>JAMXBB010000004.1:96871446-97186218 GCA_024138015.1 Lumnitzera littorea | reverse complement strand
GATTAGGGTTCGAGAATATGCATGTGATTAAATACTATTTGCTTGTTGTGCAAAATGTGGTTAAATATGGTAACTAAAGAATTGATTGTATGATTGTTTTTTGGATGATTTGAATAGTTTGTTGTTATTGGTTGGTTACCTAATAAATTGACTTGATTATATTCGACTTACCTTAAATTAAGTGGATCGTGCATAAGCATAAACATTGCATATAATGTTCCGACTGTTACCTCATGTAGATGGTAATGAAGGGCTTTGTAAGGATAAAATTCTCACATGATTTGATTTATACAGTGTAGGAGTATTGGTACAACAAGACTTTACCCTTGGCTTACGAGTTTAACTGGCGCTGAAGACACTAACCGTAGGTGGCTGAGGGTCGAGTCTAGAGATCATCACCTAAGGCATGAGTGTAGATTATGGGAGCCACCTCACCGCTAAACTTGGAAATTTGTGTACTACTAGATTTTGGAAATAGAAACGTATTTTGTGAAATATGAAATTTCCATATATAGTTAAAAAACTCAGGTGCTAGAACTCTATTGTGATTGATGTCGATGAATCTCAAATCCTTACTTTGGAGGGTATTAAATCTGATATTATATCTAGTACTGGTCAATTACATATATTGTTCAACATACTATTTGTTCATTCATTTATATGTTTGTTAATAAATTGTTTGATAACCTACTTATCGGTATAGTAGGAGTAATATCTCATTAATCTTATATAGCTCACTCCCAACAATTTTCTTTTGCAGGTTGATAGATAATTGGGCATGAGTTAAGAGTCGAGTATTGAGTAAAAGTATTGAGATATTTTAGAGGTTAGAACTAGAGATAAATTGTATAGCTTGTTTGAAACATTAAATGTAAACACTACCATTATATTTAGATTTTGCAACTACAGTAAGTATAAATTTTAGGTCTTTACTCCTTGATCTTATCGTTTGGTAGGAGATACCGATTCTTTGCGGTTTTGAGGAATTGTGGAATATTGGATCTTTATGGGTATTCATATATTTTCAACATGTTAATAAATTAAAATCAGAAACCCTAATGATTAATTATTTAGAGTCTTTCAATCTCTGACCTACAAGGCGATTTTCATATCATGGGTGTACACATAATATGAAAATTTTTAGGCAATCTTACTAGGCCCCTCTTAGGGTCATGATAATAGTATTTGATAAGATATCAGAAATGAAGTCGAATAGTACTAGTATTGTATAATATTTAGAAATTATAGTTAATGGCACATGTAGTTAATATATTATATACAACTTTATAATACAACTACAATTTAATATCTTATAATAAGAATGTACATCAAATATGTTGTGAACAAATCATATCATTATATTATGTGATATGATGTGCTAAATTTTATTCTATAATAGTACAACCATATAATTATTCTATATAATCACTATATAATACAATATAAGTATAATCTTTTAGTTTCATATATTTATAAACATATATATAAATTTATATTTGTAATCATATTATAATAAATAGATATAATGCTTTAAAATTAAATAAATATAACACTACGATCATATAACAGTGCTATGCAAATCATGTTAATACATGATATATATAATTTTGTTTAATAAAAATAGCATGCTATAGTATTACTATCTTGTAATAGTGATACATAATATTAAAAATTTATACATACGAGTATTTACGTATGTATAAATTTTTTAGCACATGTATATGAAAGTATGAATATATATTTATATATATCTTATTTTTTGTTTTTACTATAGTTCTTATTATTTAACCATTGTAATCTAAGTATTTATTCGTTCTAGATGCAATTATTTGATGAATGAAGTCAAAATATCCTAGTTTTCTTATTTTTGTCGATAAAAAAAAAATGCTTTGATTTACCATAAACTTACATGAAGATATTGTAATGTATCATGTTTAACTGTATATAAACTTAAGTTTATTGCATTAGAGGATATTACTGTTGATAGTATTTTGTATGGCTGCTACGCTGTCAACAATTTTTTAAAATCAAGATACAATAATTGCGTAAATTAACTTTCTTTTCTTTTTAAGATAAGGTCATCTTCATTTGATACAACACACAATTTACAACTCCAAAACCCTATATGAACATTTAAGACCCAAAAAATAAAAAGAACAAATTTGGTAATTTGAATATGGATTTTAGTAAACATGTGGTTGATTTGGGTGGTGCTAATGAAGATGGATGTGATATTTGTGACCATGATGTTAAAACTGGCATTGAATATCATGAAGTACATGAAAGTCCAATCTCAGGTGATGATGGAAGTGATGATTCTATTCGGTGCAAAAATGTGATCACCATTGATAATTTGTCATCCTATATAGATTTGCATTCAATTGAATATCTAGCTGTTAAAAGTTTGCATCTTTTTCAGTAGTAGGGGATTTTTATAATATGTATGTTGTTATAAATGGATTTGGCACTTGTTTGGGTGATACTAAAAAAAAAAAAAAATGAGTGCAACCAAGTAAAAATGTGTCTATAGGTATGGAATAAGGAAGGTTTTAGGGGTTAGCAACACCTTGATAGGAATGACTGAGTTAGAAAGGAAAGGACATTAACTAAAATTTGTTGTTTAGTTGTGTATAAAGTAAAACTTGTAGAACAGGATGGATTGTGGGAGGTCCTAGCCCTAAAGATTGAGTACAGTCACAAACTCATGCCACCATCATGGAATTGCTTCTTAAATTCCAATAGGTGTGTTTCATATGCTAATTAAAGTCAAATCAAGAGCATGTCAAATTTTGTTATTCGGTTGCGTGATATATTGGAATATTTAGTTCATCAAATAGGTGGTAATGAGAAAGTTGGACTTGCAAAGAAAGTACAATTACCTTGACAACTAGAAATGATTAGATACTTCTGAAGCTAATGTTGAGACAACCTTAGCATTCTTGGCAAGCTAAAAGGAAGTTGATCCTGGGTTATTTTATAAGTATAATTTAAATGAAGAAGAATAACTTAGTTTATTGTTTTGGTTAGACTCCACATGTCAGCTTGACTATATGCATTTTGGAGATGTCGTTACTTTTGACTTTACATATCGATCTAATAGGTACCTAATGCCATTGGTCATATTAGTCGATGTTAGCTATTATCATTAGACTTGCATCTTTGGTAGTACATTGTTAGATGATGAGACAATAGCGGCATATACCTTGTTACTTGAGGTGTTTATACATGCAATGAAAGGTAAAATTCCTATGTTAATAATTACTTATGGGGATACGACAATGCAGACAGTCATTTTGTTGTTTGTCTTTAGGTATGGTATTGCATTTGTTCATGGCACCTTAATAGGAATGGAATGTCTCATGTTTATGGGGATGGGTTCTTTTGAGATTTCAAGAGATGCATGTTTGATATAGACTCCGTCAATGAATTCAAAGCAATATAGGGAGATATTCTTCAAAGGTATGATCTTGAGGGTAATGAATGAGTGGAGGAGCTATACTAGAAGCAATCATTTTGGGCATATGCGTATTTGAGGGGACACTTTTGGGCTTTTATGTAGAGTACCCAAAGATGTGAAGGAATTCATTCATTTAAAAAGGGGAATCATTCTATATTTAGGAGGTATTAGATGTATTAAGTGTCAGAGTATTAGCCAATCTAAGACATATAAAACTAAAGATTGATTAGGAAAGTGTACAAACAAAACTAGTTTTGCATACCGTGCTGAAAGTTTTGAATACCATGCAGCCTTTACATATATAAGGTCATCATTTAAAAGAGCAAGGTTAGAGATTGAATAGGCAGCCTTGTAGATCCCTTACTTTTGTAATGATGGCCAACTTAGGGTAACCATCCACACTTAGCACCACTATGAGCACCTATCCAGACTTGTAAGGGTAATATTAAAAAATTTAAACCAATCCATTAATTGCAACTATTAACACTTTGATCTTTCATGTGGTTAAACTGAAGTTGCTTAATAATATACCCTAAAACCTTTGCCAAGGTAGATGAAATTGGCATAGAGCATTCAATAGTAGTGATGGGGCTATGTGGGCCATTAGAGATGCAATCATGACTGAGCAAGTTCGATATGGTGTAGTAGCATCTACTAGTTGAGTAATGTGTGAGTTAGGGTCAAAAGAGGAGATAGTTTTTTTTTAGACTAATGAAAGGGATCGCATGCTTAAGCTTTGAGATGCAAGATGCTTTCAATGATGCAAATGCCACTTTAACACTTGATGATGCGATAGAAGAAAGATTCCTACGTCTTTATATGTTTTGCCGTATTATATTTGTACATTCTTGCTATAGCTCTCCATACAATGTTGAGTAAGTTGGATCAAGGATCTAAAAAACGTTCGAGAAAAAGGTTCATCCAGCTAGCAATCAAAGTAACCATAAAGACAGGTTTAATGTAGCTTGTGTAAATGGGAGGGACATAATCGTACCCATTGCCCAAGAAATGCTAGGGATGGTGGTCAAAACAATAGAAGGTGTATAGATCCAATTGTAAATTTGGGTAATCTATCATAAGAAAACAATGCCGCATACATTAGAGCAAGTACCTTAGTCTAGGAGCACCAGTCATTGTCATTTGTTTTTAGACAAGACATAAATCACATTAATCCATATGACGATAGTATGATGTTTGATTTTGATTAAGTGTTAGATTAGTATCTACGGATTTGAAAGACCTTTTTGAGTCATCAAGCCATTTGTAATTCCATTTGGTTATATAAAGATTCATGAATGAGTGTTACATATTCGTTTTTTAGTACCACTGTCTTATTGCTAAAAGCATAGTCATATCATATTCTTGATAGTATCGTATCATGTTAATATCATATCATGTTGTCAATAAGTTCTGCTTAAAATAGAATGGGGAACAATCTTTTATAGTAACTGTCAATATTCTTGTTTGTAATTATTGATAGTTCTATACTGCACTATTTAATAAACAAACAGTAGACAAATTTGTAGTGAGTTTACTATAATGGGTGTCATGTTACTATAACGGTAATAAAATCAAGATACATATTTAGCCGACATATTCTAACATTTTGGACTCAAATGGCCACCTTAGTTAACATCATCGAATACACTAGCTCAGCAGGACGATCATAAGTGATTATAGTTGTATTGCAAAGTATAATCTTGAATATTAATGATTATAGTCTTATTAATGTAACATTATTACCCTTACATTGTTTATAGGGTTCAACGTTTTATTTATGGATGAATTCAAGCAAATATATATGCATGGAAGTCTAAGTGTCCTTTTGTTGGATAGGCAAACTTGTTATTTCTTATTTATTTTGTAGTAATGACTAGAGTATTTAACCATTCTTTTTCCTTTTTGTTAGATTTTTTACGAGACCATTGTAAGCATCTAACATGGTATGGAATGAAGATAGTTTGTAACTGCCTTTAATGTAAACTCTCCCCATTATCTTGGGGTATATTTTGTATTTAGTGTTAACTTTTAATTCCTTAATCTAAATCTAAAAAATCTATGATACAAATATTCTAGATGGTCTCCATTGTAGTTTCATACTTCCCATATTTCTTACTATTGCTGGTATTATTATGTTTAGTATTCAAATTGTAGTATCGTTAGTGAAAGAAATCTTTAATCCTCTTAATTTTGATTGATTAATGCGATCAAGAATAGTTTAGGGATGGAAAGAAGGGAAGATGTAAGTAATATATGGTATTGAGAAGATGCTTGCATAATCATTACCAAAAACTTCACATAAATAGCAAATAACATTTCCTCTACAATATGCATGTCAGATGGACCAACGATCTGTGGCTTAGAGATCCATCAATTGCTTATCTAATCAATGTGTTGGAAAATCTTCTAGTTTGGTTCCTATGATACTATCAACATTTATTGACAAAGGTTGTTTAAACTGTTGACAATTGTTCATAGCATCTAACACACAATCAACTACCATCAATAAATACAAATTGTATTGTCGATAGTCTATATGTAGAATCAATTTTATTCAGCTACAATCTATTGTTGATAGTCTATGTGTATAGTCGATAGTTTTATAACAGTATACGTTCACTTCATTCAAGTAAAGCGAGGGTTGACAACAACAAAGTATATTTTTTATCATAGTTAAGTGGGATTCCTTTATGACAAATTTTATGTCCATGATAGTAAAAAGAGGTTCAACAACATTAAAGTGTTTTTTTAATCATGATAAAGTGAGATTCCATTACAGTAAATTTCAATTCCATAATAGTAAAGTGGGGTTCGACAACAATAAAATGTGTTTTTGATCATAGTAAAGTAGGATTTCATTACAGTAAATTTCAATTCCATAACATTAAAGTAAGGTTCCACAACAATAAAGTTGACAAAAAAGTGAGAGTCCATTGTAGTTCGATGATAGTAAAGTGAGGCTCCACAATAATAAAGTGTTTTTGATGGATTCATTGGTATGTACACATGCATTGAATAATGTGTTCAACACTTACATTTCAATATATGATATTCTCTTCAATGTCCATGACAGTAAAGAGAAGTTCAACAATAATAGTGTGTTTGTTATCACGGTAAAGTGGGATTCATAATTGAAATACTACACTAGGAACTTAAGAGTAAGGGGGTGAGAGGGTTGGTGAATTGAGTTCAATGCCCAAATTTTACTTTAATACTAATTTCTTGATTTAAGTTATTAAATGAATATAATATCGAGACAATAAAGTAATAATGAATATAATCAAGATAATGATAAAACAATAATAAGTAAGAAAAATAAAAAAGACAAGGATAGAGAAAATCAAGCCGAGATTTAATGTGGAATTCGGACTGCTCTTTACTCTTTATGAACACATAATGCCTCCAACTAAGGACTTCATACACATTTTATTAATTTCTTAATTTGAGCTCCAAGAGCTACATACACAAACTTGATTGTATAAGTTTCATGCTCATAACTCACCTAATCTTGATTTTACAAGATTCTCAATTACAACAACTCTCAACGTAAATTACAATCTTAACTCACAACGCAAACTCAATCTCAAATATAATGCACTCTCTCAAAGTTTTTACAAGTATAAATCATTTTGCATTATTCTAGGGTTTATAAATGATTTAGCAAATTAAGTACACAAGGAAAAGGATAAGTGAACAAAGGGTATAATTGCAAATTTTGAGCTTTATTTCTTGTCCTTCAACTATTTAACAATTTGTATTTACAGCTTCTCAAGAAAATCTAACTATTGGTCTACTTCTCTTTGCATTTAATGCTTCGTAACAACTCTTTTCTATGTAGACCAATCGGACGATTCATTCAAATGGGGCTACCAGTTGGATGGTCTTTAGGCAACTGGTTGCATGGTCTAATATACTGTACTGACTTGTAGCAACTAGTTGGACGATCTAGGGACAATAAGTCATACGGTCCATCACTTACCATTGATCATAGAATACCTGATGCAACCAGCCAAATTGTTCTAGGACTACTAGTCGAACGGTTTACACCAGAACAGCTGAACCACATACACTAAGATACAGTAAATAGTTCTGTTTCTTTTTACTTCTTTCAAGAATTTCAAACTTAATCCAATCAAGTTATATTACAAAGATGTCATGCAAAATGTAGTGTTTTAAAGATAATTCAAGTCCTTTATCAAATTAACCATGCATTTATATGATTTGCAAAGAAGTTCATAATCAATGATTAATTTAACATAACTTGCACAGTTTTGTTCTTATCGAAATCACACATAAGAACCAATTGGTTCAATAATCACCCTCTTTTTGATAAGGATAAAACTTTGCAAAATAAACTCCTTCTAAATATGACTCCCCCTTAAATTAACACTTCCTCTCAACGAAGCACTAGTTATAAAATATTTCCTTTGAGAATGTTTATGGGAAGGTTAATATAAGAGTAAGTTGAAATTGTTTAATCTTCATTTTAAATGATAACCAATTTAACTTCATGTTTCAACTTGACACTTAATAACCAACAAATCTTTTCAATTTTATGATTTCACCTTCACTAAACTTAGATAGAAAATAGTTAGGTGACTTGAATTCTTCTTCCCCTTTGGCCTCATTAAAAAGATGAGATTCCAAGCGATGAAGAGGAAGAGAAAAGCAAGTTGAAATTCTAGCATAACTCGGCTTAAGCCTTAGGGTTTACTACCTTCAAAAGAACATAATTCAAAAACTAATAGAAGTAAGCAATACAATGCACAGGATAGTAGTCGATTTCTCATTATAACAAAATATTATATACATCAGAGTAGCCAAAGTTTATAAGGGATAACATAAACACAAATAAGTATACCAATAGAAGGCTGGTAGGCTAGAATCTTGAGTTAATACATAATCAAAGAGAGATAATTAAAGATAATCTTAAGGACCTATAGACAACGGATACAAGCTATATAACATAACAAAGAATGGTTAGAGTTCAAGTCTATACACAAACAAAAAACATATTGGTAGTGCCAATTTTGCAGTAACTGTTTGGATGATATGATTGAACTGTTCGCATGGTTGCATACAGATTGCATTAGC
Source organism: Lumnitzera littorea (assembly GCA_024138015.1). Taxonomy (NCBI): domain Eukaryota; kingdom Viridiplantae; phylum Streptophyta; class Magnoliopsida; order Myrtales; family Combretaceae; genus Lumnitzera; species Lumnitzera littorea. The sequence continues at coordinate 97,177,667 of JAMXBB010000004.1, read as the reverse complement.
CACTTGAAATTTCCACTTAGCTCATAGACTCTTCATAACATTTGAACAAGTCTTATCTTAATAGATTATATAAGCTTAGATGAAGCATGTTTGATAATTATAACTTTGCATTTTAGGTTAGATTAAAATAGGATGTTCTAAATATCTAGCTTTAACTTAGTTTTGGAGGTTTAAGGATGCCAAAAACACATCAACTCACAATGAAGTAAATTTAATCATTTAAACACGACTTATAAGTTAAAATATGCATGTAAGAGCCTTCATTTAACTTGAAAATCATCAAATGAGAAGGATGTGCATAGGAGAACTTCAACAAGTAAGTATGAATTTAATTGTGTACAAAACATATCAAATGATGAAATTTAAGCAAGAAGCCTATGTGAATATGTTCTTGAGACTTAATATTATGTTATAAGCCATTTGATTTGAAGGAAAAGACATTTTATCCAGAAAATCACTACTTGAAATCATCAAAATCAACTACTTTGAGAACAAATTGAGTCTAATGACAAATATGCACACTAAGTTAAGTTCATGACAAATTGGTACTTTAAGCAAGTTTCGATAGTGTCTATAGGTATAAAGATAGCATGATTAAGACATATAGCATGTAAATGAGCAAAATGATCATGTGACTTCCTAAACATCATTAAGAACCTAATTTGGGTCTAAAGGAGTCAAATTTATACATAAAAAAAAAGCTAAATTAATCATTAAACCACAATTTATGGGCAAAATTAAACATATAGGACTGAATTTGAGCATAGAAATCAAGGTATGGCAAAATTGCGTGCATATGATCCTAAACATACATGAGTAACTTCAAATGTACACAAAATGTATGATTTTTGCAATTATTCATCCTAAGCTAGATTTAAATGCGTATTATAATATGACAAGAGTATAAGTATGGCTTTGAAAGCAGTTAATTGGAACAACGCTAGGTGAGTTCCCAAATGCACATGAAAGCTCACTTGTGGTTAAGGAGAGGTGAATTTTATATAGTTTCATAAATATATTAAATCAACCATCTAAACATGAGATATTAGCACATTTAAACACTCATGAAAAAATAAGGATAGAAAAAATTAAGCTCGAATTTAAAATGGAGTTTGGATTGCCCTTTACTCTTTACGGATACACACTACCCCCAACGAGGACTTTACACCACTTTTTTAATTCCTTAATCTAAGCTCCAGGAGCTACATATACATAAACTTGATTGTACAAGTTTCACACTTACAGCTTGCCTAATCTTGATTTTATAAGATCCTCAATCATAATAACTCTCAATACAAATCATAATCTCAACTTACAACACAAATCACAATCTTAACTTACAACATAAACTCAATCTCAAGTATAGTGCACTCTCTTAAAGTTTTTGTAAGTATAAATCACTTTGCACTATACTAGGGTTTAGAAATGATTTAGCAAATTAAGTACACAAGACAAAAGGCAAGTGAACAAAAGGGGTAATTGCAGATTTTTAGCTCTATTTCTTATCATTCAATTACCCAACAATTTGTATTTATAGCCTTTCAAAAAAATCCAACCATTAATTTACTTCTCTCTGCATTTAATGCTTTGTGATGACTTTTTTCTATGTAAACTAGCTAGACAGTTCAAGTGGGACCAATTGAGCAGTTCATTCAAATGGGGCTACTAGTTGGATAGTTTTTAGGCAACCAATTGCACGGTCCAACATACCTCATTGACTTACAGTAACCAGTCGGACAATCCAAGGATAACTAGTTGGACATCACCTGCCATTGATCATAGAACACCTAATGTAACCAATCGAATGGTTCTAGGACTACCAATCGGATAGTTCATACCAGAATAGCTGAACAACACATACTAAGATACAGTAAACAGTTTTGTTCCCTTTTATTTTTGTCAAGAATTTCAAACTCAATCAAATTAAGTTATATTACAAAGATATCATGCAAAAGATAGTATTATAAAGATAATTCAAGTCCTTTATCAAATTAACCATGCTTTTATAAGATTTGTAAAGAGGTTCATAATCAATTATTAATTTAACATAACTTGTATGGATTTGTTATCTTCAAAATCACACATAAGAACCTATTGGTTTAACAATAGTTGTTAAAATCACGAGTCAAATATATGATTTTACGAGTTTATAATTTTGTAATATTTTTCTTGGCTAAAATAGATGTGAGGCCCATAAACTCTCATATTGGATCTCAAGAGTTTGTAGCCTTATGTGTTAGATTTTGAGTAAATAATTTAGGGTATATGTAAAAGTCAACCGATTAGGATAATATTTCATATATGGGTCGTAGGAGTTAGATGATGGCATATTGTGAGTCGAAAATGTTAAAATATAATAAAATAATAGAATTTTAGCTAAAAATAGATAATTTTACTAAATTATATTGTATTATATTATAATTTACCTTACGTAAACACATAAATTAAGTAATGGAAAATAAGTGAAAATTAGTGATAAATTATTTGTATATAAAAATTATAAAGTGACCTAAAATAATATATAAATATAGTATGTGTACTTCGGGTATAATTATTATATATACTTATATAGTTGAAAAATGCTTAAAACACCTTAAACTAATTATAATTAACCAATTAATTATAAGAAAAATAATAAAAATTACTAAAAAATTAACAAAACATCATATTCACTTTTGTGAGGCATGGACAATTCCTAAGCTAGCTGTTGATGGATTAAACCCTCCTTAGGACACTTAGCAACGTTAAAAGACTATGGTATATAAGCTTAATTGGAGAGAGAAAGGGTCATTTTATAATCTACAACCTAGGAAGGATCACTAGCTCTTTCCAGAATATTGTTTAGCTCCTTAGGATTATAGAAATATTATAAGATTAGGAAGAACAAAGTAGTAAAAATTCAAGAAAAAAATATTAGAAGTAATACTATGCAAACCAAGCAATTCGACGGAACCTAAGTGTAGAGGATACTTAGGTGTGAACTACCATCACCCCCTAATAGTGGAGGCAGTAGTAAGGAGTGTCAACAAGGTGGTGGCCAGAGGCTAGTTTTTCTGGTGAATAGATTTTGGTACCCAAATTTCCTTAAAATTGTAAAAATATTAAATTAACTCCAAAAATTATAGAAAAATTTATTTGTACATATTTATATATATAATTTTTGTAAAAAATATCAAATTGAAAAATTTTTAAGTGGATATAGTACTTCCTTAAGAAATTGAGCAAAACCAATTGATTTTCGAAATCAATTTGAATAATCCTATTGATGTAGTTTCAATACCAAATTTTTTCTAGAGAGTCCTTATATTGCATGTGAATATCTTATGAAGAGTTTTCTGACAAAAATGATTTCCATAATTTTTAGAGATTTTTGAGCCTTTAAATTGGACAAAAAATACCATTTTCTTAAGGATTTGGTTTATGGAGCTTAGTTGGACCCTTGATATTAGGTTTTGAGGTTTACTTGGATCACATTCTATTGTGAAGAACAATTTGGAGTTGTGTGGTTTGAATTGGAGTTGAGATATGGGTAAGTTGGTGAATATGAGTTTAAAGCATTAATAGGTAAATATATGAATTTGAAGAATTTAGAACTATGGTGCTACTTGGTATGATAAACTTGATATATAAATATGATTTAACACGTCTGTAATCTGGAATATGATGTTAGATGAATTATTTCAAGTAAGCTTGTAAAATGACCTTGTTAAGACAATTCTTCATAAGGTTGGTTTGTTAGAAAAGTGAGTTAATTTCTGGTTTAGAAACTTAATTAGAAAGTTGTATGATATGAAATACTTGGCTGATATAGCTTCCACAAGTTAACTAGAGAATTCTTGGTTAGTAAAATTGTTTTCAGATATTTAGTCTAGAAACTTAATTAGAGAGTTGTATGATATAAAATATTTGGTTGATATAGCTTCCGCAAGTTAACTAGAGAATTCTTGGTTAGTAAAATTGTTTCAGATATTTACCTAAAGAGTTCCTAATTAATAAAGATATTTTTAGATACTTCTTCAAAGAGTTCCTAGTTAACAAAAGTGTTTTTAAATACTTTCACAGAGAGTTTTAGAATAAAAATTTGTGTTAATACTATTGATAAGATACTTATTTAGAAGGTTCTAGGGAAAAAACTACATTAATTTTAGTATTTAGAATCTTGTTCAGAGACTTCAGTAACAAATTAAAACTTGACTCAAGACTTAATAAACCTATCCAAAACTATATCTAAGACATTAAAAAGTAATCATATACTTTCAACTTAACAAAAACTAAAATATTTATATTGATTGTTTAGAGACTTATGAAGGGATTGAGCACGAGAAGTAAGATTAACTTGTGCTAATGGCAGGAAGTTAGGATTGATACCTAATGGTATGTTGGAGTATTATATTAGGATACTTGGAGAATTAAGAGTGTTTGTCTATGGTTGTAGCTAGATTGTTTGTGCGTATGCCATATATGTGTTTGTCATACCGATTGATGATTGGGAGTTGAACTTTGAGTGTTGTTTTCTTCTTGAATATAACATATATTGCATATATGAACTTGGTTACTCCCCTTGTAATCTAAACTAATCTTAAGTCGACTAAGATCTAACCTAACATTCATGATAACCCAATATGGGTAACAATTAGATTGTCAAATTACACATTGAAACTTCAATGAGAATAGTAGAAATGATTCTTTTCCTATCTTTAATCGAACTAAATGAGAGGAAAGGGGGTCACAACAAGGTTGAGAGCTGTAGTTCAAATATTATTTGGAGAGGAGAGTGTCTTCATTGCATAAGCCCGGATTTAGTTTGATAGTGTCATGTTGATACTCTTCCAAATCCAAGTTAGAGGGGATGAAATTTCTATAACTTCACAATGATCTAGTTAAACATTGTAGGATGATCTATCATTTGCTTATTGCATTTTGCATTTAATTAATGATTGAATAACTATGTTTGTTAATGTACTCTTATGGCTCCGTCCTTTTTTATTGAACTAGTTAAGCTCATATGCTAAAAGATTGTTTTGCAGGTGTGCAATAGTATCTGGGGATGCCTCATTATAGTAATTTGCAAGTTAGTTCTGATGAGCTGGGGAGTGAGGAGTTGAAGACTAATGAATGGATCAATATTGAAGATGTTTTTATTTTTCTTTTGTAAGGAGACTATAACATCTTCTTATGAGACCTTATAGTTTCCATTGGCTCATTGATATATATATATATGTTATGTAATTAGGTCTTCCTATAGAGTTATGTAATACTTTTGAAAGTTTTAAAACTTATGATGTATATAAAATTATGTACATGACTTGAACTATCTGTAAATATGGAAAACTATATTTTGTAAAATGTTACTCTATTGGTATTATATATCACAGGTGCCTATCTGACTGCTTCGAAGCTGGTTGAGTTATCGTTTGCCTTATGTAGACCATACTTATGTTAGTAGCTGAAGAAGATAGCTTCTAGCTTAGGTTAGTTTACTAGCTTAGGTTAGTTTACATGCTGAGGCTATTAAAACTCCTTGAGTTTGGAACGTGATAATAGATGTAAAATCGTGTAGATATAGATTTTTCTTAAAATTATGCATTTTGATATACGATTCTACAAGCTTATGATTTTATTTTCTTTATACGATTCTATACGATTTTATCGATTTTACACGTTTAAAGTAACAATACAATCACGATTTTGACGACCATATTCCATTATAGTAAATTTCAATTCCATGACAGTAAAGTGGGGTTCAATAGCAATAAGGTGTGTTTTTTATCATAGTAAAGTAAGATTTCATTACAGTAATTTCAATTCCATAACAAAAAAGTAGGGTTCTATAACAGTAAAGTATGTTTTTTATTACGGTAAAATGGGAGTCCATTATAGTACATTTCTATTCCATGGCAACAAAGTAGGGTTCCATAACAATAAAGTGTGTTTTTGATGGATTCATTGGTATCTACACATGCATTGAATAATGGGTTCAACACTTACATTTCAATATATGTAATATGGAATAGTAAAGAAGAGTACGTACCCCTCTCACATCGGTTTGGTTTTCCCATAAATGCTTCACTACTAGATAAAATGTGAGCAAGACTATTGAGAGCATTGTTTCCCATGAAGACAAATGCTTGTGTCCAATGTTAAAAGTTGATTCATTAGGAAAAAATGAAACAAAATAGTAATAATAGAACAAAGTAGTAAGTTATTACTAAAAAGCAATAGGGGAAGAACCAAGTCTTCCATCTAGTACCATTATTCATTTTTGAATGGATCTAAATTCTCATCATCATGTCAATAGCCTCGCTACACAACCAATCATATGGTTTTAAGCAATTGAGGTCTTTATGCGATAGTAAGATGTTACATCCGAATTGAACCAATATTTCATAATAGATACATATGTTATAATATATCAATCCTACGAGAAATTTGAAATTTTATAAATCATGACCATTGCGCTTACTTTGCCACCTCATTGTTACTACAAGCAAAATTAAGTATATACACATCATCATGGGGCATCACAATTTAGGAACCTTCTTCACTCTTTTTGATGTTCTCCTTAATGAACTGAAGTCTATGTAAATCAAGAATTAAACTTCACCATGTCTCACATTATGCACACACTTCGAGAAAAAAATAAAATAATATATTAAGTATTAATTGGTGCTTAGCGTGGTATGATTTTTCTCTTATTCATCACCAGTGCGTTTAGATTAGGAGACACTTATGATCGAGTTGACCTCCTTTATCCTCTAAATTCTCTAGCTTATGCAAAAAAGTGTTGTTGACTCAAAGTTTCATATAATATGATAGTAATATCTTTCTTCTAGGCTTACACCATACTATATTCGCCTTCATCCCAAAAAATAAAAAAAATTACAATACAAGAAAAGGATTTAAGACAAAATTGTATTGGATAATTCAAGCCATGCAAACATGAAAAGATATATGAATTACCATTTGTGGTTGTTTGGTATTGTTCTCATCACAGTAAGGTGGCATTGCTTGCAATTCTACATTGAAAAATCTATCATTTGAAATTTGGGTTATAGCCAGCAAAGGAATCTTTACCTAAGTCTTTGTTCTTTTCTTCCTCATTAACTCTATTAGATGCTTCTATATGGATGCCAAGAATGGGGTGTCGCCTCTTGTAAAATTTTCAACCTCTTCTTTTGACTCTTGTTGCTACTTCATAATAAGATCTAGCTTCTCGTTCAATACCTACAAAAATTGCATTAGCATGATACATCATCGAATAATATATAATTGCGACCTTAAACTTTGATTTCCCTTGGGTAGATGTTTTTCCTTCATCAATTGCTTCTAAAACTCTCCACATAACAACCTATTTAATAATAATAAAAAAAAGATTAACATGGTACGGATGATGTTAAAACCATTGAAATATGGAGCTTGATCATAAAATTGGAATAGCTAACTTCTTCTCTTGAAATCTTTTTAAAATTTTGTAGTACTTTCTTCACTCTATCTTTTGTCCTTATCTTTAATCAGGGAAGTTCTCGATGGAGCTATCCACCATTGCATGATCTAGTGAACAATTGTTTATAAAAAATAGCAAAAGGAGAATAGAGTAGAGAAAAATATAACTAAAACCATAAAGTGGGTAACATGATAAATTGAACAACAATATTAGTATTGAATCATACATGACTAAATGTGAATAAGAGCTTTTAGGACAAAGCGCTACCATGAAGAACAAAACATAGCCCGACATAAAATGCCTACCACTCATTTTATGCTTCTAGGTAGTGTCATGCATTTTATAGAGAACATACTTTGTCCAATTAAATTGTAGTAGATTACTTGAATTCATTACTACGGCCAGATATTTCCCTCATAATGATTAGGTTGGATCGAGGAGCAAGCAGTTTGCCAAGAATCCATATAACATATAATTGTTTGAATTTGTTATTTATGATTTCTACATTTTGCAAATCCTCCTCAATGGTATTGAGTTTACCCTCTTCCTTCAACTCAGTGTTACTCTTGACATGACCCCAAACCTCATCTATAGTGTTTATAAAAATGTCTTCTCCATTACTACTCAAGCTAAGAACATGTTCCACATTGTGTGGAGTTATTTGAAGCCTTGTCCCATTAATTACCATGACACAGCCATTGGGTTCAAAATTCGCAAGCAGCTACAAACAAAGATCTCTATCCATTTTACCATAACTCAAGTAGAAAAGGTTGCCAAACCCCATCTCACTTGCAGCTTGCCTTTTCACATCATTGAAACCTAATATTACATCTATTACATGCTTATGTTGACATTTTGTCTTGTACTACAAAGAATAAACAATCCAAATGAAGCATCCAAAAATATAGAGTTTCAGATTATTTATTTTCAAGAACTATCTAATCTTACTTGCTTTAGACCACCCTCAGATTCTGTTTTCTGACTCTTATACTATAAAGAACCTTGTTTTTGCTTTTCTTTGTATTCCTTCATTATTTTTGGAGAAAGAGCTTGCCACTTTTCAACTCTTCTCATAAGTGTCTAGGAAAAACAAACAACATTATTTATAAGAAACCACAAAAACAATTTTAAGCTATACATCATATAAACTTAACTTCCTTAACTTCTCCTTTAAGTGGTCGATCACTCAAATTTAACTTCTTGCTCTCATCTTTGTTGTGTAAGGGAAAACTAAAACAAAAAAAGTATTAAGTTCCAACCACTAATGAAACATAAAGCAAACAATTAAAAACAATAAAAACACTCCTTGGGTCATATAAGTAGTGCATATATGATGTCAATGGATGATTCTGTCATGTGTGCAAGCCATTCTAAAATAGAAGCAGTCCATACAACTACTATCTTAGACCTGATTTACACAAAGCGTTTACGACTAACCCGCTTTGAAGTAAACAGTTCATAAAAAAATATGTTATTTACCTATGAAATTATAAAGAATTCATATTTACACTAAAATAATCTGAGTATATTACAAGATTTAGTAGCCTGATTATAATTTACTTGAGGAATATGTAAATTATTACTAAAAGCTTTAAAGATAAAATCCAAACTTTAGAATATAATTACTCCTCAAGTTTATATCTCCACTCCCTAAGATTTAGCAGATTGCTAGCTTTAGGATAGTTGTATGGCTATTTCTTAGTTAATACCTAAAACAACATCTATAGGGATATGAGCAACCAACTGCTCACTAAGTTGAGATGGAGACTTAAAACTATACATTAAACTTGAGGTATATAGGCATGCATATAGTCAACCAGTTTTAGGTATTCAATCATATCAAACAAATCACATAAATATTAGCCAAAGTAGTAAATTAGAATCATATCATCAAACTTAGAAACGAGTACATATAGGCATACATACAGTCAACTATCTAACAATCACAACCAAGTATAATTTCAAGCCTCCGAATACTACAAATTAGTACTCTAAAATATAATAACGTATTAATCCCAACTTACCTAGACTTTTCGCTTTCTCGCTCAAGGTGCGACTCGCCTAGGCCATTGCTGATAATCCTTATAATACAAATATTGTTTTATTTTCCACATAATTACCATAGATTGGTTTTATTCTATAATGCTTATTATTATCTTTAGTTTAGGCTTTTAGTATACTTAATTATTTAGGTTTTTAAATCTCTTATATTTATTCTTAATTTAGGCTGAGTTTTGGAGTTTGTTTCTAAATTAGTTTTTAAGTCAGTTTCTAATTATAGATTATATAGGAACCCTAAAAACTTGTTCTGAACCATAATATGAAATTATTCATATTATATTTGGGTATCCTAAATATCATGTTTGGTCTTTAACCAGTCTTCTAGTCTGCATGGTACACTTTTGTCATTATTTAACTACTGAATTTACTCATAATGTGAGAAAAATTTATATTTTTGATATAATTATATAAATTTATATTTAATGTCAAATTTATTTTATATTAATATTATTATAATATTATCAGTTTTAGTATAATATTTTTTACTCATTGATGTCCTATGTTTACATATTATGTATTATTGCATAATTTACTCATAAATCACCTATTTAATACTTCTAACACTATATATATCATCATTCATCCTCTAATAACATATCAAATGTCTAATCACATCTTAAATAAAAAATTATATCTAATTAACCCTAAATTACAAAATTAACTTAAAATATACCATTTACCTACATATTTAATGCATATTATGCATAATACATATAACTAATGCCTTAAGTTCCAATAAAGCTACGGAAAATATGTTATAATCAGTAAATTATGGTTGTTATATTATATATATATATATATATTATTCTCCGGTATACTGATTTTAGGCTCGATTTTGCTAAAAATTAGTTTAAATTAGGTAAATGATCAAATAAAATTATAAGATTCAAAATAAATATTTCTAAAATCATAACTAAACTTTAGAAGTCATTACAATTAGATCCATTAAGGAATTTAATTAAAACCTTATTATTTCTTTCATATGAAAAACAGAGTAGATTCAACAAAATATTTTAATAAGTACTAAATGTGTAGTTTATCAAAAATTTATTTTGATGTAAATTAAATATATCATATAAGGAATATGTACACAAAAAATTAGCTGAAAATTACATTTTTTAAAATTCGTACAAAATTCATTGGAATCTGGCCTATTCTTAAGGAACCTATATAATAACTTATAATTTTAAAAAATTGGTTTGATATTGTAATTCTACATGCAAAAATACTTGGTGAAACTAAATTCATAATTTTCCATGCATGTTTGATATTTTTACTAAATTAAACAAATTCAAAAGAAAAATTGGAACTCACCAATCAACAAGCTTCCAAACACCGGCGGTGGCTCCACCATTGTCTACAGCTCTAGACATGGGGTCCACTATTTGTTGGTGGTGGCTGTTCATCTTCAGGTGGTCGTTAGATGTGGGTTCTCTTTATAAGCTCTAAATGTACATTATTTTGTTTAATTTTGTTAAAATTAGTTTTTCCTCTCTTCTTTGTTCTCCATAATTTTTTTCTAATGCTAAACTGACCAAATGAGGTTTTGAAAGCGGTTTGCTGAATTTATAGCTAGGTTTATGATTTTTCTTCCAATTTTTCCTTGCCAAATGTCTCTTATCTCTTACTTTTTCACTTTATATTTGGCTTAATTTTATTGGTGTACTTTTTCTTCTTTAATTCCAACTTGCCATGCCTCATTTTTGGAATTATCTTGATTTTCCATATTTTTCTTGATTTTACATTAACTATTTATGAATTTTCTTTAATTATTTAGTATTATTTTAGCATATTTAGGGTATTTTAAGTAATTTCGCGCATTTTAACTTATATATAAATACATATATGGTACAAATAAATATTATTTAAGTTATTTGATGATTTTTAGTATGCATATAATTTATCTTTGTCGATTTGTTAGTTATTAGAACTTATTTTACGTGTTTACGATAAATAATAGGAAATATACTTATAATTTAATATTATATTGTTTGATTATTTTATTACTTATTTTCCTAAATCTAAACTCACGAAATCACTTTTACTAATATTCCAGACTTTGTCATAAAATATATCGAAACACTTGATTGGAGGGCTTATAGATTTATTTTACTTTGAAAAATTAGAAATTTGTAAGATGTAATAAGACAATCAGTAAAAGCAAGTATGAAAGGAATGATAAAAACCATTGCATTAAACTTTTAGGAATCGAAAAATACAAAATAGTTGTTCTACAAGAAAAATTGTTGACAAAAATGAAGCAATTGTTGATAGATTAGAGAATACTACAAAGGGGAATTCACAAGTCTATTGACAAATAACCTAATTATTGATAGATATGTAACAAGCTAAAGCCCTTATTGAGCTTGCTTTTTTCGATTTCTTATTTTATTTTGATTTTTTTTTACTTGGTTTAAACTAAACCCTATGTCTATTTAGCTTAAACGTTTGACTAAAGTTAAAAGAAACTCAATTTTTTTTTTTATTTTGAAAATTTTGGAGTTGCCACTCGATAAGAGTAGGAAAGGTAATTAAACTAGAACTAATTAAGCGAATCAATTTTAATTTAGCCACTAGTCTATATTTTGAAAGGTTTTTGAAAGGAATATAACAAATTAGATTTTTTGAGTTTGGAGGCTACCTTATTAAACTTTTAAGGGTACTACTAGTAATTTTCAAAAATAGATAAGTCAAGCTATAATTTGCAAAAATGAGAAACTAAAGTTTTTACAAATTTTATGTTGCCTAAGAGGTGTGTACATACCCACTAGTTGGGATCAAACGTTTGTAATTCTTTTTGAAAACTTTAGTGTACTGCTTTTTTTTTTTTTTTATTAACTTTGAAAATTGATCGAGTTTATGTTTTTAATTTATTTATTTTGACTAAAAAATAACTAAAAAAGAAGGGTCCTAACTTAAAGTTTTATTTATAGAAAATTCTCTCAAGGAAAGCCCTAGTTTAAAAAAAATTATTAATTTTTATCTTTAGAAAATAACTTTTCCTAGGTGTTCCTAAACTAAAATGTTTTTTTTTTCTTTTTGTGTATTTTAAAGTCAACTACTAAAACAAATCATTAAACAAATAACAAGATAAATAAATAAAATAAAACAATAAAAAAACCTAAACTAAAATATTTTTTTTCCCAAATAATCCTATGGCAAATAGATAAATAAAAAGAAAAAAAAGATAAAAAAAGAAAAAGAAAAAGAAAAAGAAACCAAACCTTGGATAATCAGCACACGGGTTGGGAAGTCCGGGTAGGAGTTGCTACTGTCCGTCAGTGGAGCGTAGGGTTGTGCGGCTGTGAGTTGGCGTGCATCGGACAGTCGTGTGTCGAGGATGATGAGTGAGTGTGGCTACGTTGCTGTCCAGTTGATCGCAGATGTTGGTGCTGCTAACTTGCAGTTGGGTTTTTGATAGGGGGCGTCGAGTCTTGTAGTCATTCGGTCGAGATGCTGGGTTTGGGTACGGTTCGTAAGTGGGTTGGTTTAAGGGCGTGTTGGGTTGTGCTGTTAGAATGTTGGTTGTAGATGTTGACGTCGGTTGGGTGAATGGGGAATAGTTTGCATGTGTATATCAGTTTGCCGTTGCGTGGGACTATGGTTAGGTGTATATGGCATGAAGATGCAGTTGGGTTGCTGTTTGTTGGTTGCTATTGTGAGCTGTAGGTGTTGAATGAGATTGGGTGAGGACTCGGGTTGCTGTAGCGAAGTGTGGTCAGGGGCGAATGAGGATGAAGTGTGCAGTGATGATGTGTGGGAACGACGTACATGAGGATGGGTCGTCGGTTGGCATTTGGGTTGTATGTAGTTGGCTTGTGGTTTTGCTGTTGGAAGGATGATGGGTGAAAAGGAAAGTGTGCTGCTGATGTGTTTTGGCGTCGTGTTTGGTTGAGGGTGATTGGTGATGGTTGGGGTTGTGCTGAAAATCAGAGTTGATGCTTGGTGTTTGGAGTGTCACTAGTTAGGATTGGAGAGAAGGTATGGTGTGTAATTTTTTTTTTTTTTATCTCATGTCATGTGTTCCCAATTTATAAAACTCATAAACGAATCTTTTAGATCATATTAAATCTATATTAATAAAGATCCAAAATAAAATCAATATAGATTTAAATTTTACAAATCTTGATTTTATTAAATTTAATGTAAATGTATCAAATTTTCTTTTCTTTACAACTATTTAGTCAAGATTTTATAACAACCTAATGCAATTAATCTATTTTGAATTTTTCTTTTCAAAATTTTTTCTTCTTGTTTTGAAAATTTTTTATTTTTTGTCTTTTTAACATCTTTCAAATTTTTTGTTATTTTTTAAATTAGGACCCTTAAAAAAAAAAAACAAAATTTAAAACTACGTGAGAGTGAAAATAGGATGTCTATAGCTCTTTCGTAATTCTTGTCGATAGAAGGCTTTCACTGTTGATATGAACTCAAATTAGCAAATTCCCTCTTGCAAAACTATTGACAATGCTTTACAACTATCAATAGTATTTTTGATAGCAGCACACCACGATTTAAAACAACATAAACCTTAATTTTGCTTACATCTAACTCAAAAAACAAACCTGATCCAAACTCGACTAATAGATCAGATCAACATTATGCTAAAAATCCCAACAACTACTGTTGATAGATAATTCATTATTACTAAATCCCTAAACCCCATGCAAGAATATTCAATTTTTAAGAAAAAATTAGGAAAAAGAAGTTCAAATACTAGAATGAATACAAGCTCGGTTGAAGTATTGAGTGATTTTGTTAGTAAAAAATGTAAAAAACAGGTGTATTTTGATGGAATCCTTTTTATTGTAGGAGAGTTTTGTTTTTACTTTGAGAGAGGGTGAAGAATGAAAATGGTTTAGATTGGATTTTATGGTTGTGTTTATTTCTTTTATTCAAATTTGCTTTTTTTATTTTTTTATGATTCATTATTGTTTCTTTTTTAGTTCTTATATATTTGCTATTTAGAAAACACTTTAACCTGTTATGGACGTTACAATTTAAAGTGTTTCAAAATAATCAATGGTTATTTATTTTTGCTAAGTACATGGCCTAAATTTATAGACATTTCAGTAAAGTTGGTTGCTAACGTTATCGCAGAAAGCCCTCTAATTTTCTTGAATGTTGGACTTATTTTAAGTTTACAATCTTCTTATGTTCTACTTTTTTCAACATTTTTTTTCCCCCTTTCTAGTATCTTACCATATATCACACTTTCTTCAAACTCTAACTCAAGTGTCGGTAATTTGATTAATGGATTGGCTTATGGTGAAGCCAGGATTCTTTTTCATTTTTGCTAATTTAAAGAAATGTTGGTTGTATATGAATAACTAATCACAGTAACAAAAGAATATTGGACATGAGCGAAAAATGCTCAGTGTTTTGTTGAAAATTTTCATTGCTCTTCACAATTTTGTACTTTTAACGAGTTAAGCTCATTTTAACAGTCTAACTTTCTATTTTATAGTATATTTACTTTTTATTTTGAACTGAAATTAGAATTTCATTTAGCGTTCAAACATCTCAAATTAGTTGCTCTTCGTTTTTTCTTTAGCCTTAAATCCATCTATAGAATTTTATTCTTATAGATGGTGGGAATTGCCGGATACCATGCTATCGATTATGCCTTATTTCCTGATTGATGCAAGATATGAAAGGAAAGTACAAGGGTTTTGCTTTTGTTTTCTTATTGCTTATGAGTTTATCTCATCTTTTCTTCCAATTTTTCTTTTTACATTATAACCAATTTTATTTTAATTTACTTAAACATTTCTGTAAGTTATAAACTTTTCGTTCTATCAAAATATTCAAACTTCATCATTCTTTTCCGTCTTTTATTCAATTATTTCACTTTATTCATTATATTATGGGAACACTGGATAAGGCGTTACTGATTGTGGCTTAGCTTTTGGGAGGATAATAAGGCTCTTTTCTGCTAAATCTTATCTTGAACAAATGCAAAATATTAGTGGAAAGTGCAGAGATTTGACCTGTTGTTCTCTTGAAAGTTTTGATTACTCTTGCGGTCCTATACTTTTCTTTGATATATGAGATTCTTTCTTTAGTTTTAATTATAGGATTTATATATTCTTTTTAGTTTTTAAATCTGTCTACAATACTTTCTTCATATATCCGGAGGGAATGCCATGCTGTGTAATGTGATTGTGGCATTTTTTTTTTCTTTAGGTGGATGTAAATGTTCTTTTCTCACTAGCCACAATCGTAATGCAATGTTAGATAGAAAGTGCAGAAATTTTTTTGTTATTATATTGAAAGTTTTCACTGTCTTTATCTTATTCATATTTCTTTGAATTTATCCAATCATTTCTTTGAGCTTTCATACTTCTTATAAACCGACCACAATGTTATGGGATATGAAGGAAAGGACAAGAGGTTTTTTTTTTTTTTTGGTTGGTCTTACGGGGTCTGTTGCAACTCTATACTTTTCTTCCCATTCAACTTTAATTGAATTTATTTGCTCGTTTCTTTGAGTTTTTAAGATTCTCCTTTAATCAAACTGGCTAAGGATAATTTCTTCTCTTGTGATCATTATTTATATAGTGATATCTTCTTAATACTTTCATTTAGTGATCACAATTTTATTGGAATGCTAGATGTAAATGAAAAATATAATCATATCGAGAGCTTTGGTGTCTCTCTTATAATCCTATATTGCTATTCGGACCTTGTCTCATTTGTCTTATCGAAAATTTTAGTTTTGCATTTATCTAATCATTGTCAATGGATTTTGTAACTTTTTCTCTCCCTTTTATTGGCTAGATTATTGTTTTATTTGTCTACAGCACTTCATTCACAAAGTTAATGAGAGCGCTGCATAGTATGTCATCATTGACTGTGTCCTCTATTTTTTTTGTTCCCGATGTAGCAGCTCTTTTTTATTTTTTTTTCTTACAACAATCTCCAAGGAATACTGGATATGAATGTAAAGTGCAAAAGCTTTAATGTCAATTTTGAAGTGTTTACTTATCTTTTGTAATGCCTTACTTTTTATAATTCTGCTTTTTTGTTGTTCTTTTTTTAGCACTTGATCTTATCTGTTCATGCGACTTTATATTTTTTGTTATGTATACTTTATTTTGAATGTATTTAATAATTTCTTTTGTTTTTCTAACCTTTCTTTTTATCAAATTGTTTGAATTTTTCTTTTCTTTTTTTCCCTTATGATTTCAGTGTGGCAATTATTGAGTATATGTAAGGAAAATACCAAATAGTGTGCCATCGGTCATGGCCTTTTTTTGGGCGTATGCTGAGGCTTTTTCTTACTAATCACAATGTAAAAGGAACACTAGATATAAAAACAAGAGCTTTGTTTTTGGTTTATTTGTTTTTTCTTTCCTTCTTCTTCTTTTGGTAGTACTATACATTTCTTATGATCTAATTTTCATTAAATTCATTTGATTTTTTGTGTGAATATTCAAACTTATCTTTTTGTTAAATCGATTGAGTACCATCTCTTCTTTTGCGTTTATTTCCTGGTAGCAGTAGCTTTTTATACCTAATGTGAGCATCGAATGGTACACTTTCAGTTGTGGCTTTATTTGTTTGTGGATGTTAAGACTTTCATCCATTGACCAAAAATGTTATGGCACACTAGATATAAATAAAAAATTGCTAGTGTTTTGTTGTTGCCATAGAGAAAGCTTTTGCTCCACTTTTGCAATAGTATGTTTTTATTCAAATTTAATCTAACTTATTGTACGACATTTTGAATTTACATCATTATTAATTTTCTTTGCATTTATTTGGTATTTTCTTTTAATTTTGTAACTTCTTATTTCTATTTAATTGGTTTCCTTCTTATCACTTCTTTCACATATTTAATGGGAACTCTGGATAGTGTGTTATTAATTATGACTTGTTTTTCTACTGTTTTCACTCTTTCACTGACTATAATTTGAAGGGAACGACGGATATGAATAGTGTAAAGGGCTAGAAATTATTATATTAGTTATAGGACTAACCCCATTATTTATTTAAGCTTGATTTATTGGGCTAGGTGAAATGACCTAAGGAGTCTAATTCATATATTAGGATGATTTAGGGAGATTTGACTTAGTGGGCTCAGAATATGAACAATTGGATTGGTTTATCTGCATCCAATTTTTCTTAAGTAGGCTTATGTACTAAGGAAGGCTGCTGGCCTTGGGCTCATTAGCTAGCTCATTCTAGATAATTATGAATTGAGCATGCTTCTTCTTATCCATTGATTACCTATATGATCAGACGGATGCTATCTTGTTTAAGAACCTATAAATACCGAATATTTTCTCCTCATTTAGAACTTTGAAAGAGAATAGAGAAATAATAACGCTATACGAAATCTTTGTTCTCCAAGATCAAAAAAGTAATTCAGACAAAGAATTAATCTCATTCACTTAAGCTACAAGGTGAATGCTTGAGATTCTTTAAGGCTGCTTTATTTATCACTTGTGTATTTCGGATATTGAGATTACCTGTTCCTTCTCCCTACTTTGTTCTCCCCTACTCATCTCTTTAGGTGACAGTCTTGCTTCACTTCTTTGAAGCTATATGTAGTGCGTTACTTATATAGCGCGTATGTGACTACTCTAATCAGACCTTTACATCTACATTTTTAGCTACTCTACTAGGGACGAGTGATTGCAGAGACATGACACCTCCTAGGAAGAGAACAACCGATACGTTTGATATCACATCTCAAGAGCTCGACACTAATGTTGAGCCTATTGAGCAGAATCTACTCCCACTACTTGAGAATACTGGCTAGGACTATTCGGTGCTTGACATTCCTCTAGATCTTATACAAACAATGCGGACAATGTAGGAAGTCACAAGGACTTTAGACTAGTTCATGATTATGTTTCTACCCATCATTATCGGGATGGTTGCCATTGCTGCTGTGTAACGAGGTATGGCTTTAGCAAATCTTATAGTTGTTGCATAGCTAAGCATTACTACTTTAGCTCAACTAATTAATCCTTTAGCTATTAAAGAGGATCACCATCAAGGAGGAGGTAATGAAACCCCTTCGCCAAAACCTACACAACAACTGACCCCTGCAATAAAAAATGTAAGAAATCAGTTAGGCGACTCTTCATCTTCACACGTGCTTGTTCCTCCATCCAATCCTCTCATCCCAATCTTGGGTAGATCTACTTCTTATCCTAGATTTTGGTTTGTAGGGAACTATATGAAGGAACACCTGTTGAAATTTATTGAAACTCTAGAACCTTATAGACTCAATGATGACTTGAAGCTTAGAGAATTCTCTAAATCATTGATAGAGAAGGTATATACTTGGTACATTAACCTCCCTTCAGGATTGATTGGTTTGTAGGGAACTATATGCAAGCTCTTCTTAGAGAAATTCTTCTCTACTTAGGAACAGATCATGATTACAGCTGTGGGAAGAATGCGACAAAACCTGTAGGAAGACTTGATGAATTACATAGTGCATTAGAGAGCACCCTTTAAACATTCAAGATGTGTGTGATGAAAAGGAATTGGTAGAGATTTGAATTCAGGGGATGTTCACTGAGTATACCATCTACTTGAAAAACCTTAATTTATGTTCTTTCTCTGCACTCGTCGAGACTGCAAGAAGAACCAACAATTCTGTTACGCAACAATGGATAGAAGGTGGGAGATTTGGGATATGAGCAACATTTGTTAGCTCAGCACGAGGAGAAAGTTTTAGAGACAACAAGAAGTTAAGGAATGATAGTTTGCAAGGCTCTACGTTAGCTACCTCATTTTTGTGCCCGATGGGTAAGGTACATGTTGTATTTGACCAGTGGTTATGAGATGGGAACATAAAGCTCCTACGGGTTGAGTGCTTACCAACTATAAACAAGAAGAATGACCCTAAGTTTTGTAGATATCACAAGACTATAGGTCATCCAACTAAAGAGTGCTGGACATTGAAGAAGATATTTAACAACAGGGTCTATAATAGGGAACCTGTTAGAAAGAATAACGATGTACGCAACAATTTGCTCCCGACACGCAACAATTCTCTCCTGACACGCTGAGGTACATGAAGAGAAGGAAGTAATAATAGAAACCAACTAAGGTGCACATCTATCAATGGCTGCTACCTTAATGAAGACCTCTAACTTTAAGAAATTCTTTGATTTATTGGGATTTGATGAAGACGTAAGGCTTGCAGCAGTGATTGCACTTACCTAGATTTTCTGAGAGACAATATGGAGAGTGTGGTACAGCGCAGCTAGTATGAAGGATAGTCGACACGTATGAGAATACGATACTCTTTACTGATACAGATATGTATGTGAAAAGCCCTAATTACAACCGTCCTCTTTATGTGGAGAGCACGCTCAATGGGCATCCTATTAAGAGGACATTTATAGACAATGGCTCTTCCATAAATATTATGCCAATGTCTACATTCAAGGTCGCAAGGATAGACAATCGACACTTGGTGAAGTAATATATTATAGTAAATAGCTTTATTGAAACAACTATAGACACAATAAGGTATATTAATATGGACTTTAAAGTTGGACCTATATAGGGATCCATGCGATTCTACATGATCGATGCGCTTGTATCATACCATCTTCTAGTTAGGAGGAAGTGGTTGCACAATCAAAACCTCATACCCTCAACATGGTACCATTGCATCAAAGGCCATTGGACGGGTAAAGATATCTTCATTTTGGCTATGAAGAACTCATTTGAACATAATGAGTCTTATTTAGTTGATGTGGGGTTCTTTTGATAAGTATACTGAAGATGGAGAGACTGCCATTGTCAAAACCCTTCGGCACACCATTGCCCACATAGGACGAGACCCAGGATAAACAAAAGAAGAAGAGGAGAATGAGAGACTCCTGTAGGGGAAAGAAGAAGTAAAGAAAAGATGAAGCCATAGAACGTTTTGTCAGGGAACATAGGTGAAGGGTATATTACTTATGACGACCTTAGGAATCTAAGGAAGCTTTTTTATCTTCCTTAGATCTCATATAGGTGCAAGAAACCCAGCCTGCCCTTCTTTAAATGCAAGACCAAATGAAACCCCAAGTCGAAGAGATTGAGGGATTGGATTTAGCAGGACCAGGGGAGTCTCCAAGACCTATCTTTATTAGCAAGAATTTATTGCAAGAAATTAAGGTCTACTTAATAAAGTTGTTGAAGAAATACAAGGACGCATTTGCTTAGACATATGATGAAATGCAAGGATTGGACCCTAGCCTAGTGGTGCATAGATTGAACATTGTGCTTGAGGTTAAGCCAGTAAAGTAAGGACAGCAAATCTTTCGTCCGGAAATTGAAGTATAAATAAAAGAAGAGATTGAAAAGTTGCTCTATGCCGCCTTCATTAAGCCAATTAAACAGCCTACCTGGTTAGCCAATATTGTGCCAATTAAAAAGAAGAATGACCAGATATGTGTTTGCATAGACTTTTATGATCTTAACAAGGCTTACCCAAAGGATGATTTCCCATTGCCAAATATTGACACATTGGTAGGTGCCATAGCTGGACATGAATTATTCTCATTCATAGATAGTTTTAGTGGCTATAACCAAATAAAGATGGTTGCTGGAGATGCTGAATGCACTGCTTTTAGAATACTAGTGGGAAACTTCCACTATATAGTTACACCATTTGGACTTAAGAATGCAAAAGCTACCTACCAAAGGGCAATGACTACCATATTTCATGACATGATGCATGACTTCATGGAAGACTATGTTGATGACATAATTGTTAAGTTAAGATGGGCACTTGATCACTTGACTCATTTATGGAGGGCCTTTGAATGATGTCGTCTATATAAATTGTATATGAATCCCTTGAAGTATGTCTTCAAGGTAGCTTTTGGTAAATTCCTAGGATTCATTATTCATAGAAAAGGAATTGATATATATCTAGCAAAGATGCAGGCAATACGGTCCATGCCTCCACTTACTAGTCTAAGGGAATTAAAGACCTTTATGGGGGAAGTTTCTTATATTAGATGATGCATCCCTACATTGGGAGAAATTTCTCATTCATTACAATAACTCATGAAAAAAGGGAACCCCATTTCAATGGAGGCAACCTCACGAAGAGGCCATACAGAAGATCAAAGAGATACTCACCTCTCCAAAAAATGATGATAATGTCAGTTAAAGGGTTGCCAATGATTCGTTATTTGACAACCACTAATAAGTCTATTGGGGCTTTACTAGCTCAAGAATTAGATGGCAGTGAACGATCGATTTATTACCTGAGTAGGTCACTCCAAGGAAGCGAAGTGAAATACTCAGCTTGCAAAAAGCAGTGCCTCGTACTAGTATTCACCATGCAAAAGTTATGCCACTATTTTTTGGATCATAGGATTAATCTTGTCACTCATTTAGATCCATTAAAATACTTATTCTAATGACTAGCTCTGTCAAGAAGGACTACAAAATGATTGCTCTTCTTATTAGAATTAGACATCATAGTCGTACCACCTAAGGTTATTAAGTTTTAGGCTCTAGCAAACCTTTTGGTTCAATTTCCTAAGATACAAGGGGCTCCTCTAGTAGATATAATCCCTATAGAGTTTCATGAAGATTCTATGAGAGCAAAGCTAAATGGAGAGTAGTAAGTACAGTTTAATGGCTCCTTTAGTAACATTGGATAAAAAGCTAGGGTGATCTTAACATCTCTAGAAGGTCGAGAGATACCTTTTGCTTTTAAGCTAGACTTCCCGTGTATCAATAATGAGGTTGAGTATAAAGCTCTCCTACTTGGTCTCATTTCTGCTTAAAATGTCAAAGCATCTAACTTGTGCATTCGCGGTGACTCGAACCTTATCATTAAGTAGGTGAATGGTGAATTTGCTCTTAAAGAATTAGCATTAGTGCCTTATAAGGCTACAGTGTAGTCTTTGGTTAGCAAGTTCAAATCAGTGAGGTACAAGCATGCCAAATGATATACTAACCATTATGTAGACGCCTTAGCAACATTAGCTTCCAAAGTTCCCATTCAAACTACACAGAATAATTTGAATGTCCAAGTTATTAAAAAATCCATCTCATGTACAACTTTATAATTAGTGGACAAGGATGAAGAAGCACAAGATGGCTGGCGCAATCCCATTAAGGCATAGTTAACACATCTAAATGCAGCTTCTATGATAACCTTAAAGACTTTACTTGTATTAATGGCATCTTGTATTTTAAGGGACTAGAAGGTGTCTTGTCTCAATATATTTATGCAAAACAAGCTCGTTTCAAGTTAGATAAATACCACAAGATTTGGTGTAGAAAATAAGGCCCACCCTTGTATTACTGCATTCAATGTGCAGGGTATTACTGGCCAACAATGTCTAAAGATGCATCCCAACTACAAATGAGTTGCCTAAAGTGTACTAAACTCCCTAACCAAGGAGAATGTAACTTTGTAGCAAGTACAAGTAATTGGAGGTGCCTTTACATCGATTACTTGAAAAATAATGTTTTGCCTATGAACAATACATATGCCCGATTAGTGAAGCATAAAGCAAGAAAGTATCTTATACATGAGGGAGAGTTGTACAGGGTATCATTCATGGGAAAGCCTCTTCAATGTATAGTATCTCTTAAAACAGGAACTATATTATTTGAAGTGCACTTTAGAGATGGTAGAGAACATCAAGGAGGAAGGAAGTTATACCACCACCTGCTTAATATAGGATATTACCGGCCTACTATAGAAAATGATGCATTCAATTTTGCTAAGAGTGTGTCGCATGCCAACAACATGGTGATGTAATCCATGGTCTTGCGGTTACATTGCATATCTTGACTACTCCATAGCCATTCCATACTTGAGCATTTGACTTAATTGGTCCAATACATCCACCATCCATAGGGTGCATATGGATCTTCGTTGGGATTAAATGTTTCACTAAATGGATTGAGATAATCCTCTTTAAGAATGCAACAGGATCCGCCATAGCAAATTTCATGAAGGAACATATTATTTGCTATTTTGGAATCCTAAAGTGTGTCCTTTTAGATAATGGCACTTTCTTCATCAACTCACATGTACGACAGTTGTTGGCTACTTATAATATCGATCATGTAAAATCTACGCCATACTACCCAAAGGGATATGGCTAAGCAAAGGTGACAAATAAGACTCTATTGAAGGTGCACAGTCGGATGATTCATGAAAATCACAAAGAGTGGAATGATAAACTACCGTTGGCATTATGGGCTTACAGAACTTCTAAATGAGGTCTTACTTAGGTGACACCTTTCTCATTGGTATATGGGTTTGAGGCAATGATGCCAATTTAAATCTTGGTTCCTTTTGCATGCTTGGCTCTCGATACTAAATTAGAACCAGATGGCTTACGTATGTTAGATCTTGAAGCCTTAGAATAAAGCCAAGACATTGCTAAGTGCAACCTTGCTAATTACCAAAGACGACTTAGTGTTACTTATGATTGCTTGGTTAAGAAAAGATCTTTTCAGTAAGGTGACGTTGTACTTCGCATAGTAAAGCATGTGTAGCGAGGTGTTCCATCGCCAAAGTTTACACCAAAGTGGGAAGGCCCTTTTATAATTCGTGAGGTCCATGACAGCGGCTACTGCAAGCTCCTTAATCCGAAAACCAATGCAATAATCCTTCCTGTTAACTTTCAATACGTTAAGAAGTTTCATTTGTAAATCCAACAATGTATTTGCAATTCACATTAATGAAACATTCAACTCCAATTACTCTATTTCTTTGTGTTCCTTTACTTTCTTTTGCTTTCTTGTTGTTACAAAGTTAGAGATTTATCTCCTTAATGCACAATTTTAATTATGTATTCTATTCTTGTCACTTTATTACTGCAAAGTTAGAGATACGTCTTCTTAGTGCATAATGCTAATACATAAATAAGCAAAGAGAAAGCGATACAAGGTTAAGTATTGGGAAATACCCTCTTGACCACTAATGCTAATACACTTGGCATGTGTTACTATCGTTGCTTAAGTGCGATCAACTATTTTATCTTATGTACTCAACTTATTTTTGCTGGCAAGTGAGTGCCTCCCTCCAATGCGCAACGCTATGCCCTAGGCTTCACAAGCCATAAAAACTAAATCTTACTATCATGGCATTTCTTTTACATTGTTGCCCTAGGTGAGGCATTACCTCCTAAAGCGTACAATGACCTTACGGGTTTCAGTGGCATAGGCTACCTCTAGGTTAAGAAGCCTTGTTATTTGATACAACCAAGTAATTGCTATAAATAAAGAGTATAAGGACATGAGGAAAGCAATCAAACTTCATTCAATCAGCAAGTTTTATTATAAAGTAGTGAAAATAACTCAAATACCAAAAGAAAGGGAAGAATGAATGTAAGCAAAACAAATGAATATAGCTAAAACTCTGCTAAGGGTAGCAATCTAGACCTACTATAGACTTAAGGTCTGTATCGCCTAATAAACTTTTTACTTTACGGTCTATCTTCTCAATAACACCTTGTAAGGCTTGAACCCTCGCCATTAACTTGCTTCGGCTCCTCATACCGGCACGATAACTCAGGAATCTCTTAGCTTTAGTAGCAATGGGCTCTAAGCTACTAACCTTGAATTTTAAAAGATGAGCCCCTTCAACACAGCTAATCAGTTGTTGTAACTTATCATCTGATAGAGACCTCCAAGACTTGTCAAGCAGTGATGTAACTTCCCCCAACATTTTCACCATGGTATTAGCCAACTCAGTTCACAACATGGGAGACTCACTCCAAAAATCTTGGTCCACAGCATAAAGTCTCTCCAATGGTTTTAGTAGAAGAGAAGGAACATCAAATCCATGAAAGGATACTATCTCCTTCGAGATGGCTTATAGAGTTACTACCATGTCTCCATGAGATAAGTTAGCAATTGGAGGTAGAGAGACATCAGTAGATATTGCATATAGTTTCCTTCCATGAGTCCTTAAGCATAGCAACATATCTACATAAGTATCACCAACACTTGCCTTATTGACTGACGAAGTAATGTTCCATGCTTTGGGAGAATCATTCAACTTTTCGGTTTGTCTATTATCATCAGCATCCCCATATTAGGCTAGAAATTCACCATAATCTATCAAGTCTTCATCATCATTGTCCTTATCTGAAGCTACCATTGGTGTAATAGGATTATCTGGACTAACCCCTAAGCTCAAGTTAGTGGCATTGTCCTTTTCCTTGACTACAACGGGAAAGTCTGTCTCGATTTGCAATAATAAAGAAATAAAATCAAAGGAATAAATGCAAAAGGAGAAAAATTACACACATAAAAAAAAAAAATAATAACATGATGCATTTGAAAAGGTTACCTCCTGAATAAATGCTTGCTTGGCTTGTCTCGAATCTACTAGTAGAGGTGAAGGGTGGTTGCTCTTAGACTTCAAAGAAGGTTTCACTCTTGTTATCCTACTAAGACATTTTGATTGTTTAGTGATAGCTCCTCATGGATCTCCAGTACCCTAAGACTTAGGCCTTAGGAGTTTAAAAAAGAATTCGTAACAATACATAATAGGTGGATGGAGTGTGCTACCTACTGATGCAAAGGCATAAGCACGGAATGCATCTAGACAATTCGTCCAATACGTCAACCATTCAGGGGAAGTGACCATAGAGTGCTTAATAGAATCTAAGGTGAATCTTCCTAAAGTCGTTTGGACATAGTGACTGGTAATAAGATTCAAAACTCTTAGTTGTGGTGATCAGGCGAGGCACTTCTTGATCAAAACCAAGTTAACGAGTAACCTAATGAGGAGAGTACACCATGACTCTTCGCTCTAAACAGCAGCCAATTGAGTCTTTATTATCAAGAAGGGAACGTAAGCTCCTTGGAATACACCATAAGAGGAACCTAGCTTGAGAATTGAGGATATTTTCTCGATTTTCCACTAAGGTAACCTCACCTTCTGAGCTACAATAGACATTGTGCAATTTGCTCAACATAAGGGAGGAATGTGAATTCACCCTTAATGTCGATGAGTTATAGGAGTGATTGATCAATTGATCCCTTAACTTAGGCCTACGCTCTAAGAAGAGCAAGGCTGGGTTGGTCTTGTGCAATTGGAGTAGAAAAATGTTTTTGAAACCGCTCGTAAAAGAAATGTTGAAGGAATACTAAGTTTACATTTGAAATGATCACATATCGACCTTTCGAACGTATTGAAGCATGGTGATACAAGTCTAAGTGCTGGTAAAGTGAACCTAAGTAGAATGGACCTAGAGTGAATCGCTCACCTTGGGCAATGTGTATGGCCAAGAGGAAGAGTGGTGGACTAACACCTTCCTTAAACCCTTTAAGGAATACAAACAGGGAAAGGCAAAACACGATGAAAGCGGAAAGCTTGTACTTATAGAGATGGGAAAGAAAGCATATGAGTAGAAGACACAACTATAGCACTTGAATTAAAAAAAAAAAAAGAGGACATGAAGGTACTGACTCCTTCTTGCATCTTGAGGCTTATCCTTCATTTGCTCCTCAAAGAAATATGTGAGCTAAGAAGCAAAACATGGCTTCTTCTTCTTCTTAGTATGGACAGCTTGCAAAACGCTTATTAGTGATATCTGAAAGCTGTGCTCTTTATGAGAGGATGTTGTGGCAGTAAGGTCAACTCGTCTGAAGCTTCGCAGATTCAATAGTATATCTACATCTTCTAATATTATAGTTATCTCCCCCAACGAAGTGACAAAACGTATGGTTCCAAATACTCCAATGCGAGATGATTGCCTACCACACTTCCATTCTACTTGTTTGCAGGAACCGCAATCGAGTAAAAGTGGCAATAGCATGAAGGATTTTAGTCTTCTTCAATAGAGTCATGTATTCCAGCTTTTCTATAATGTATGCTATCTAATCGTCTCATCTAGAGGGTGGTTTCTTCAGGAATGTGAATTGGGTATTAGAGAGATGTAGCTCTCTTCTCTCATTTCTAAAGTGTAACATTGAATCTCCCCTGATGGTATATCTAAAATCAGCATGAGACTGGTGCTTGATAAATTGGAGACCACCATTAGTATGAGGTGTTGTGTAGGTGTCCCGATGTTTGGCTTTGTCATAAATTGTGTCTTTAGAAATTGTCTCATCCAGCCACTTATCCCGATGATACAAGGATGAGTAGCAAACATTGATCTTGATGCACCAGTAAGTCCTTTAGCTTCACTGCCTCTATGCTTTGACTTAGATTAGTCTTCATCTTTCTAACTAGTACAAGATCAATTTATTTCCTAAGTAAGGAATATGGCAAGTATTAGTATACACACATGTCAAACAATAATTAGAGTAGAAGAATGAAAGAACGACAATATAATCTGGAAGACTACATACTTTGTGATATGGCTTGGCAAGTATGTAAAGCAATCGGTATAAGGAAAATATAAATGTAGAGATTGTCAAGGGGTCATACAATGGGTGTGTATACTATATGTATGCTGCGAGGGTGCAATTCTTGTATAGTGAAAATTGGAATATGATATTATGTGAAATTTTTCACATGGAAATATCTATTTACAAGAAAAACAATAATAAAAAAAAAAACACTAAAGGGGAAACTATCAAAATTGAAGCAAACAAGTAAAGAAAAAAGGAAAGGCGATGTCTATTGTATACATATCAAGTGCTCATATTATTGGCAACGTCAATGATTACATATATAAAAAGAATAGAGAAGGGAACAAACATACAAACTTTGCTTTGCAAGAGGATTATTAGGTTGCAGACTAACTTTGTTGCTGTTAATATGTTTTAGAAGGCCTTAAGTCAATACTGGAAAGTAGTCATGAAAGATGGTTATGATGTAGTATGATTTTCTTTTGTGGAGAAATGAATTGAAAAAAGAAAAAAGAGACAATGAAGGAGCGTGACAATCTTACCAATGATTATCGATGTTATAGCCCAGCCTGATTGCTTCACGAAGAATTCATTGCTGACGATGGAGTATGGACTCAATAGAGAGTGACTCAATACTTTTCTCCATATAATGACTAAAGTTTGATTAGAGACCAAGCGACTTGGATTGGAACAATAAAGAGTGATAAGCAGTTGCGTGTATATATAGCTAATGGAGGGGAGGTCACCAAGATAAGGATGAAAGATTTAGATTCAAAATTTAATAAGATATATGTGATATTATCTATTGATTTGATGATCTATACTAAGGTTTTGGCTAAGTTATGGAAGATTCTCTTACAAAAGGAAAATGATTTGAAGGAGAAAGTAGAAAATTCCAAAAAGATACAAGTTGATCTTGTTAACTACTAATGAAATCTATAAGTAGAGGGGAAGATTCAGTGTATGGCATGGCATGAAGTAGAAAAAAAAAAAAGTATTGTATCGTAGGGGCATTGCTTTCGTACCCCTACGTTATCTCCATGTAGCGTGACATGATTCTTACAATCTTTGCAAAGGGGTAGATGTTGTTATTTCATTTTGTAACACTTTAGAGCTTTGCTCCATTTTACGATAGCAATGCCCCCATTGACTGGTGTGAATGAGATATATAACATGGCTGGATGAAATATTATTGAAGCTCTAACATTTTTTTAAATGCTCTGATGGCTTTGTTTTTCTATTAATGATCGTAAAATGAGGAAGAAATACTAAGAGAAGCCAATTATGTTAATTCTATGGGATGTATGTGAATCAATGTCATGGGAGTAATAAATTATTAGTGTGATACTAAAGTATATTGAAATATGTGTTCATAGTAGCAAAATGAATACTAGTATATCACGCTCAACTCGTTAGTGATCTAAAAGAAGTGTCAATTCTGTAGATATTAGAAATAATCAATTCAGTAAGTAAAGTCAACATTTAGTACGTTCATAGGACAGTTAAAGAAACAACTTTTAGAAATGGCCAAAACTTCCTTAAATGTATTTGAGGGACTTTTGGTCAGGAGGCCAAAATGTAAAGGACTAAAAATTATTATATTAGTTATTAGATTAAGCCCATTATTTATTTAGGTTTGACTCTTTAGGTTAGGTGATAAGGTTTTGAGGAGTTTGGTCTATATATTGAGATGATTTAGGGAGATATGGCTTAATGAGCTCGGAACAGAGATTGTTAGATCGGTTTGTCCGCATCTAATCTTTCTTAGGCAAGCTCATGCACTAAGGAAGGTTGCTAGCCTTTGGCTCATTAGCTAGCTTATTTTAGATAATTATGAATTGAGCATGCTTTTTCTTATCCATTGATCACTTAAATAATTGAATGGATGCTATCTTACCCAAGAACTTATAAATACTCAGCATTTTCTCCTCATTTGGAACTCTGAAAGAGAATAAAGAAACAATAGCGCTTTACGAAATCTTTGTTCTCCAATATCAAATAAGTAATTTAGATAAAGAATTGATCTCATTCACTCAAGTTATAAAGTGAATGCTTAAGGCTACCTTATCTGTTACTTGTGCATTTAAAACACTGAGATTACTTATTCTTCCTTCTTACTTTGTTCTCACCTAATCATCATTTTAGTTGAAGTCATGTATAGCATATTACTTATGCAATACGCACGTGATTAATCCAATTGAACCTCTACATCCACAAATAAAAAGTGCAAAAGCTTTCTCTCTATTTGTAGAAGCTTTGTAGCTATTTATAGAGTGCTCCTTTTTTGCAATGCCACATTTTTCATGCTTCTATTTCTTTTTTCTTTTGCTGCAGTACTTTTTAAAGATATAATCTTATTTCTCAGTCTAACATTCTATTTTTACATCATAGTTACTTTATTTTCAGTATATTCGGCAGTTTCTTTTGTTTCGAACTTTTCTTTTTGAGAATTTATTAAATGCTGCCTTTTCATTTCCCTTCGATTTTCTTTTGGCCCTTTAGCGATACAATTTTATTTTCATATAATTTGTTTGATCATTTCTTTGAGTTTTTTTAAGCTTATCTTTTCATCAACTCGATTAATGATCATCTTTTCTTTTGCATTTATTTTTCTATTAAAATATCTTCTTATACCTAATGGAAGCACCAAATAATATGTTTTAAAATTCAGCTTGATTTTTTATCTTTTATTTTTCATTTTTCTTTTTGTGTGTGGATGTCGAGGCTTTCATTCATTGAACAATGGGCACTTAGAAGAATGTTGGATATAAATAAAAAATGTGTTTCGTTGTCAGCATATTAAAAGCTTTTGGTCAACAATTGTAAACATTTTATTTAGATCTAATCTAAATTGCATTTATCTATTTCTCTCAGCTTTTGAGCTCTTCCTTTCTTTTTTATTGGTTTCTTTCTTATTGTTACTTAACGCGTTTGTAGCATTTCAATGGGAATGCTGGAGAGTGAGTCACTAGTTGTGGTATATTTTCTTATATGGTGGCTTTTTTCTATTGGTGATACTACAAGGAAAGCCTGATATAAACGGAAAGCGGGAGATCTTCCTTGTTATTTTTAGTCTTTACTTGTCTTTTGCAATGCAATACTTTTCATGTCTTTTTTATTTTCTACCAGTCCTTTTTTATTGTTATGATTTAATCTTGTTTACTAGTTTAGACTTCCTATTTTCCATCATATCTATGTTATATTGAATATATTTAATAATTAATCAATTCTTTTGTTTTTCAAACCTTTCGGTTGAACTTTGTCTTTTCTTTTCCCTTTGGTTTTTGTATGGTAATTATTGAGTATATACAATGAGCATGCCATCTATGTTGTGCTACTGATCGTGGCTTGTTTTTGGGTGCATGCTAAGGTTTTTTTCTATGGATTTTTTTTTTCTACTAATCAAATATTGAGGGAATGCTAGATATGAAAGAAAGTGCAAGAGCCTTGTTGTTTATTCATTTATTTATTTTGTGACTATTTTGTAAAACTATACTCTTCTTATGATCTAATTCTCATTAAATTTATTTGATTATTTCATTGAGTTTTTAAACTTTTCTTTTTACTCAATCTTTGGTGTTTATTTTTCCATTGCAATATGCTTTCAGTTGT
The DNA here is from genome assembly GCA_024138015.1 of Lumnitzera littorea. NCBI lineage: Eukaryota > Viridiplantae > Streptophyta > Magnoliopsida > Myrtales > Combretaceae > Lumnitzera > Lumnitzera littorea. The sequence goes on along the minus strand of JAMXBB010000004.1, from coordinate 97,146,244 downwards.
GCCTTGATTTCTCTATGGATGTCGATGCTTTCATCTCAGTTGTGTCTTATGTTTAAAGTTTTCTTCTGTCTTTTGCTTTGCATGTTTTTTTTTTTAAATCTTATATCATTTATTGTATTGATATTTTTATTTTACATTATTTTTAATTTTCTTTATATCTATCTTTTTTTTTTTGTGATTATAACGGAAAAGAAATGATTTGAACTTAATAGATTCTGTTCAGTGTCCATATCACTAGACTAGTAGATCATTTGACTTTTCTTTATATCTATCTGATTATTGCTTTCAATCTTGGAACTTTTTCATTCTATTTTAGTGTTTTCTCTTTTATTATTCCAACTGTTTGTCTGTAGCACTTCCTTGACATATTTAAAGGAAATGCCTAATAGTCATCGACTGTAGCCTATTTTTCACATAGTGGCTCTTTTCTATTAGCTATAGTTTCAAGCAAACACCGGATATAAACGAGATGTGTTAAAGTTTTTTTTTTTTCCTTGTTACTTTTAAAGTTTTCATTTTATTAATGCAATGCTGTACCTTTCATGTTTCTATGCTTTTTTTTTTTCTGTCTTTTTTTTATATGATCGAATTCTATTTCACATCATATCTAATTTATTTTAAATCTATCTGATCACTTTTTTTTTTTTTTAAATCCATTGGATTTTTCCTTTGATTTCTCTATGGCACTTATAGAGTAAATATAATGAGGATGTCGGGCAGTGTGTTATAGATTATGGTCTGTTTTTCCTTCCTTCTAATCTCAATATTAAGGGAGTGCTATACATGAAGGAAAGTGCAGGAGTTTCGTGGTGGTTCTTATGGCTCTTTTACGATATTATACTTTTCTTGTGATATAATTTTCATTGAATTTATTTGATCATAAATTCTCCTTTTATTGAATCGGTCAAGGATCATCTATCCTTTTGCGTTTGTTTTCAATTGCAATCTCTTCTTATACCTAATGGAAGTATAGAGTACAGGATGGTATGATTTCTGCATGGCTTGATTTCTTGGTGGATATTAAGGTTTTTATCCATTTACCAAGGTCTAGGGGGACGTTGGATATTGTCGTCATATTGAAAATTTTTCTTCTCTCCTGCAGCGACATGTTTGTTTAGATCTTATCTAATTAATTAGTGTAGTGACATTTTAATATTACATCATCTCTATATTTCATTACATTTATTCGATCATTTCTTTGAATTTTGGAACTTTTTCTTTTTGTTTCATTGTTTTTTTTTTTTATTTAATCTATCTATAACACTTCCTTCACATGTTTAATCGGAATGCTAGATAGTGTGTGTGTCTAGGGATACCACCGGGCTGAGTTTACAATAGGTTTTGTGAAACTTAAATTAGACCTGATATCTTATAGATATTCTCAAAACTTTATAGAGTTCTTATTTATTTATTTATTTTTAGTGTTTCGGTAAAACTTGTTTAAGACCCTATTCAACCTATTAATGCCAAATATATATATAATAAAATAAAATAAAAATTGATTTGCGAGTACACATAAAAAATAATCAAATAACATGTGGTTTATTTTAAATAATAATTTTATTTATTTATTTTTAATATCCTTAAATAATTCTTTTACATATTATTACAATCATAAAAAGAAAAATTACTATAATATGAAACACCACTTAATATCTTCCTCTTTAACAAACCAAATTCGTAAGCCAAAGATTCATCTCCAAGTCTCTTCTTTTAAAAACCAACAAGAATCATAAAGAAAGCCCTCTTTCATCTTTTTTTTTCTTTTAGTCATTTAACTTTTGGATCATATACATGTTTACTTAGCCCATAAACATTATACTAAAAATAAATTAGTCAAATCATATATGTATATATTATTATTTTTAATTGAGTTCGGATTTTTTGTTAAGTTTTTTTTTTAAATTTCAAAACCCATCCTAAAACCCTATAAAATTCAAGAATTACTCTTAGAACCCGTCCTAAAATACATCCCAAAATCCTATAGGATTTTTAGCAGGTTGAAAGGATCGGAAATCCTATAATGACTCACCTAGTTCCTTAAGTGTGTTATTGATTGTGATCTGTTTTTCTAAAGTAGTTGCTTTTCTTAGTCGGCCATAATATTAAGGGAAGGTAAGATAATGGAAAGCGAGAAAGATTTCTTGTTACTTTTAAAGTTTTTACTTCTCTTTTACAATGCTATAGTTTTCATATTCTTATTTCCTTTGATATAATTTTTTTATCACTTAATCTCATTTGTCGGTCCAACATTCTATTATACATCATATCTATTTTATTTTGAATATATGTGATTTTTATTTTTATTTTTTCTTTTTTTGGATGTGAAAACTTCTCCTTTTATCATAATAGTTAAAATTTCTCTTTTATTTCCCCTTTGATTCCTCCATGGCACTTATAGGGTATATAATGTGAAAATCGGATAGTGTAGTATTGATTATGACTTTTTTTTTTTTGGGTGGATGCTCAGTCTCTCTCTCTCTCTCTCTTAAATACCCACCAATCACAATGTTAAGTAAACGTTTGATATGAACGAAAATGCTAGAGCTTTGTTATTTTATTCAAATTTATTTATATTTTTATTTTATAAATGGCTCTTTTGCGATACTATACTTCTCTTATAGGGTGTGTGCACGTTTGTTTGTGTTTCCTAGGTCTTTATCGTACTATAGCGTTTATAATTGCTACTCACTTTTGCTTTTCGATTTACGTGCGAATATGGTTCTTTATGCATGATGCTACTAACTTATCATGATACGGTATATGTATGTGTTTTGGTTTTTGGTTGGGGGGGGGGGGGGGTGCGGTCCCAGCTGCATTAGGTCGTAAGAGCTCTAGTGAGATCCCAGTTTGATATTAGAGTTTGATTGAGTTATGAGGATTACTTTCAGATTTCATGCATTCATTAGGTTCATCTGAAAAAATAAAATTGCAACCACAAGTATAAGCTCTCATAACTTAAAGGGCCATGTTATGTCTAATCAATGTATATGGTTAATTATTTAGTTGCTAATATGATTGATTACTTAGAGAAGATAACAACATAATGTTCTTTCAAAAAAAAAACCCCATTTCGTAAATTTTTATTCTTCGACCTGTACTTGAAAATGTCACATAAATACTACGGCACAACCATCTACACATATGCATTTGAGCTATCAAGGTATTAAATGCCTGCGACGCCCTTAGAAGGTAGACTGCGACTCAAAATTAGCCCTACCACCTTTTGGCTCAATACCATTTAATAGGAAAAGAATCGAGCTTGCCTAACTTTCTGGAGGATGTTTTAAGCAACTTATTTGCAGAATGGCGTTTCTTAACATCCTATTTCATTAAAAAGCGATCCTTTTCCAGATTAGCTAGAGTTATCCCTAGCAAAGTACTTCCTTTACTTAGAAGTGAATTGTCTGGTCAAATTCCCTTGCTCGGTTTGAAAATACTGACGCCAGTTGTTACCATAATTCTAACTAAATTTCTTCATTTCTTTTATTCAAAACCCACAGTCACTACTTCATGAATTAACCAAACGAGACAGGAAGTGTTAAGAAGCTGCAATAAATCTCTAGCGAAGACTACACCTAACGACTAAAACATAGCCAAAAACTTCAACTGAAAATTCACAGCTACCTACCAGATTGCTTAATCCATGGTCATTAACAAGATGATAGAGGGAATGGCAAAGTAAGAAAACATTCTAGCCCAAATCCCCATTTTGAAAAAAGGTAGATATTTTGGCAGAGAGCCTATCCAAACCAGTTTCAGGATTCAACTAACAAACTAAGAAAGACGATGTGTCTTAAGCAGATGACCTTTTTTTTTTTTTTTTGACTTTGTTTCATGATACCTAGTAATGATTATATTCCAAGGGCTTCCTTCCTCCTTGAAAAGGCGTAAGTGTTATCAAATAACCTTTAACTCCTCCCTCATCTAGCCCATTCCATATGAATCTCCTCAAAATTCACTAAAAGTATAATAGTCAAAGCCCAATAAACTTAGCATGCCTTTTAGCCATTTTCATGAAAATATCACCTATGACTAGATCTCAAACTCGAGCCTATAATGCAAAGCAGCCTTTATATATAACACCTGGGATATTTATGCACATAAAGGTCAAGAATAGTTACTATGCATAAAAAATCCCAAGCATGCTATATTTGCATATATGCATGTACCTTCTTTCACACTAAATTATTCTAAATTAATTTCATATTTTAATCTCAAAAGACATGAAATGGACACTGACATCACCAACATACACTTCAAAATGGAGAAAATCAATGCTATCTAGTTGATGGAGCAGATTGAGGTACATTTGAGTAGTGTTACTAAAACCTATAAAGGTTCATGAAATCCCCGTTAGCTTTCCATAGAAATAGCTCCCTCAAGTAGGAAAACTCAAAATGAATGCTTCCTCCATCACATCCATCAGAGTTGAATTTGTAGTTTGACAACAAACTATCAGATGAAGGTTACACTATATTAACCTTCTTCTAGCGGCACCTACAAAACCAATCATTCCCGATTATGTACGTCAAAATGTGTTGGCAAGGCGACCAAAGTAAAAATTTTGATAAAGCATTTCTCGCAAGCTTTTCCGCTTAAATTTAGATTATACTAGAGAAAATAAAAAATATTCGTCCACCATCCAGATTTACAGTAAAAAACTGAAGTTAAAAGGAGAAAACTCCATGACAATCGGGCAGGAAGTAAACATCCTTCTTTCCAACAAAAATAACACCAACTTGCCCCCATCCCCGCCCCTCCGCTCCCCCCCATCCTCCACTCCAAAAATAAAATAAAATAATAATAATAAAACTTGCCTTACTCTTTTAATTTTACCCAAAAATTTGCCATAAACGATAACACCTTCAAAACCCTAAGATTGTTATGTCAACTCCAACTCCTTAACTTAGAAATTGCACAATATTTCTCCATGCTGAATCTAGCTGAACCAGTTATATCAAGCTTCTCTCTACTCATCAGTAAAATTGATAAATATTTAGAAAAACAAAGCGCAATTGAGACAACAATTCCAAAAAGGGGTATTTAGAGACCTCCCATAATCATGTTTTAAATTAGACCTAGATTTGCTTTAAAGTTATTTGAATAGGGAAAGCTATATGAGAGGGAATGATTTACCGATAAGTTTAAATAAAATATTAACATTTCAAAATATTAAAATAAGAAATTAACCTGACGTTTTTTGAACACCAAACTAATTAAAAAAACTATTACCAAGTATGCATGAGGAATTATTTTTGCAATAAATTAGATATAGGAATTAAGACCCCTAGGAGAGGACTCGTGGCTACACGACGTTGTTTCCAGAATCGAAGGCCTTTCTTCACTATCAGAAACAAATTAACTCTCTAAACTATTAATTAATTGTAATATTCAATGACTTCATCTCTATTTTTAAAAATATATAAATAATTCTCAAACCGTTGTTGAAATCGTGAAAGTTGTTTTATTTGGTAACACATTTGGGCGTATGTATTTTATCTAAAAGTTACAGGGAAGTCATGTTACACTTTGAAAATTATAAAGGTGTATTTACAATTCGTCCCCTTTTTGTCTTCTTTTCCACCATCATTAATCTGGTGTTTTTCATTGTGTTAATTCTTATAAGGAAAAGGACAAAAAAATATTGTTTATTCAAAGAGAAGGTTACTAAAATATGTCAATAATGATGCTTGGTACTAATAAGAAACAAATCAATAATGATAAAACATGACAAGATTCGTCTTGAGATCCGACATAGATTGATGCAAAATGCAAAACAAGAAGTAAAATGGGAAAAAGGAAAAAAAAAGAAGAAGAGATGTTTGGCTCTAATTGTAGCTGATGGTAATTTTCATTTTGTTAAGTACTTTTGGATCTCTTTCTGTCACCTCTTCAACAACATCTACATTTTCATCTTCATCAATAACTTCATCTTAATCTTCACTTAATACCCTAACCTTATAGAGTCCAAGTTTATTCCTTCTTTTTTCTTTTTCCATATCATTTTTTAATTGCTTTCTCCTTCCTTTTCATCCTCAACTCATTTTTCTCCTTCTTCATTGCTCTATCATCTGAAGACAATGTTGGTTATCTTTACGATTATAAGTTCTTGAGTTTCATAACTTTTTTCTATTATATTCAACGTTGAATTTTGTTTGAATGCCATTTCCTTATATTCAAGATGATAGTTTGGTTCTTTTAGGATTTTTTTTTTTATTTATTTATCTTCAAAGGAAAGACATAAGTGGAATTGAGAATCAATACTATGAAGTCATACTTATTCCTATAAGAGCATCACCAACGTGGGTGCCTTTGGCACAACTTTTCAGATACAAGGAACCAAATCTTAGGTCCTCGAGAACTAAGCAAAGTTGCATAAAATTGAAGTGATCTTTTGTGAAGGACAACAAGTAATATATAAAATATTAATTTGGACATTCATCAAAGAAAGGAAATCTAGTGAAAAGTTTGGTATGGCCAACACAATACAAAAATCCAATAACAATAAAAAATTTATGTAAAAGGTCTATAATGCTTCAAAAATGTTGAGCAACTTTCTTAAAGGACGTTAGGGATAAAATAGAAAGATACTTGAAAATGAGAGTTCCTTAAGATACTTTTATGGCACCTTAAGGACCTTGTATAGGTTCTTAAGTTAGAGATGATCTAAAGATATACATTCTTAGTACTGCTATTGAGGTAGAAACAAAAATTATGTAAAGTGTCAATTTTTTTGAAATAAAGTCATAAGGTAGGTTTGGTTCTTTTAGAGACACAGCTTGATACGAATGTGTGATATTATTTATTGTTTGGCAATAAGGTTTCCATAATCAAATATAAAATTTGATCTTTTTGGGTTTTTTTAATCACTTATGAACAAGGAAATAAACAAAGATATCAAACAATTTATTTATCTATATGACAACACTAAAGATTAACTTGAACCGGGTTGTGTTTAGTTATAATCTGATATGATAACATAGACTATATTCAAACGGTGCTTGAAATCAATGAGTTGATGTAATAGTACAACTGAGTGATTTAAAGGTATGAAATTATTCAATCAATATGATAGTACGATTGAGCAAGATCAAGGATAGGTTGTTTACTATAGTTTGAAGAATCGATAAGAGTTAGGGTTATTGGAAAAGGTTTCTTCAAGAGAATGTGTATATTCAATTTAATAATTCACTGGCTTCATTGGCTATAGTGCTCATAAGAATATTTATAGAAAACTTAGACATCTTTAGGGCAAAAATAGGACAAAAAATAACTAAAACTAATTGATAATCAATAAACTAATAGAAACTAACAAAAAGTAACATCAAAATATGAAAATAAAGTTTGCATGGTGATCACGGTTGAAGAACACAGACATGTTCCTTCCTTATGTAACTGTCTCATTAATTTACCTAAAGAATACCGTCATGATTATGGTCGTGATCTTGACTATAAATCTCTCAACGGTGCACATCCTTGCAATTCTTCACTACGAACGCATTTCTCCTTTATACATGGGTATGCTTCTAAGCTACACAGTTATGCTCTTTTGTCTTAGGCCATTTTTGTATCCAATCAACAATTTTTGACACCTAATTGCCATCATCAACCCTCGAAAGAAAGATTCATCCTCGAATCAACACTTCTCCTATGATGATGATACTGTATAGACTTACAAACAAAAGACTTAAAGAAAAATGAAGGGCGTTGCCTAACCTTCCCTAACTCATGGCATTCATCTTGCTTTCCCACGAACAAGTTCTTCTTGACCTTCCTACTGTGCATATCTTCATAAGCTTTACTATCTTCATCATAGGTCATTGTTCACTACATAATCCTCTTACTAGCCTTCTTGAGAGAATAAGTATTGCTATGATCACAATAAACAACATCATTATAAAAAAGCTACAATTATCCTAACAAAATATGCAATACATCTATAGGTGCAACATCACATAATTTCATCAATGTGAACTCTAAGAATAGATATAGGCACCTTCACTTGCTTGTCTACCTGAAACCTCCCTCTTTAATCCAACCATTGCAACTCATAAGGCATAAGATGTGTTATGGTCAGCAGTCTCAATTTATCAACCACAGCTATAGCTGCTATATTAGAACAATTACCATTATCCACTAAGATGGAACAAACTACATCTCCCCACATTACATTTAACAAAGAAAAGATTTTGACGCTGATCATGGGAATGAGATGAAGCTATACTTGAAATCTTTCAGTTAACTCTAGTAATAGATAATAGAGGACCCTTTACTAGTGGAACTTCTTCTACAACCTTATCTTCATCGTTTGAATTGCCCTCGATATCACTCTTAGAATCCTTAATCAAATGGTTACCTTTAGCGAGCACTCCGTACAATTTAGACACTGAGTAGGAAGATGCTTAAACTTTAGATATTTGAAACACATGTTCCCCATCGATTTCTAGGAAGTAACTGGAAAACCCTCTTTTGTTCAACACTCCAAATAGATTTGCCTTTTCCATCACCACTATCTACACATTTAACTTCACCAATTTCAGTTTTCTCTACAAATTTCTCGGTGATTACAAGCTTACCAAATTGCTCAATTCCAAATGAATTAAATCTATGAACATCGGATTTTAGAATCCTGTAACTTTCTTATGCCTCTATCTTTCATCTTTAGTAGCTAACTAGATGGCACAATAATATCCTTAGTCTCATATCTCAAAATAGTCAAGAATTTAACAATAGTTTGCTTGATTCTAACAATAGTTTGTTTAAAAACTTCATACCTAATCAATAATACCTTGAATTGCTTTACGTACTCTGCAATACTCAAGCTACTGTGTTGAATATTCTAAAGTCTGATATATAGTTATGCTTATGATGTTTAAGTTTAAATCTTTTTTGCAATAACAATTTCATCTCTTGTGAAGAAGCCACATAACCTTCACCGTGTCAACCACATTGTTGCATGCTTGGTAAATTAAAGCACCTCAAGCCTCATTTTTAGCTCCTCTCCATATTCATAAGATTTGAATATCTTCTCAATCTTGTTTATCCAATCAAAATAATCATCAGCGATGCTTTGGCAATTAAATTCTAGAATACAAAGCTTAAAAGTATCTAAGCCCTAATTTTACCTTTCTTACCTCACAGGGGGTTCATCTACAATATCATGCTCATCAAAATCATTGAATAATTATGAACATTCACTGAGCGTTATTGTTAATATTCATTGGTTTAGGATTTTGCATAACTTTTTATATACCTACATCCCCACATGCATCACCCAACACCTATGCATTTGCCCTCTGATTTTCAACCAAAGTATTTAGTCTCTTAGTTTGCTTATTCATTGCAGTTCGTATAGTATTAGTTTACTTATTCATTACAACTCAAATGATATCAATCAATTCTCACATGGACTCTCCCATTACATCCCTTATGGTATCATTAACTCGCTGCCCAATACCACTATTACTTTGCTTTCCTCTTAGATTTAAAAGCACAATCTTTCTTGACCTTTCAGAAATCAATTCTATCACCTCACCTAAATCTTGTTCATTTGACATGCTTCTTCTTCTCCTTTTTTAAATCTAAATAACAAAATAATTAAGAAAAGTTCAACTTACAACAAGTGCCAATAATCAACGCAACTACATGCCAACCTTAGTTGCCGCTTCATAAAATCTATGCTCTTATACCAAAATGATATGATTGTGTGATACGTATATGTTGTTTGGCAATATGGTTTCCATAATTAAATAAAAACTTTAATATTTTAGGGTTTTTAATTATTTATGAACAAGAAAATAAATAAAGATATGGACAATTAATCCATGGATATGACAGCACCAAAGATTAATCTAAACTAAGTTGTATTTAATTATATTCTAATATGAGAGTACATACTATAATGAAATGATGCTTGAAATCAACTAGTTGATATGACAGTAAAGCTGATTGATTTAAAGGTTTGAAATTATTTAATCAATACGATGACATGATTGAACGAGTTCAAGGAAAGGTTATTCACTATAATTTAGAGAATGGATAAGAATTAGGGTTTTTTGAAAAAAGTTCCCTTAAGAGATTATGTATGTTTAATTCAATGACGCACTGAATTCACTAGCTAAAGTATTCATAAGAATATTTATGTAAAACACTAATATTCATAGGGCAAAAATAGGACAAAAAATAACTAAAACGAATTAATAATCAATAAATTGATAGAAACTAACAAAAATAGCATCAAAATACGAATATAAAGTTCGTATGGTGATCACAATCTAGGAACATGAGCGTAGTCCTTTCTCATGAAGCTCTCTCATTATTCACCTAAACAGCATGATTATGATCACAATTGTAATCTTGACCATGAACCTCTTGGCCATGCACATCTTTATAATTCTTCATCGCGAACACATTTCTCCTTTATACAAGGCGTACTTTTGAGTTGTACCATCATGCTCCTCTCATCTTGGGCCATTTTTTGTATCTAATTAATAATTTTAGACACCTAATTGCCATCATAGCTTTTGTAAATGGGGTTTTTTTTCTTTTTATACTAGTAGATTTCTCATAATTGTTCATGTTTTGCGTTCTCTCATTTTTTTGAGGAAAAATTTCGAGGGGAAGATTAGATCTTGAGAAGACTCTTATTTTTATCTTCTTCTTCTTCTTTTATAGCTTCACTTGTTTCCAAATGCATTTGCCATGCTTTCTCATTATTGAATCAATTTTTAATTTGGCAAGAGTCAAGTTGGATTTTGCACATTAAGTATACCTTTTTTCTTTATCATATAAGTTGGAGTATATGTTTACATGTAGTCCTTATCAATAAAACTATTGAATTGACTTTCTTGTCATTCAATAATATGCCTAAGGATGTAAATTGGGTCAGTTATAGGAACTTAGAACTTGTCCCACTACACTAACAAAGTTTCCAAACTTGTTTTAAAACCTAATAGGGTTTTTAACCCTATACTTAGAACTTGTTAAGCTACCCTAATAGGATATTAGCTTTTCAACCCGCCAAATTCGTTTATAATTTTTTTCTTTTGCCAAATGACTATTTTTTTCCTTTATTAATCATTATTATGAGAAATTGATTTGTAGCAGATTAAGGAACCATTTGTTGTAATCTTTTTATCTTAATGTATTACCTAATAATATTATTATACAATAAGTTTAATGATTTATGTATGATGCATTTTGACTTTTCTATATATTTTGATTTTAAGTATATGGTTAGTATTTATATCAAATTTGTTACTTCATTAATTATTTCTATTTATTATATAATAAATATACAATCACCTTCTCCTAACCAATAAAAAAAATCTCATATAAATACCTTCATAAATATTGACAAAAAAATTGTAAATATGATCAAAGTTATTATCATTCATATTTTCATCTATTTATTATTTTAGGTATTACAAATTTTAGTTAATATTATATTATTAGTTTATTATTTTTTTTATTGGGTAACGAGTTTCCCATGGGATTTTTTTTTTAAATCTTATAATCCATCCCAAAACCCTAACCGGGTTTTAGCTATATCCTAGAACTTGTCCCAAAACTCTATTGAGTAGTCGAGCGAGTTAAGCGAGTCAAATACCCTATAATGACCCGCCTAATTACATCCTTACATATGCTAGCAAAGCAAAGAATATTGGGACCATGTCCTTGAATCTTTGAATTTGAAGTGTTTTTGTAATATCTAAAGTTTATAGGGGGTATTTCTATAATTTACCTAAAAAAAAAAAATCTGACAAGTACCTTGAATGAAATCATGTCTTATACAAACTTTAAATTGTCTTTAAGACATGTTGATTGATTTTAGGAAGGGCAACTAAGGTTGAGAGAAACCTAGAAAACAAGCAAATGTAAAGATAGAAGATTACTGGATTTGGTTTTACGAGGTATAGCTTTAGGATAGTTTAAGGGTCCTATAATATAGTTTTGGTTCCAAAACTTGAGAATTAATACTTTACAGGATAGAGTATAGATAAGGTTTCATACCCTATCCATTACCCTTGATCCTAGGTCTTAAGCGTAGTTAAAAATTAGGTCATATTCCTTCTTTTATCATATATCAAATGTATTTTTCTCCTGGTGATGAGCACATTGACACATTTATTAAAACCCTAAACAAAGGAAAGGAAGAGTAAGAACCACATACTATGATTTTCTTTTACAGCAAGAAACAAATCAAGAATCATCTGTGCAATGTGTTTGTTTGCCTTTCCATTAAATATAGTGTTATGTTGATTGAAATTTTTATGAATATATTTTAATATAATTGGTTTCCTCTTTAAGATTATGCCATTATAAGCTTCACTATAGCTATATATTAGCTAATTGGAAACTTTCCATTGGTGAGGCATACAATCCGTATGAATATCTTGGGAAATGAGTAAAATTATTGCCATTTTTAAAAATAATTTTCAAGAAGCAGCTGCGGGAAACTAATTTTTGAAATATGTTCATGAAAATGCAACTTAGAAATGCGTTTTCACTTTGTTTGGCCAAAGACTAACATTCTTGAAGAAAACATAGCTATAGTCTGTAAATTAATTAAAATGTAAATTCTATGCTCAAAAGGCTTCTTCATAACATGCAAAGAGGTAGATGTCTTTGGACCCTCGTATGTGACCATGCTTACAGCAAGTTAGCTTTTTAGGTGTCTTTTGGGATCTTTTTCATGTAGTGGGATTGGCATCTCATTATGGCATTTGTTGAGAGGTGGATACTAGAGATTGATACTCTCAACATGCTACATAGAAAGATTACAATCTTATTACATGATGTTGCAGTATAATTTTGTTTGCTTGCTGAAGACACATAATGATAGGTCCACTTGCATGGGATGGTAAATAAGTGTTAGAGATTGCACGTAGTGAGACTAAGCATTCGTGATATCTTGCTTAGGTGAGTTGATAACTCTTATTTTAAACATATTTCACATGGTGATTTTATAGTATTTCTCTTACATTTTTGGTTTTTTTTTTAAAGAAATTGATACTTAATTGAGTAAAATTTTGATTGGAAGGTTTGAACGTGTTCTAGGATCGAAAACAAAGAAAAGGAATAAAGTTTCAGTCAAATCGGAGTTCAAACGAAGAAGTTTTGAAGTTACACAGTCTGGAAGATGGCCATGTCTCCAAGCTGTGTCCATCCAAAAAAATTTGCTAAGGTCAGAAAGTTACACGACCTAGGGATACGGTCATATCCCAGGCCGTGTCTGGTGACGAAAACAGAATCATTATAATACATATATAAAAGGACATATGAGGGTTTCAAGATAGAAGAGACATTAGAGAAGACGAATGAGACACGAGAGAAGAGAAGAGACTTGAGGAGAAGGAGAAGAAAAATGCAAGAGCAACACCAACTTCAAGATTGGAGAGATTGTTCATCAACCAAAGGGGTTTTTCATGTTTTATTTTATATTTTTGATGGAACTCGTTTTTAGATTCATTATGATAGCTTAAAATTCGTATATTTAGGATTATGGAACCTAGGGTTTCATGTGACTCTTGGGTTGAATTATAATTTTCAATAAAGTTTCTATTTTTTCTTGATTCAATTATGTTGTTTAATTGTGGATTGATAATTCTAGAGTATCAATATATGATATTATGTATGATGATTGAGAAATTGCATGTGTAATTAGATCTTAGCATAATTGGAGAGAATTACATGTATACTTAGAGATAAGATACATGTTTCTTCCAGAAAGTTAATTATTTGTGTGGGAATTCATTATACATTAATGCAATTCTAAGTTATATTACTAAGTGAAGAGATTCTGATAAATAATTTAGGATTAGGGTTAGTATGCTTGAGAAAAGTATTAGTTTTAATTGTGAATCCCTCTGGTAAAAAATAATAGAAACTGAATTGAATATATTTTAAGCGGTCACATGTTAAACACTAGAGGAAATAATTCCTAAATACGTTATTGCATACTTGAAGTCGTTCTTAGTTTTATTGTTTTCTAAATTACTTAATCAAGTCTCATAATTAGTTTAGTTTGTTAATTTCAATATTTTTAATTCATTCAACTCAACACAATTTTCCGGTTAGATAATAGAGCTAAGGTTAATATTAGTACTCGAAATCTCTAAAGGATCGACTCGGACTCACATCCGCTATATTAAAATTGATAGATGCACTTGCCTAATATCATGAGTTAAGCTGTCTTTGCTTGACATAGTAAATTAGGTTGTTGCCTCTGAAACAGATAAGAAAACCACCATGAGGCTTGCATAGGTATACATTCTTCAGTTGATGCGTGGAATCGCATTCATAGACAAATCGTCTAACTTAGTCCACTTGATGTTTTAGTAATCATTGCTAAAGGACTTTATAGATGTAGAGGGTTATAATCAAAGGGCTACATCCTTGATGTAATTATTTTTACATCTATACCATCCTCTAGATGTTTTTGCACAAAAGACGGGAGGCCTTATAATCTTTTTATAGCTTTTGAGGTTTTCTTTTGGTTTTAAAATTTTTTTTCTTTATTTTATATTTTCCTTTATCTTCATGAGATTAGTTTTTCCATATTGACCCTATACAATGCTAAGCATACAACACATAAGGTAGACCATTAGCATGTCACTGAAGGGTTAGCTTTGAAATTATGCAACTTGCCAAGTATGCTGTAAGACATTACAAGATGCATTGAATCGATAGATACTAGAGTAGGCAAGTATGATGATTATACTTATATGTTCAATTAGCACATTTATGTCATACCCATTTAAATGTGAACGAGGCAAATTATATGGATGTCCTACTTTGTCGAGATCATCAATGCACTACCTCATATCGTTGCGTCTGTGTGATATTTGTTTTACTCATGTCCCTTCGATATTTATCCACATAGTGGAGTAGTACTCTACTCATTATGTTGTAGAACAACTTAGTCCAACAGCATGTCGACAAATAGCTTTCCCTCCACCAAATTGATTTTAGATGAAAGATCGATGAGGGTATGAGGGGTGTACCACATTGTTGAGCTTTAGTATAATGATGCGACCAGTGAATTAGGTTGTCTTAGTTATTATGCGTAGTACCGCAGCATTCTTAAATACTACGTCAGATGTATTTGAGTGATGCTTGGAGCTTTGTTGTTACATTGAACTGTATGGCTCTAAAATATCAATGTACCTAACATATATATTGATATAGTTTGCTTGAGGTGGATGCTTTTGATTGCATCGAACTCACCATTAAGCTATAGGAGATGCAAGACTAGTAGGTGAGGAGAGGCATTTACTTTAAGGCCTCAGAGGTACGACACTGTTCCTTCTCGATAGAGCAGTGTAGAGAAACATTCTTGTGGCCTCTCAAGTAGTCCCAAGGAGAGGTTGAGGATGTCGCAAGGCTTGTAATGGGGAGCGGCATCAGATAGACCTTGTCCTCCTCTAGTATCACCAGAAGCTCAGGTATCGTTAGCACATTATGACTCTCCATCAGCTCTATTTTATTCGAGCTCAACTTCAGCCTACTCCGTTCATTCGCAGTCTATAGGATCACCAATCCTACTAGAGTATATAGCTTTTTAGACACCTGTACTAGATTGAACTTGTGCTGCTACAGTAACTCCACCTACTCTTTAAAAGCATAGACATATAATCAACTTTGATATGAGATGGCATCATGTAGGTTGATCCACGCCATGTTGTATGGGATGAGCCGCCACTCCATGCATAGCTTCAACCAAATCATTGTAGTAGGTATGAGTGGTTCTAGCTAGGTCGGAGAAGTTTGAGGGCAGGTTATGCCATGCATTATCAAAGGGGTCGAAGGAGACAGACTTAGATCCTTAGATCGTTTGCATTGTTGTGTAAAAGTAAAATATTATGCTATGATGAAAGCAATTTTGACTCATACTTGTGATGGCTAATGTATCTATTAAATCGTTAATATATGGTTTGGTGTAAACTGAAAATCACCGCTCGGATATGGTTGTTGATGTTGCAGTTGTTGATGTGTTTGGGGATGTTGAAAATACATATATATATATATATATATATATATATATATATATGCTAATGCATTTTTCCTCTTGAGGAGAAAACGGAATTTGGTTTATTTTTTAATTTTTCATATCATTTTGTCCTTTTGTAGTGTAAAACTCATCTTCTGATCCCGGTTTGGCAAAGAAAACACAATCACGAGAAAACACGGCTCTATCGCTCTATCCTGCGTCTACGGATAAAAACTCCGATTTGGACACTTGGAATCTCATTCCAATGCACCATCTTTCATCAAGCCTAATAGTTAAGAAGCGATAGAATAGAGCTTAGATGAGGAAAATGCAGTATTGGATCAAAATAATGTTATTTCAAGGGCTTAACTACCGGTACCTCTTCTTCATCCTACCACCCCAACCGGTTATCGTGAAATATGCTATTTGATGCCATGATTTGATGTTTATAGTTAATAGGCGAGGGTTTTAGATTCGATAGAGCAACAACAGGAGTGGATCGCTTTGAGAATTAAGGAAACTAGAGAAGCTCATGGCAAGTTCCCGAGACCATCAAAGACAGCATTCATTCGTTGGCAAATCAAGCAAAACATAGAGAGGCGGTCCATGTGCCTGAACCCTTGCGATGCTATTAGAGGAATATTAGAAGCTTTTTACGAGTAGCTCTTATTCATACCATAAATGATTGGTCTCGCATGTAATAATAGTCCTTCGAGTTCTTCAAGCTTTCTTACCGATGTGCATGAATAACCTGGAACAGGGTGTTCCAAGTTTGGACGCTCAAAAGATTTCCAAGAAACAGAAAGGAATACAAACCAGAAAGACGATGCATCAGTGGCCGCTATTTCTTTCGAGTGCAAGTTGAGATTGTTGGGCCCATGAATTCTCACTGAGGGTTGATTTGAAAGTCCAATTGGTTGCTCATGAAACAATAAAACAATCAAGTTCTACCATATAGGAATGTATGGGCACGTACAAGTCATTCGTTGGACAGATCTGTCACAAGTTCCGTACAGTCCGTAGCTTTTTATGGTTATAGTTAGGAGAATATTAGAGAGAGAAACACATACAAATTGACATCTCAAAGATGAGATGAGACATCATTGGAGAAGTAGAACGGAAAATTGAAAGGAAAAATGTTACATTTTCTTGTCATCACAATCAAAGTTTCCTCAGCTTCTCTTGGAAGACACTCCCAATCTTCTGCCGAAGATATGGCTCAGCTCCAAGCAATAATCTGAATTTCATGTGCTGGAATGGATGTTAAGAAATCAATGGAGGGCAATGAATTTTCCTCTTTTATAGCTTCAAGCTTGCATCACAAGGGACAGACCTTCTGGAGCAAGTGTTCAAGCTCATGATCAATTTTAACCTCATCTTCCTCCAACATTTTACGTAACTCTGGTTTTGTTTTATCAGCAGCATTGTAGACCTTGATTAACAAACTATAACCAATGGGTTTAAGCCCGTCTACTTTACTCAAAATGTTAAAGCACGTCTCCACCAGGTCAATATCTTTCTCTTGTCCAAAATGCTGCACAAAAGCATTAACAGTACCTTCTTCGGGAAGCCATTTCTCCCCTTCAGCTTTAGAAACTACTTCGTGGAGATGTTCTATCGCCAAATCCACCTCATTTCTCTTCAAGAAGAAAACCATAAATAGTTCTCGGCCCTTTGAAAATGGCCCATTAGCTCTCTTGACAGCATCTTCGAAAATTGCTGTGGCCTTTTCCAACATGCCTTCTGCTAGGCAAGCGCTCACAGCAACCTTCGGCAACCTAAGGTCATAAGTGGGGCAACTAGATGCCCACTCATCAAAGCATTTCAGTAGACCCTCTATATCTCTCAGGTTGCGAAGTGCCTGAAGCATGCAAAGATAGCTAAGATTGGTGGTTTTTGGAAAAGCTGCTTTTAGAGAATACCAAACTCGATTGACTTCGCTAAGCTTATTAATCCCCGCATATAAGCTGATCAAAAAATGGTAAACCTTGCGATTTTCACGCATCATAACTTCCTCCATCCTTTTAAGAGCAGACTCGGCTTTCTCAAAAAGTTGTGCCTTCCCATAAATTGATGCCAAATTACTATATGTAACCCAATTGCAAAGATTAGCATCCTCCTCGAACATTTCTTTCGAAACCTTCTCTACACCCTCAATGTCATTTAATTTGAAATAACTCTGCATCAACACAGCATATGTGAATGAGTCCCTACTGATTTTCTTCTGCTTCATTTCTTCTACTAGCAAAGGTACTTTCTCAGGTTTGTCCATTTTCATATAAAGAGCCATGAGATTATTGTACACTAATTTGTTGGATGCAAAATTTAATTCTTCCATCTCCTTTAATAAGGCCAACGCCTTGTCTTCCATAACTTCCTTGCAGTAGCAGCTGAAAAGTGATCCATAGGTAGCAACATTCTTGGACGGTTTATCAAAGCTGTTAAAATATTTCTCTGCTGCAGCAATGCCCTTGGTCTTCCATAGGAGATACAAGTATACTGCATAGTCTGAAGACGAAAAATTGAATTTTCTCCTCTCCATCCACTCCACTATCTGAATAAGGTCAAAGCAAGACCACGAGTGTAAAACTTATGATGGAAAAATTACAAAATTAAATGAGAATATTGAAAAAACATCAATTAATCTGAGATGGAGTACAAGAAACAACTTCTAGAGGGTATCTATCACTAGGTGCAGACTACACCAGCCAACATCTAGTGTAATGCATATTTCACAAGAAACAATGATACACAGTTTTTGACGTAACGGTTTAAAATTCATAAATCAACAGACTTCTGAATGTTTCAGAGAGTGATATTCGTTTTGAAGAAATGTATTTTCAAATAGACGGTTTCATGACGAACTAGCTGCGAGTATATGTAATTAGAAATTCAAAGCACCTACATATCTCATCTATCTGGATATCTAGAGCAACCCTATTGCTGTTGATTGCATATCAATAAAACGCAGGGCAGATTTCTCTCCACTATTATCTCCCTTATCCATTCGAAAAAGCCATCCAAAATCCCATTACTAACGAACCTCCGCGTAGAAATCACAGCTAATGAATATAAATGAACACCAGAATCAAGACAATTTGGCTTCACTGTTTAACGGACACCCATGAAAGCGGGAAAAAAGAACCTAGACTTCCATAAATTCAGTATTGCCTTCAAAATTTGAAGTTGTACCTCAAGAGCATGTTCATAGCGACCGTACTTACGTAGCTGTCTGATACAGCTCTCCAATTCGGATTTAGGTACCTGTTTGCCTCCCATTATGTACTCATTTAACGTCTTCGATACGCTTCCTCCAGTGGCACCTAGGGCTGAGAGACGTTTGTACAGGTTGACTGGTTTAGGCGACTTCACCACCGCCGAAGTCATCAGCTGTCTCGCCAGCGCTTTTGCGGCGGTTATTGCACGGCTAGGGTTCATTTCGGCGGCAGCCAGCAAGCATGTAAGTGGAAGTGTAGGTGCAAGGAGAAAAGTGGGAAGTGAAGTAGAAAAGAGGGTCTCCACTCTTCAGAGTGAGAATTATTTTCAACATAAATAAATATATATATATATATATATATATATGGAAAAGGAAAAAATTATAAAAATAAAATAAAAAAATCCTGAAAATACCACTTATGGAAATAAATTGAATTCGCCTCGTTCGTGCTTTCGTTTTCCCATTGCCATCTTTGGTCTCAGAGCTTCTATGCGACCCCTGTAGCTATTTATTGGCGCCTTTGCTTCCCGTAGCTCTTTTTACTATAACTTTATTGCCATCCTTGCTATTGCTTATGGGATTGAATCAAATAGAAAAAACAACTAGATTTAGTGCTTACACCCTTTTTGCTGGGGGAACTTAAACTGCTGGGTTGTGTAGTCAAAAGGTATTTCATTGAATTTGTTTATAATTATAATAATTATAATTGGCTTGATAATTGGGTTGTGTAGTCAAATGGTTTATTTGGAATTTGATCGGTATCGTTGGATGTGTATGGCATTTGAATAACTGATTATCTAATCACTTTCAAAATATTTAAAAGAAATTGACTTGGTTTCATTTAAAATTTTTTCATAAAATTGGATTGATTTATAGTAATCATATGGAACATAAAAGAAATATTTTATAAAGACTTTCCTTACAATTTCAAAAAGGTACTTTTCAAACATGTTTTTCTCAATAGAAAAAATATATCTAAAAATGAATTTTTATAAAAATTTTGATATTAGAAAGGCAGGTTTTTGTATTGAGGATGCCACCTTAATAATTTGCATATTCTGACTTTTCCTTTGTATATCCATTTGTTGTGGAATCATCTCTTCTACGGGTTGAATTCCTGGAATTATTGGAGAGACATTTTTAGGTCGTAGAGCAACTGAAAGTGTTATGAGGAATTCAGGTGTGATTGCCAAATTAGACATTTTAGAAAGAGTTTTATAGGATTATGTTTGGACATTAGGAGATTGGACATTTGGGATATTAGAGGATTGAGCATTAGGAGACATTGGTTTCGAGGTTCTTGAAGAGGATTTCTTTTTTATTATAAGCTAGTCATGTTTTGACATTAGTTAATCCTTTCTTGGGGATTCACAGTTTTGTTCTCTTATTCTTATCTTTTTTGGGAGGTATCTCTTTGCAAAAATTCACTGGTAAAGAAATTAGGAAGGAAGTTTGATAATCTATTGATATGCTCTAATTTCAAAATAAAAATAGATAAAATTGATTGCCATCTTGCAAAAATCTATTTTGATGCAATGTTTTGAACATCTTTCATTAAAACATATTTAGCAGCTTTACAATCAATACGTAAAAGAAATTTTTTATTTAACAAATCTCCTTAAAATTTGGAAACTGTTAAGATAATTGCTAAGATTTCTTTTTTTTTTTATTGTGAAATAATTACGTTGACATTTATTCCAATATTTAGAAACAAACAGAACTACACATTCTTCATCATTTTGTTTCTGTTTTAGAATTCCATCAAATCCATAATCAGAAGCATCGGTTTCTACAATTTTTGGTAGAGATAGATCAATAATATGTAAACATGGAATTTCATTAATTTTTTGCTTAATTAATTTAGCTACATTAGTATGAATTTTAGACCATTGAGTGGATTCTTTCTTAATTTTTGGTAAAGTGGTTTACACAAAATATTAAGATTAGGAAAGAAATTAGTAACATAATTTAAACTTCCTAAAAATCTTTGAAGTTGATTTTTATCCTTCATTTTATTAGGAAATTTAGATGTAAATTCTATTGATCTCTAGATTGGTATTATTGTTCCATTGTGTATCTGAAACCCAAAAAACCTAATTTTAGTCTGGAAAAGACTAATCTTAGATGGTGATACTACTAAATAATTTTTTCTTAATATATTGACAAAAATTTTAATGTGTTTAAAGTGTTGGTCAATATTAGAACAAAATATTAAAACATCATTGATATAAATAATTATAAAACTTGAGTAATCATTAAAAATTTCATTCATTATTCTCTAAAATTTAAAGGGAGCATTTTTAAATCCAAAAGACATAACATTTCATTTGAGCTAACCAAAAGGGATAGTGAATGTAATTTTATACCTATCAGACTCCTTAATTTGGATTTGCCAGAAACTAGATTTCATATTAAATTTAGAAAATATTTTAGCATTATGTAATCGATTTAGCAAATCTCTTTTATTAAGTATTGGATAGCTAATCCACTTAAAAGTATTATTAAGAGGCTTATAATTAATTACTAACCTAGTTACTTCTCTTTTAATTTCTGCATTTTTATTGACATAAAAAGTAGGACAAATCCGAAGAGACTTACTTTTATGAATTAATTTTTTATTAAGAAAACCATTAATTTCATTTTTACAATGATTTAAAACTCCATTATTCATTTACGAAGGTCTTGCCTTTATTGGAATATTTTTATCATTAAAATAATTTTTATAGGATAAATCTACTACGTGAGACTTACGATTCCAAAAAGCATTAGGTAATGTTGAACATATTGAATTTTTAATTTCCAATTCCATATTAGAAATCTTTTCTTTTAAAGTTTTATTAGGTAAGTTGAGTTTCAATTCTTTTGAACTTATGATCATTTTTTAAAAACATTAGATGTTTTTCTTTATATTCAATTAAACAATTTAATTTAAAAATTGAATTATCTTTTAATTCATTTAAGTGTTTGGTTTGTGATTTCTAGACAAAATCAAAAATAATTTTATTTTGGAAATATTGTATCTCAATTCCTTTGTTATTAGCTGGAAATGGCTAAATTAAATTAATAAAAAGAGTTCCTAAAATAACATTTTGCTTTAAATTTTTTACAAGAATAAAAGCGGTTTTATAAGAAACATTTATTTTTATAATTTCAGCATTGGACAATTTAAATTTGATTTGCAATTTGTTACCAAATGCAGAGGTTAAAGATTGGGTTGTTTCTTCAAAATATTTTGTAGGAACCAACCTTTCTTTAATGTAATTTAAGTCAGCACCAGTATTAAATAATATAGTTATTTCTAACACAAATTCATTGTTAATTCTTATTGTTACATTCATTATCCATTTTCTAGTTGTGATTTTAATAAGTTGCATTAGATAATCGGAATTATAAAAAATTTGTCGATTATTATTAGAGGTTTCTACATTATTATTAGTTTCAGAATTGCCTTCAAAATGTTCTTGAATAATCATTTTTTGTTTTGATTCAAGAAAATCCGTTTGAAGTTTTAGCTGCGTTAATTTTAAATCTTTTATTTCTTATTTTTGAATATTAATTTCATTGTGAAGATCATTAACAAAAATATATTTTAATTTAGATTTTTTACCTCTTTCTCAAATGTCTTTTAAATTATTAGGTAAGCTAATTCCTATAGTATTTCTAGGTAAAATATGTTTATTAATATTTTTTAAACATTGAAGTTTTTTATTATCATTAGATAATTAATCAAAGTTGCGAAGAATTTCTTCTTCTTCATTGGTCAAAACATTAATTTCATTATCAACTTCTAAAGATATTGAAGTTGATTCAATATCATTAACTTAAATTCTTTCATTACATTCTTCTTTAGATGTCAATGGTTCATTAGCACAAATAGAATGTTTTCCATTGTCTGTTCATCGAGGTTTAATTCATTTAATTTATTATTGATTTTACAGAAGTTTGCAATGTGACCAATTTTTTTACATTTATAACATCTTAATTGTTTATAAGATTTTCTTTTATATTTTTTATCTTTTGGTTTATCCTCAAATTTTTTAAGAGATTTCTTCTTAAAATTTCTTCGGGGTTTTTTATGTGAACATTAAGAGTGTGAGTGAGAGTGTTTAATATTCTTTTTCTTCTTTTTGTCAATAAAAGAGGGATCATATCGAGTACAAAAATCATCAAGATTTTGGCGTTTTAAATGCTGTTCATTTTTTAATTGTTTTTGCAATATAATAGTTGTGTACAAATTAGTTCCAATCTTATATACATAAGAGGCTAATTCCCCATATGACAAATAATCATAAGGTATTTCTTCATTATTATTTTTTCGGATTTTATTCATAGCTTGTTCTCTTATTAATTTAGGTAAACCAGCTAAGAATTTTTTTTTTTTTTTCTAGAAATGTTAATTATAGTCATTTCTAAGTAAGACTTTTTAAAAGAAAATATCTTTATATTATCTAAATTTTTTTAGAGACTTATATTTCATATTGGATGACAAATCTAAGGTTTTACCCATCATAATATGCGAGGATCTCCTATGAAATGTTGGCTTATTGAGAATATTAATGTGTTAACTAGATTTTGAATTGGTTCATCATTTTCATCAAGAATTCTTCTTTCGTTTTTATCCATTTTATATGATGTTAAAATATTAAATCGTTGTTCTTCAATGAGATAGTTATCCCATCAACCTTTTAATTGTTCAATAAAATAAAAAATTAAAAAGAGTGCTACTTGATAATTAGTAACATTTAGAATAATTTTATTAGTATTAGAAAATATTATCATTTGGTTAAGAACATTAAGAATTTTTTGTTCTGAATATCTATCTATATTCCATTCATATGTGGATCCTACAGAAGATTTATTTTGATAATTATCATTCTTTTTTTCAAAAATTATATCAGGAGGTGTTACTCTCTGATAGTATAATTTTTTAGGTTCTTTCCAATTAATTTTATTAATTTCATTACCTAAATCGTTGATCTTTAAGTCTTTTAAAGAAATATTAAACATTGTATTATTAATTGAATCATTATTAGTTTTATTAAGAACATTAAATTTTTTTGGAGTATCATCTATAGTCTCTTGAGAAGGTTTAGTGTATCTAATTTTAACATATCAATTGGTTTTAATGAAGATGAAGTTTCTTCTTTAAAACTTTCATTTTTTAGCATTTTTTCCCTTTTATCTAAGGCATTTAAAAAATTATTATTTGGATTTTTGGGTATTTTAAAAGGTTTAAATAAGGGTGTATTTTTATTAATCTTATTAATTAAAGGTTTTTCATTGATTTTATTTATTGCACTATTAATCACATTTTCCATTTTGTTTAATTGTTTTCCTATAGTATGTAAATGTTGATTAGTAAGATTATTTTGATTTATTATTTTTTTTATTCCTGACCCTTCTTCTTTTGTAACATTTTTAAAAGGCGTAAGAGTTATTTCAGTAGTTTTATGTGTAGATTTTATATTACTAAGTGGTGGATGAGTTGATTTGATTATTTGTTCATCACTTAGCTTTCATTTAAAACATTTATTTCTTTAGATTTTAAATAATAATTTTCAAACCACTTAGAGAAATATATTTGAGAACTAATTTCATACATAAAATTATAATAACATTATTTGATTGTAATCCTATTTCTATTCAACTTACTTCTATTTTTGAACTTACTTAGCTTCTATTTTTGAACTTACTTAGCTTTTATTTTTTTCGATAGAAATAGAGTCGTTATAAATATATACTGCTCTTATAGATATAGAAAATAAATAAAACTTTCTCCCTTTCACTTTCCTTTTTCTAAAGAAAAGGAATTCAAAGAATTTGTTTTATTTATTTTTAATTTGAAATATTTGAAATGGAAATCCATTTATTTTGCTTTTATTCTTGTAAAAAATTTAAAGCAAAATATTATTTTAGAAACTCCTTTTATTAATTTAATTCAGCCATTTTCTGTTAATAACAAAGGAATTAAGACACAATATTTCCAAAAGAAAATTCTTTTTGATTTTGTCTCAAAACCACAAACCAAACACTTAAATGAATTAAAAGATAATTCAATTTTTAAATTAAATTGTTTAATTGAATGTAAATAAAAACATCTAATGTTTTTAAAAAATGACCTTGAGTTTAAAAGAATTGAAACTCAACTTACTAATAAAACTTTAAAAGAAAAGATTTCTAATATGGAATTAGGAATTAAAAATTCAGTATGTTTAACATTGCCTAATGCTTTTGGAATTGTAAGTTTCACATAGTAGATTTACCCTATGAAAATGATTTTAACAATAAAAATATTCCAACAAAGGCAAGATCTTTTCAAATGAATAATGGAGTTTTAAATCATTATAAAAAATGAAATTAATGGTTTTCTTAATAAAAAATTAATTTGTAAAAGTAAGTCTCTTTGAAGCTGTTCTGTTTTTTATGTCAATAAAAACGTAGAAATTGAAAGAGAAGTACCTAGGTTAGTAATTAATTATAAACCTTTTAATAATGCTCTTAAATAGATTAGTTATCTAATACTTAATAAGAGAGATTTGCTAAACAGATTATACAATGCTAAAATATTTTCTAAATTTGATATGAAATCTGGTTTCTAGTAAATCCAAATTAAGGAGTTTGATAGATATAAAACTCTATTCATTGTTACTTTTAGTCAGTTTGAATAGAATGTTATACCCTTTGGACTTAAAAATGCTCTCTCTGAATTTTAGAGAATAATGAATGAAATTTTTAATAATTACTCAAGTTTTATAATTGTTTATATTGATGATGTTTTAATACTTTCTTCTAATGTTGACCAACATTTTAAACACATTAAAATCTTTGTCAATATAGCAAGAAAAAATTGTTTAGTAGTATCACCGTCTAAGATTAGTCTTTTCTAGACTAAGATTAGGTTTTTAAGGTTTCACATACATAATGGAACAATAATACCAATTTAGAGATCAATAGAATTTACATCTAAATTTCCTAATGAAATGAAAGATAAAAATCAACTCAAAAGATTTTTAGGAAGTTTAAATTATGTTGCTGATTTCTTTCCTAATCTTAATATTTTGTGTAACTACTTTACCAAAGATTAATAAAGAATCCTCCTCAATGGTCCAAAATTCATACTAATGTAGTTAAATTAATTAAGCAAAAAATTAATAAAATTCCATGTTTACATATTGTTGATCCATCTTTACCAAATTGTAGAAACTGATGCTTCTAATTTAGGATTTGGTGAAATTTTAAAACAAAAACAAAATGATGAAGAATGTGTAGTTCAATTTGTTTCTAAATATTGGAATGAATGTCAATGTAATTATTCTACAATAAAAAAAAAAAAAGAAATCTTAGCAATTGTCTTAACAATTTTCAAATTTTAAGGAGATTTATTAAATCAAAAATTTCTTTTACGTATTGATTATAAAGCTGCTAAAAATATTTTAATGAAAGATGTTCAAAATATTGCATCAAAACAGATTTTTGCAATATGGCAATCAATTTTGTTTTTTTTTTTATTTTGAAATTAAGTATATCAATGGATCATCAAACTCTCTTCCTAATTTCCTTATCCGTGAATTTTGTAGAGAGATGCTTCCCAAAAAAGACAAGGATAAGGGAAAGAAATCGTTAATCCCCAAGAAAGGATTAACTAATGTCAAAACTTGGTTAGATGTTTGCAAATCATTTAATGCTCCCCTTATAATCAAAGAGGAATTCTCTTTAAGGACCTCGAAACCAATATCTCCTAATGCTTAGTCCTCTAATATTCCAAATGTTCAATCTCCCAATGTCCAAACACAATCTTGTAATACCCTTTTTGAAATGTCCAAAATGGCAATCACACCTAAATTCCTCAAAGCATTCTCAATTGCTCTACACCTAAAAATGTCCCCCTAATGATTCTAAGAATTCAACCTATAGAAGAGACGATTCTACAACAAATGGATATATAAAGGAAAAGTCAGAATGTGCAAATTATTGAGGTGGTATCCTTAATACAAAAACTTACCTTTTAAAGATCAATTTTTTTTTTTCAAAAATTCATTTTCAAATAGGTTTTCTCTGTTGAGAAAAACATGTTTGAAAAGGACCCTTTTGAATTTGTAAGGAAAGTCTTTACAAAAGATTTCTTTTATGTTCCATATGATTACTATAAACTAATCTAATTTTATGAAAGAATTTTAAACGAACCCAAGTCAATTTCTTTTAAACATTTTGAAAATGGTAGGATGATCAGTTATTCAATTGCCAGAATTTATAAGGTCATTAAACTTAATGAATGGTGTACCTATCCAACAATGCCAATCAAATTCCAAATGAACCCTTTGACTACATAACCTAATTATTGTGCTAGTTATAATTATTATGATTATAAACAGGCTTGGCGGAATACCTTTTACCGAATGAATGCAAAATGTTCTCACACATGGCTCATATTTTTTTATAATTGCTCTTCAAAAAACTTTCCTTACTAGTTTACACACTGGTGGTAACAATTCGAAGCAGTCCTTGAGATTGTTCATAAAAGAGCCAAAAATGGTTTTAATGTTTTTATGGAATCTTATAACCTAACATTGCATGAAAAATGTTTCCAAAAAGAAATGTTTTATTTTATGCACATTAATGTGTCTTGAGTTGTGATGTGATTTTTTTATTATAAATCTGATAAAACCACAAATATTACTAATTTGGTCTGAATGTATAAAGTCAAGTGGTGAGATAGTTTTAAAATGTGAAATAAAACTGATAAGGAATCAATTTTGACATGGATAAAGACTCATAATGATTCTTCAATTATTCCTACTAATGTCTCAACACCACTTTTCCATGACAAAGGATTTTTAATGTCTTCATTAGCCTGTGCTAACTCTTCAGATAAGATGAAACATGTTTTGGAGAAAGCACTTGCTAGTTTCAATGAATCAACCTAAGGATCAACTTCAAGTTCAACATTCGAATCAGAATCTCATGATAGTGCAAATACTAACGATGAAGACTATTATGAGATGGATTTAGGTGATCCTTGACTAATGTATGTATTTTGTTTTCTAAATGTTTTTTTGCACTATAAAATATAGTAGATATATACATACATATGTATCACAATGCACAATTATGTCATCAATGATGTCAGATTCCATTTGGCATCTTACTATTTACTACAGTAAAATGCCTCCCACTTTTACTGTTTCTACAGTACCCTCTCGTTCACAATGATACTATTTACTACAGTACTTGGTTGGCTCTCTTGATTATAAAAGAATGCCCTCATTTCATTCGAAGGTAGGTTGGACATACATATACACATCCTCTCTTCTCTTATTCTCAGACCACTCCACTTTCTCTCATCTTCTTTCCATCTCTTACTTCTTCCCTCTCTTCATCCAATCTATCTTGGATCTTCTACTTTCTTGCTTTCCTTCTCTCTTCTCACATATAATTAGTTTTGAAGTATTTTTACACTTCTATCTTAAGGTATAACTAAATACCTTTCAATGAGTCCATGTTTCTAGTTTTCTTATTTTGAACTATGATTTGAATATAATGCTCTTATGTTTTGCACAAACTTTTGATGAAATAAAATTTTTGTTGTTTTATTATCTTTCTTCTTATATTACATTTTGTGTGGGGGATCTTCAATTAAATTGGGTGTAAACTCCATAAGATCAATTATTTTATTATTATTTTGTAAGACCCTATAATCGGTTAGTATTACCACCTGTGATGATTATATGTTAATGTTTATGCATTTAATGTTCATATTTTTTAATATTCTTGCATAAAGCTCCACTAGCCTTGGCTCTATTACCTGTGGTGGTTTTAATTATTTGTCACCTTTATATGTCACAATCTGTTATTTCTATTTATGCTTTTGATTATTTAGATAATGCTGTAAAATTTCTTGAATGGTATTATACTATGCTATATACTAGTAATTAGTATTAAAATTTTGTCAAAAACCCATTTGGTACCAATAGTAATATCAGGTTGTGGTGGTTGTTTTTTGGTATATCGGTTGGAAACCCAAAGGTGTGGGCTATTGGCCTAAAATAGGATAATTAACCCCTGATCGACTTGGTAAGACAACGCCATCTGCCAAGAATTGTTAATATAATGTCTAGTGTCTCAAAAAACTAAAAATAATGATGGTAGTTATTTAATTGAATTTTATCCTTATTTAGAAGACGCTTTAGAATTTTTATTTTATATAGTTTGGGCCTATTCTCTTTTTGGAAAAATGTTTTATTTGTCTGATACTTATTTTAGAAGAAATTAATATTTTAAAATATTAATACTGCATCTTCCTGTTTCATCTCTAATTCATCAATCTATTTATATATATATATATTCCTTCTTATTAGAAAGGAAAATATAAATTTCATTATTTATTAGTACAAGTAAATGATGATGCACTTGTATAAAAGGTGAAAAAAAGAATATCTAAAAGATCAATTGAAAAAATAAACTAATTTTAAAAGAAAAACTCATAGCACAACAAATAAAATAGTGATAATCATTATACAATGAAATCATGCGATGAAATATCAGTAGTGTAAGGTAGGGGTTATACTCTTTAATATAATAAATATTTCAATATATTACATAAATAGAGGTTAGAATTTAAAAGAAAAAAAACCCACATGTTCAAACCAAAAAGGTGGGTTCTTTTATAGTTTTCTTCAAAAAAATCTTCAAATTAAACTAAATTGAAAATTTATAATTAGTTTAAATGGATAAATCGAGTCAAACTAGAAAAAAAAATGAATTAACTATTGAGGAAATGATATATATTTTCTCTTCATAAAATAAAGAACTAATTTCAACGACCTTCAAGTTTTTCTTTAAAAATGTAAATAGAAAAAATCATCTATTTATTATAAGTACTTTCTATTATTTATTTTCTTATTTTGTATTCTAAATAAAGTCGATAGATTTACAACAATATCTTCTCAAACTATTAAAGAAACCAAAGACACCTACACGCCTTTAATATAATAGATATTTCAATATATTACACCAATAGAGAAGGTGATTAGAATTGAAAAAAGAAAAAAACTCAAATGGTCAAACCGCAAGGCTTTTTTTTTTTTTTTTTTCTGGTTTGCTCTAGGAAATTCTTCACAATGAACTAAATTGAAAATTTATGATTGGTTCAAAAGGATGAATTGAATCAAATTGAAAAAAAAAAAGAAAATGATATATATTTTCTCTTTTAAAAATAAATAAATAATAAAATAGCATGTTAAAATATATAAGTTTTTTTCCTCATATTATATAAACAAAGTAGTTAAATCTAAATTCAACCACCTTCATTTTTTTGTTTCCTTAGAATGTAGGAAAAAATAAACTATTTATTATACATATTTTTAATTATTTATATTTTATTTTTTGTATTTTAAATAAAGTTGAATGATTTAGAGTCAAATTTTACTTTCTAAAGTGTAAATTTTGATGTGTATTTATAACAATCTGCCTCTTCAAGTGTTTAATTCAACCTATTTTAATCATATTTCCTACAAATGAGGTACTTTCGAGGTGAATCGTTATGTCATCTGGACATAGGAGTAGGGCTATTTGAGATTTGTAACTGTACCTATCTTAGCTTTGCCACATAAATTGTACTACACAAAAGGAACCATTAACATATCATTTTTTTTTTCAGCCTTAGATAACGCAGTCAGGCCGCTTAACTTGCACGTTCTCAATAATAAAGTAGTCTAATCCATTTAGGATAACAGTCTCACAGCACCAATTTCAGAATCACAAGATATAAGCAAGTGTACAACTTGTAGATAACACTGTGTTCGACTTGTAATATAATTTAAAATCGCAACATAAAGCTTTCTCCTGTTCACAATCATACCAAACTCATCATGAATTTTGCTTGCCATCAAGATGCTGCTCATTGAATGAGCTTACTTGTGATTATCTCCACAAGCTTTATACCTATGTTTTAGCACCTATATTAAGATTATTCTTACAGATTTATCTTACATTTCTTATATCTCTACGTTTTACTAAAAAGTCTACACATCATTCTTTACAAAAGAAATAACCAAAATTGATAAGAGCTACATAATAAAATACCTAATAGAATAATAATAGGTTGACATGATAAACTATAGATTTATCATGTCAACCCAAGGATCATTTTCATTAGTTGGTTGGTATACTAGTTTAGTTATACCTGACTTATTAAGAAGCTAATTCACTAATGTTACAATCATTGGTATAGCTCTTTCTATCATTCTATAATTATAAGTTTTGATTTAAAGAATTAAAAAAATCATTTTGGTTTTAACACTAAGACCTAAGGTAATATTTGAATGACATTCAAATTGAATCAGTTTGCTACTAAGGCTGATTTCAATAGTTGTATGAATTGATGTTTCATAAATCCATTCCCTAGCATCTCTAAAAACCATGAATACAGAAGTATCTAATCTTAATTTGGTAAGAGGTTTGACTCTTACTTGAACTAGACTTATATGTATATAATTCCATTCTTTTGTATATTTTTTAATTGAGTCAACATTTAACAATTTTATTATGTTTAAGCCATTAGAGATCGGGATATCTTTCTCCTCCGTGGCTATGATATAATCATTTTTTCCAAAAATTTTTTATTTAGCCATTTGATAAATTTGATCATAAAATGTTTTAAGTATCTTCTAATCATCTATTGCTTTATCAAAATTCTTCATATATATTTCATTTCTATTATTTAGTATAGATTCTTCAAATTGCTTATTAGATTCAAAGTTAGAAAAGGACATAGTTCTTCTAAGTAAATTCATATTTTCAAAAGAGACTAATTTTTTTCTAATTTTATAGATCTATTCCACAGGACTAATTTTGAGAACTTATCTTCTGATTTTTATTTTATGACCTTTTGCTACCCTAAGCTTAAACGAGATTTATGCCAAGTCTCAGTAGGCTTATCATAAAACAAGAAGTTCCATAAAGGAATCATTCTAAGTGAATAGAAATATAAAATTTAGTTTCTACACAGGAAATTATCTCAAAAGAAAATAAGAACTAACTTATCAGACTATATACTCTCCCATCGGCTTTGATACCAATAGAAGATAAATTAATTTCTCTTAAAATATATATTGCACAAATAAAAAGATTCTTCGAACAAACTATATACCCATACAATATAAAATAAAAATTCTAATGCATCTTCTAAATAAGAATAAAATTCAATTAAATTATTACCATCATTATTTTTAGTTTTTTGAGACATTAATCACTTTATTAATAGTTCTTCGTACGAGGTGTTGTCGTATGAGGTGTTGTCTTACTAGGTTGACTAGGGATTGGTTACCCTACTTTAGGCCAGTAGCCTACACGTTCAGGTTTTCAACTAATATACCTTAGAACTTTTATAAACTAACCACCATAGTATGATATTACTATTAGTACCTAATGGAGTTTTATATTTAATACCAATCACTATTATATAACAATGAATAATATCATTCAAGAAATTATATAGCATTATCTAAATAATTAAAAGCAATAATATCAATATTAGATTGGGACATAAAACAAAATAAATGACAAGATATGAACAAAATAAATAAAACCAGAATAGGCAGTAGAGTTAAGACTATTAGCGCTTTAGTATCAATATTAGATTGGGACATAAAACAAAATAAATGACAAGATATGAACAGAATAAATAAAACCATCATAGGCGGTAGAGCTAAGACTATTAGCGCTTTATGCAATAATATTAAAGAACATGAACATTAAATGCATCAAAGAAATATTAACATAAAACTAGCACGGGTGGTAATACTAGCCAATTATAGGGTCAAATTAACAGATTTTGTAAAGTTACACCCAATTTGTTTAGAGATTCCTCACACAAGATATAAGATAAGAAAGAGAATAATAAAAAGAAACTTTATTTTTTCAAAGAGTTTATACAAAATATAAGAGCATTACATTCAGATCATTAGAAGCATTGAAACATTGGAAGGTATAAGTATTATACCTAAGGACAGAAGTGTGAGAACACTTCAATAGAAAAGAAAGAAAGAAAGAAGAAATAGGTGGAAAGTATTAGATGGAAGATCAAAGGTTGATCTGATGAGGAAGGAGGAGGTTCAAAAGATGAAGAGTGGAAGAGATTAAAGAAAATGGAAGAAAGTATGTGTGGAGAGTTAGGAGAGAAGAAGAGAATAAGTGTGTATATGAACCTTTGCCTTTTCAATAAAATGAGGACCTTTATTTATAATGGGAGGAATTGACTGGATACTGTAGTGAATAGTGGTATTATGGCCGACATTGTACTATAGAAATAGTAAAAAGTGGGAGACATTTTACTGTAGCAAACAGTAATATGTTAGATGGTGGAATTTGACGTCATTGATGACATATTTGTATATTGTGATACATGTGTAGACATATTTCTATTGTATTTTATAGTGTAGAGAATTACATTTAGGAAAGCAAAAATACATTCATTGGTCAAGGATCACCTAGATCTATTCCATAGTAGTCATCTTCATTGGTATTTCTACTGTGATGGGATCTTGACTCGGATGTCGAATTGAAGTTGATCCTTAGGTTGATTCATTAAGATTGGCAAGTGCTTTCTCCAGAACTTGTCTCATTTGATCTGATGAACTAGCACAAGCTAATGAAGGCATTAAAAATCCTTTATCATGGAAAAGTGGTGCTGAGATATTGGTAGGAATAATTGAAGAATTATCATTATAGATTTTGATCCATGTTAAAATTGATTTTTCTTCAATCTTATTCCATATTTTAAAACTATCCCACCACTTGACTTTATACATTTTGATCAAATTAGTGGTGTTTGTGGTTTTATTGGTTTCATAGTAAAAAAACTACATCATAACCTAAGACATACTGATGTGCATGAAATAAAACATTTCTTTCTAGAAACATTTTTCATGAGGTGTTGGGTTATAATTTTTCATAAAAACATTAAAACCATTTTTGGCCTTATCATGGAAATTGCTCCGAATTGTTCCCACCAATGTGCAAACCAGTAAGGGAGGTTTTTTGATGAATAATTGTCAAAAAATATTAACCATGTCTGTGAGTGTTTTAGATTCATTTGGTAAAAGGCATTCCACCAAGCCTGTTTATAATCATAATAATTATAACTGGCTTGATAATTGGGTAATGAAGACATTGGGTTCATTTGGAATTTGATTGGTATTGTTAGATGGGTACGCCATTCATTAAGGTTGATGACCTTATGAATTCTAGCAGTTAAATAATTGATCATCCCATCATTTTCAAAATTTTTAAAAGAAATCGATCCAATTTCATTTAAAATTCTTTCATAAAATTGGATTAGTTTATAATAATCATATGGAACATAAAAGAAATCTTTTGTAAAAATTTTTCTTACAAATTTAAAAGGGTCCTTTTCAACAGAGAAGATATATTTGAAAAAATTTTGATCTTTGAATGATAATTCTTTGTATTGAGGATGCTACCTTAGTAATTTGTACATTTTGATTCCTTCTTTACATGTTCATTTGTTGTAGAATTGTCTCTTCTATGGATTGAATTCATGGAAGTATAGGAGCCACATTTTTTTATTGTAGAGCAATTGAGAGTGCTCTATGCAATTCGGGAGTGATTGCCATATTGGACATTTCAAAAAGGTTTTCATTAGATTGTATTTGGACATTAAAAGACTTGACATTAGGAGACATAGGTTTAGAGGTCCTCGAAGAGGATTCCTCTTTGATTATCAGTGAAGCATGAGATGATTTGTAGACATCTAACCAGGTTTTATCATTGGTTAATCCCTTTTTAGGAATTAATGGTTTTTTCCTCTTTCTTAGGAGGTATCTCCCTACAAGAATTCATAAGGAAATCAGGAAGAGTATTTGATGATCCATTAATATGCTCTATTTCAAAATAAAAAATAGATAAAACTGCTTGCCATTTAGCAAAAATCTGTTTTGAAGCAATATTTTGAATATTTTTTATTAAAACATTTTTAGCATTTTTAGCATCTTTACAATCAATTTGTAAAAGAAATTTTTGGTTTAATAGTTCTCCTTAAAATTTGGAAATTGCTAAAACTATTGCTAATTTTTTTTTTTATTGTAGAGTAATTACATTGACATTCATTCTAATATTTAGAAATAAACTGGACTATACATTCTTTACCATTTTGCTTTTGTTTTAAAATTCCACCAAATCTTATAGCAAAAGTATCAATTTCTACAATTTTTGGTAAAGATGGGTCTATAATATGTAAACATAGGATTTCCTTAATTTTTTCTTTAATTAATTTTACAACATTTGTGTGTTCATTTGACCATTGTGAAGGATTCTTTTTTAACCTTTGATATAACGGTTTATAAAGAATATTAAGATCTAGGAAAAAATTAGCAACATAATTCGGACTTCCTAGGAATCTCTAACATTAATTTTATCCTTGATTTCATTAGGAAATTTGAATGTAAGTTCAATTGACCTTTGTATTGGAATTATTGTTCCATTATGAATGTGGAATCCTAAAAATTTTACCTTAGTCTGGAAAAGACTAATCTAAGATGATGAAATAACTAATCCATTTTTCTTAGTACTATTAATAAAAATTTTAATATGCTTAAAATGTTAATCTATATTAGATGAAAATATTAAAATATCATCAATGTAAACAATTATAAAATTTATAAAATCATTAAAAATTTCATTCATTATCCTTCGAAATTTAGAGAGAGCATTTTTGAACCCAAATGACATTACATTCCATTCATATTGACTAAATAGAATTGTGAATGCAGTTTTGTATCTATCATTTTCATTAATCTGATGAGGAAAGAGGAGGTTTAGAAGATGAAGAGTGGAAGAGATTAAAAAAAATGGAAGAAAGTGTGTGTGGAGAGTTAGGAGAGAATAAGAGAATGAGTGTGTATCTAAACTTTTGCCTTTTGAATGAAAGGAAGACCTTTATTTATAATGGGAGGAATTGATTGGGTACTGTAGTGAATAGTGGTATTATGGCCGACATTGTACTATAGAAACAGTAAAAAGTGAGACATTTTATAGTAGTAAACAGTAATATGTTAGATGGTGAAATCTAACGTCATAGATGACATATTTATGCATTGTGATACATGTGTAGATGTATTTCTACTGTATTTTACAGTGCAAAGAATTACATTTAGGAAAGCAAAAATACATTCATTGCTTAAGGATCACTTAGATTTATTCCATAAGAGTCATCTTCATTAGTATTTTCACTATGATGGGATCCTAACTCATATGTCAAATTCAAAGTTGGTCCTTAGGTTGATTCATTGAGGCTAGTAAGTGCTTTGATGCTTTTGATATAGGATTAGCTTCAGTGTACTTGTTTTCCCCATACCTATGTCTTAAGACTTTTTCGTTTGTTCTAACCTTTTGTACCTTAACATAACAATTTAATACAACTATAACAAGTCATGTAGTACATATTCACACTTTTGATTGAACCATTAAGATAATAATAACAATATCAAACTAAGCAATAGATAATCAAACTCATGACTAGGATTTAAGCATAAACTTGCTATTTATGCAACTTACAAGTGTCATGCTAATGCATGTGCTTTAAAGTTGCTAATATCTTAGATGAGTGGCACTTTATAGCTTAAATTGAGCAAATAACTAAGTATAGATCGAGTTACAGAAGAGTAGCATTAGGCTACTTTATACCAAGCAAATCAAATCTTTTGCTGAAAATCAAGCTTTTAAACTAAGCACTTACTTTACCAAAACTAAGTTTTAAAAAAATTGATCCCTTAGATCCTTTCATGCCATGCAATGCTTATAATCATGTGATTACTGAGCAATTAACTATACAAACCAAGCAATCTAAATGAAACTTTTATCTAAGCATAGCAAACTATTATGATCATGAAGTAATTTACAACTAAGTAAATAGGTAATGCTTTAACCTTAACTAAGCATGGATCATAAGTTCTTGAGCACACTTACTTTAAGATAGCCAATAAATAATGTTCATACAGAACACTAAAACATGACTTAGTCACCTCTAAACAATCATCCATGCAAGTGTATGTTAACAATAGAAGCTCATTATGCCAATGAGCATTTAAGAAGTTGTACTCATAACATCTACTTCAATACCAACCTAGAACTATTTAGTAGCATGAAACCACATTTACCTATCAATAAAGAATCCTATATGCTGATTTAGCCTAAGGTTGCTCCACTACCCTAGGTATCCTTTTTCACCAATTAGAATCATATGCATAAATCGTCAAGATCCATTTGTTATATTACCCTAACAACTTAAAATCACTCTTATCTTGTCTAATTTTAGTAAAATTTATATCATCACATTTGTTATTATGAGATCCATAGAAATTCATTAAAATACTAATCTAATTAGCTTTAGAAAATTACAAACTTGCCCTTCAAATACCAAAGTTTACCCTTAAGTTATCATATTCACATAATTAATCAACAAGTCCATATTAGATTCAAATTAACCATAGGATTAGATCATTAACCAATTTTCTTATTGTAACAAAACTAATAAGCCCATTAAATCCACTAAAACGTTAAGTTAAGATTACATAATTATTCGAATTATTATAAGACTATTATTATCTACCAAAATAACTAGTTTAAGACAAGATATTAACTTAATTACTTTAAAATTGCCCAATAATTCACAATTACTTATCATGTTCAACTTGAATAGTCCCATATTACGAATAAATCATAAGAATTTCCACAATTCAGATTTAACAATCACATTATTGAAAATCCCCTTAAACTCATAATTTAGAAACATGGCAAAATTGAAAATTAATTAAAATAAATATTAAAAGAGCCATTCAATTAGGATTCATAGTACCTGGATTTCATATAACATGTTAGACTCAAACCTTTATGTAGTTGCTCTAAGTAGGTAATTTAAGGCCTATGCAAAGGTAACCCAATCGAATCAATAATTCACAAGTTTTAGGAATTAATCAAGGACACACCATAGGTTCACAATGTAAAAATATAATAAAAGATAATATTATAATTAAAAGTAGTTAATTTTATTATATTACACTATATTGTATTATATGTACCAAAAAAGCGAAATTTAAGTATAAAAAATTAACTAAATTTTAAAGATAAAATATTTAAACTATAAAATTATATAATGACATAAATTAATATGCGAAAGTAATATATACACTTCAGACATAATTATTATGTACAAATATATACCGGAGATTACCTGAAATACCTGAAAATATGTAAAATTAACTAAAATATATAAAGAAAAATAGGAAAAAATTATAAAAAATAACAAACACTATGGACTCAAGTGGAAAATGGCATGGCATAGGGTTAGACACTTGTTGCTACAAAGTAAAGCTTAATGACTCCTTATGAGTGAAGTTAAGAGAGGGTATAAAAGCTTGGAAGAGAAAAAATTGGCCATTTTCTTCCTTGCATGCTTAGGAAAAATAAAAAACTCTCTCCCAAAGACAACTAGGATCTTAGGAATTCAAGAAAAATTTTGGAGAATAGAAGTAGAAAACAAGAGAAAATTATAGAAAAATTAGAACAAAATGGTGTAAACTGAACAAAACCACAGCATAGGAGCATACATGTGATTTAGTTGCAAACCACCGCCACCTAATAGTAGGGGTGATTCGCTTGAACTATATATATAAAAATAAATCACGAATACTTCAACAAGTATACTAGGTCGGAATTAAGTTATATAGAGAAAGTAAGGTTGTCGATCCCTCGATGATTATAATATTACTAAACCTATGATAGTTCTTATCAATATTCAAGCAATCAAAATTAAATTAATTAATCTAATAATTACTCTAAAACTATTGAAAAGAAAATAACTATGAAAAATCTAAAATTAAGCAATCAATTGAGAATTGTGGGAAAACAGAATCCACCCTAGATTGTGCAAATTAAATTATTATCATGTTATATAGATTAATAGCTCTATGTTTATTTAAGTGAAATTATAATACTTTAAAACTTAAGGATTTAAACCCCTTATTAATTAGTCAGCTTCCGTATCTTCTAATTAATAGTGGACTCTAATTTGCAATCATATATCTCCCGATATTATGATTGTCTAATGTCCTAAATCAATTATCCCTAATGTCTTAGTGAATAATCAATTGTCGAATATTGCATTAATCTCTAAATAATTTCTAATTAATTCAATTAACTCTGGTTCCACATTGATTAATTAAATTAACTAAGAATTTCTAACAAACCCTATATCAACTCCCGTATCATTAGGGTTTCTAACAATTATAATTGAAATAATAGAAATTGTAATCATGAATTATCCATATATCTCTTAATCCTATAACATGAACACAATTATCATCTTAATTATCTAGGGTTTTATCAATTCCCACAAATAAAATTTAACTAGCTATGGATTTGAAAACAAAAACACAAATACTAATTGAAATTGTAAGGAAATTTATAATTGAAAGTATAAATAATTCACAAAATTGCATAAGAATAATTGTATTAGATGTTACCGATTCTGTATTGGAAAAGATAATCTTTAATTGCAACTTCATCTTAGTCTACATAATGAATGAAAAATCTTCTCAATGATTCAATCAATTCTACAGATGAATTCTATAGATGAATTCTTCAAGAACTATCTACTAATTGTTCTAAGACTACCTAACTATAAAGAAGATGTAAAGACTCTCTAAAATCTGAGACTCATGACAATTTATAAAGGAAACTAGGGTTAATTTTCAAAAGCTAACTTTTCAATAAAGGCCAACCATAAAGGTCAGTGGTGTAAGTGTAAGGTTGGTGTTTAAGCCGGCGGCGTAGACATCAAAAGCTAGCGATGTAAGCTAGTTGTTAGGTCGGTTGCCTTTAATTCTAATTTGTATGTTGTTGATCCGAACTTCGTTAATTTGTATAAAACTCCTCTAAATTGTCTATAATTCCACTCTTGAATGGAATCTTCTAATTCCTACAATGTTCAAATGAAAATAATTAAGTATCATTTCTTAATGATTTCTGTAAAATCAATAATAATTCTATCTAAATTGGCACTTTAAAACATGGAAAATATGCCTTTATTAAGAGGTGGTAGCTAGTTAGGTTGACAACCATGGAGTGGTCATTAGTGGTCGGACATTGTTGGACAATCGCTTTTTGATAAGTTGTAAATTCCACTTGATTTTCTCTAATTTAGTTTTAAAATATTTTTTGTGTACTTTTTGAGAAAAATACTAGTTTATAAAATTTTCAAGTAGATAAATGACGTTCTTAAGAAATTGCCTAAAACTGAGATATTTTTGAAATTATTTTAAATAGCCCTATTGTTGTAGTTTTGAAAACAATTTTTCTTTTTTTTTTTTAGAACATCCCTATATTACATGTAAGAATTCTATAAAGAGTTTTTAAATAAAAACATTTTCTATGATTTTTATGAATTTTTGAACCTCTAAATTAGGAGAAAAATGCTATTTTTTAGAGTTTTGTGTAATTAGTCTTGAGGAAGATAATTTGTATCTATTCTGGAGTTCATTTGAGTTATATTTTACTATGGTAAAAGATATGGAGTTGAGTGGATTGAATTAGAGTTGATACATGTACAAGTCGCTAGTTATGGGCTTAATGCATTAAAAATGAATTTATGAGAATTTAGAAGTTTTAGTAGTATAGTGTTAGTATAATAAATCAATTTTATGATCATGTATCAACATGTTTATAACTAGAAATATGATATTGGAGTGAGTCACTTAGTGTAAACTTATAAGTAGAATCTATTCAGAGTTAATTTGGTAAAAAGAAGGGTTTAATTCTTAGTTTAGAGACTTGATAAGAAGTTTGGTAGGTAAAAGGAACTTAACTATAATCACATCAAAAACTTGTTTACGAAATTATTTTGTGAAGGAAGCATAGTTGAAATGGTTTCAAAAGATTAGCCAATGTATAAGGCTTAGATAAAATAACTTTAGAGACATGTTCGGAATGTTGGTTGGAGTAAGAAGCTTAGTTGGAATAACATCACAGGTGTAGTCAAAGGGTTAATAGTTTAGGGACATACGTACCCAAGATTTCATCAGAAGATTCTTAGACCAAAACTTGGTATTATGTAAGCTTTTAGAACTTTGTTTAGAGACTTCAATAGTAACCTAAACACAATATAAAGCTTCCTCAACTTGCTTAAGATAAGTTATAACCTCACTTAAAATATTAAAATGAACTCATTTACTTTATATTTAGTAAAATTAAAGCAATTATATTCAATATTTAGCGGTAAATCGAAGTAGATGAGACTAACATTCAAGATCATCAAGCATCATATGTTGAGGTAAGTAAGATCAATTCTTCACCATGTTTCAAAGTATTATTTACAATACTTGGAGGTTTTAGTATGTATCTCATTTATGGTTGTAAGTTAGTTGATTATGTGTGTGTAGCGTATGTGCTTGAGTAATGATACGCTATTGTGGAGCTGTGCTTTATGTATTTCTTGTTCTATGATTTCTACTTTGATTGGATTGTCTAAAATTTGCTGATAACCCTAAAAGGAAACTAACTCTAACTTGGCCCAACTTCTAAAGCCCACTAGGGGAACGATTAGGATTCTAGAGCCAAATATGGACCCTTCAATAAGGATAACTGAAATGTTCATTTCCTTACCCTTAGTCAAATTAAGTAATAGGAGAGAAGGTCTCGACAATGTTAAGGGTCGTGGTTCGAAGGTAGTCTTAGGTGGAAGGTATTCTCTATTACACAAGCCTTAGTTTAGTTTTGATTTGTGTATGAGATGTCAAACTCCCCAACCTAGATTAAAGATGATAGGAATCAACTTATGACAATATCTAAGCTGAGGCAAACTTATCCTCAGTCGAGGCTAACCTCCCCAAAACCCCTGTAGATCTATTCTTGTTTGAGGCTGACCTACCTCACTCAAGGTTGAGCAAATACCAAAATATCAAGAAAGGAAAAAGAAACGACTCAACATCAACTCTATCGACTATTGAGAAGACGAGAGACCAGACAATTGAGGTCCAGAGTCGAAAGAAACTCAATACGGCATGAGAAAACTAGTGCCGACCAATCTTAGAGCTTAGCAACTGTGGGCCAACCTTATAAGCATCTTAGCTAAGCACTATAGGACTTTAGTGACTCTAACCTGAACCAAGACATCCAATTGCTGATCTTGCTTAGTTTACATCGTACTTATTCTAGGACAGCTTGGATGACTCATATGCTAACCTCCATATTAAATGCATAAGTTATGTATACTTGTAAATATTTTCCTTAACTTTAGTTGTAGGCTCACTTTATTGTTTAAGGCCTTATACTCTATTTACATTTTTGCCACTATGGTTTTAGGATATCCTATAAATAGTAACTTTTGCAAGTAGTAGACAACATATTATAATCAGTCATTAAGAATATTTTCTTACAGAAACTTCTTTCGTGAACTTACTTGAAGCTTATCTCCTTTTATGTGATTATTAAGCATGCTATTACTCTCTAATCCTTAGTGTGTTCTTATCAATCCTCTTCATGTGATTGTCATGAATCCCTTCATTTGGATGAGTTAATGAGGTACATCTAACCTTCATTTAAGTCAAGTATGTTGATAACTCTGATTTTAAACATATTTTATATGGTGATTTTATGGCATTTCCCTTACATTTTTGGTTTTCTTTAAAGAAAATGATACTTAATTGAGTAAAATGTTGATTTCAAGGTTTAAACGCATTCTAGGCTCGAAAACGAAGAAAACGAATCAAGTTTCACTCAATTCCGAGTTCAAACGAAGAAGTTATGAAATTTTGAAGTTATGCAGAAATTTTGCCTTAGTGCAGAAAGTTACACGACCTGGGGACACGGCCATGTCTCAGGCCGTGTTTGGTGACGAAAATAGAATCCGTGTAATACACATATAAAAGGATATCTTAGGGTTTTAAAGAGGGAGAGACATTACAGAAACGAAGAGACACAAGAGACGAGAGGAGACTTGAGGAGACTTGAGGAGAACATCAATCAAGAAGCAAGAACAACATCGATTTCAAGATTAGAGAGATTGTTCATCAAATCAAGAGGGGTTTTCATGTTTTATTTTATGTTTTTGATGGAACTCGTTTTTAGATTTATTATGATAGCTTAGAATTCAAGTATTTAGGATTATGGAACCTAGGGTTTCATGTGATTTTTGGATTGAATTATAATTTCAAGAAAGTTTCCATCTTTTCTTGATTCAATTATGTCGTTTAGTTATGGATTGATAATTCTAGAGTATCAATATATGATATTATGCATGTTGATTGAGAAATTGCATGTGTAATTAGATCTTAGCATAATTGGAGAGAATTACATGTATACTTAGAGA
Source organism: Lumnitzera littorea (assembly GCA_024138015.1). Classification (NCBI taxonomy): domain Eukaryota; kingdom Viridiplantae; phylum Streptophyta; class Magnoliopsida; order Myrtales; family Combretaceae; genus Lumnitzera; species Lumnitzera littorea. Next base: position 97,102,654 of record JAMXBB010000004.1, on the reverse strand, counting down.
TAAGATACATGTTTCTTTTGGAAAGTTGATTGTTTGTATGGGAATTCATTATACATTAATGCAATTCTAAATTATATTACTAAGTGAAGAGATTTCGGTAAATAATTTAGGATTAGGATTAATATGCTTGAGAAAGATATTAGCTTTAATTGTGAATCCCTCCGGTCAAGAATAATAGAAACTAAATTGAATATATTTTAAAAGGTTACATGTTAAACACTAGGGGAAATAATTCCTAAATACATTATTGCATACTTGAAGTCGTTGGTAGTTTTATTGCTTTCTAATTTGCGTAATTAAGTCTCATAAGTAGTTTAGTTGTTAATTTCAGTATTTTTAATTTATTCAACTCATCACAATTTTCCAGTTAGATAATAAAGCTAAAGTTAATATTAGTACTCAAAATCTCTGAGGGATCGACTCGGACTCACATCCGCTATATTAAAATTGATAAGTGCGCTTGTCTCGTATCATATGTCTTGTGTAGACTATATCAATGTTAACGACTAAGGTGGTTAGTTTTTAACTTAGATTAGTTTAAATGGCATGGTTATTATGACTCCTCAACTTTAGAATGTGATTGTTTTGAGTGATATCAAAGCATGATTCTTGGGAATTCGCTTAAAGCGTGACTTTTAAGAACTCGTTTTGAGGTATCATAATTAAAATGAAATTAAAAGTTTTAGGGATATTGAAAGTTAGGGAAAATAAGCAAGACATGAAACATTTAAACTTGTAAGGTTACATGTAAGTTATATATATATATAAGATCAAACATAATATAAAGAAATAATGAGTAACAGATAATGCTAAACTAATTTATGCTGTGCATACTGACTTATTTAAGATTAACAACAATAATGGAAGGTAAAGAGTCTACAGATTGTGAAGTTTAAATATAGAAATTGCTTTGAGATAGACTTATTAGAAAATGTTAATGCTCTTGGTGAGATCATGGATATATAGTGAAAGGATTCTTTCGTAATTGTTGAGTGATTGGTAGTTAATGGAGAATGAGTTGAAGACTTATATTATTACTACTACTTTGAAGAGAAGATACTTGTTGATTGAGGAAGCTATGTTTGTAATGGTTTCAATGATACAATTTCCAATAATTCAAGAGTTAGAAAGGAACTATTATATCAATTATAACTAGGTGATAATAAAAGTATTCTATATTCTTAGAGATTTCCTCCTTGTCCTATTAACTAGTTTTGTAAACTTTTATCTATAGAGAACATTGGGATGGAAGTCTTGCTTTAATAAACCTAAACCCTTAGTTGAATCACAAGAAACACCTATAGTACAATAAAATTTAGAGGTAACTGGTTATAATTTATATGAAGATTCCAAAGAAAACTCTAACTATACTTTAGATGTTGCAAATACTCAAGATAAGACCTAAGGATGGAAATAAATGGATGTACAAATTGAAAAGTGTAGAATTGAAGAGGAAGTAGAACTTTAGGTAGAAATCATTTCCAAGGCCCAAGTGGAAGATTTGTAGAAATTGAAGAGATAAACTATGCGAATTGAATTTAATAGTGGATATATTGATAACAATGACGAAGTATATGGAGTTATAATGTCTTAGACTTCGAAATAAGTAGTATTAAGTTTTGACTTTTGCTTAAAGATGGTGATGTACATTTGAATAAGCATGGAAATTGACTTTCATTAGATAATGTAACAATTTCTAAAGAGTCTAGTAGCTTGTAAACTTAACAGTTAGTAGGATGAAATAACTTTTGGCTCTTGTTGTTTTTGTGTTCCTAATGCTTTTTGATATATTTTAAATCTTCTAATAACGTAGACATGATCTTATATATATAGCTAACTGTAGTAGTAATTGGAAAGAGGGTATTGGGAAGGAAAATACGTGATCATTTGATAAAAATTTATATGCAATTTCTAGTTGTGTAAAAGTTTAATTCTAATGTAATTTCTCTTTGATATAAAGGTAAGTTTTGATATAAATTTTCTAAGGTAAAGTTTAGATTATGATATAATTTAGTTATTTTGATGATATAGACATGATTTTGTATATAGCTAAGTGAAGTTGCAGTTAGAAACAATATATCTAGGAAGAGAATATGTAATCTCTTGATATGTATGAAAGCTTATGTACAAATTCTTGTTAGATGAAAGTTTAATTTTAATGTAATCCTCCTTTGATGTTGAGCCAAGTTCTAAGGTACAATTTTTTGAGTTAAAGTTTAGATTTTGATATATATATTTGAGGTTGTAAGATGAATTTTGAATTATATGATTATGAATGAAGTTAGATATACTTAAGATGAATGTATGAGAATTTGATTAAGCACGTTAAGCACATAAGAGCTAAAATTTTAAAGGACATATAGGTAAGAAGGATATGACTCTGAATAATATTAAATTACATAGAGTTGTATGTATGAAGGTAAGCTTAAGTAGGTAGATCATGGGAGATTAGAATTTAAAACATAGTATTTGACAGAGGAACTTTTGCTACTATCTTTTAATCAATAGATATTGTGATATCTTGAAAATGCAGATGCTATTATATTATAGGTATGAATATAAGTAATACGACATTTACAGGTGCTGATTTGTAATTGATTCCTAATGAGAAGGGACTTGGATATCATGAGAAATACTTTTCTATCATTATGTATATATAAGATGTGTTTGGTATCAACAATTTGTGGATACTGAAATGTCAATGGGACACCTATTGTCAAAAAACTATGTGACATTAGATGTGTAGGAACTAATTTTTGAGAGGGTAGTTCAAAGACTTGAATTCCATGCTAAGTTCTAGGAGTATGTCCTTCAAAGGTAACATCTTACTAGTATCAATTGTATAGGGGACATACTTATCTTAGGTATTATGTAGATATTTAAAGAGTTGATCGAAATATACATTATGGAACTTTTATGTTATTAACAAAGTAGGAGATTCTTTCCCAAGGGAGTTAATGGAGGTTGAATTGTATACTTATAGACACCTCATTTTTGCTATTTTTATTTTAGTATATTTATTGAGCCAGGTTTTACAAATAAAAATAAATAAATAATAACAATATAAAAAAAGAAAGAAACAAAAAATTGAAAAAATAACAAAAAAAGTATCAAGTCCAGTCGCATCAAGTCATATTGAGTTGTATCGAGTCTAATCGTATCGAGTCGAGTCGTGTCGAGTCGAGTCTAATCGAGTTAAATTGAGTTGTTTAGGGTTAAATCAGATAATGGTGAGTGTTTATTTTAATAAATTTTAAGTTGATTGAAGGATCGGGTTTCATTAATATATTTTAGTCCAGTCCAATATAAACTACACTTTTATCTAATTTATATTAAGTTAAAATAGACTTAGAATTGTCGAGCTCTATTTCGGTTTTTCTTAATTTAATTTACATTAAGCCTAGTTCACTTAATATAAATTACTCGACATAAAAATAAGGAAACATTTTTCTAAAAAAGAAATTAAAAATTGGAGTTGTTCACTAATTTAACCAGTAAAGAGTGAAATTAGGTTTTTCGGGTAGGAAATCCCTAATTTGGCCACTAATCTATGTATTCTCTAAAAAATAATTAAAAAAAAATAACCAGAAAAAACTAAATTCAGGAGTTAACCTATTAAGACTAAGTCACTATGCAAAAGTAAAAAAAAAAATCAATTAATGGGCTTCATTTTTGTATTTTTCTAAAAAAAATACTAAGAATATACAAAATACAACTAAAATAATTTTTTATTGCGAATTTCAAGAAAAAGAAATTATTTTTACTTTTTAGACGGTTGCCCTGAAGGTACTTGCGTACTTACTAGTTGAAATCAAACCAATATAGTTTTTTTTTTTATAAAATATCTAGTGGGTGAATTTCTTTTATTTTTAAAAATCGAACTAAGTTTATATTTAGTTAACCATTTGTTTTTTTAAAAAACCTAAAAAAAAATTAATTTCACTAATCTAAGAAAATCTTAACTAACTAAATCTTTTTTTAAAAAAAACTATGATTAAGATATTTTTATTTTTATTTAAAAAAAACTCACTACGTGTCGAAAATATCTTTTCTAAATCCTATATGTAAAATATACTAAGATATAATCTAAATACGTATCTTTTTTGAAAATACATTGAGATACAATCTAAATACGTATCTTCTCCGAAAATACTGATCTTGAAGAAAAGATACATGATTTTTCAAAAATTGCAATCTTAGCTAAAAAACATGATTCAATTAAAAAATATAATTTTGCAATTTATCAAAAATCTAAATTATGTAAAAAATAGCCAATAACATGATAACTAAAAAAACCTGCACTAAAAAAAAAAAACCAATTAACAAAAATAATTAAATTAATGAAAGAAATAAGTAATTAAATAAAATAATAGTTTTTATTACCTAAATTGTTTGAGTCGTACGTGATCAACGTGTTCGTGCGTTGGATTGCATGTGTGTATATTGTGAATAGATTGGAGTCCAGTGTGTCTTCGGGTGAGTGGACTTCAACGTGTATGTGTGTGTGTGTGCTTCATGGCTGTTCAGGGGACGTGCTTGTGTCAGTTGGTCGTACGGTTTGTGTTTGTATTGTCACCATGTCATGTGTTAGTGATAACGTGTTGTACTAGTTGCTGACAATAGTGTGCATGTGTGTGTTGGCATCAGTTTGTGCAACAATCAAATGTGCAATGTGATTGTGAGACGTGTTAGGGTGCTAAGCTTATAGTCGAGAAAGTGTGTCTTCGGGTGTATGGGTCAATGGGTATTCGTGTTTGTGAATGTATATGTGTTGGTGCGGCAAGCGATGTAAGGGATGTGAAGTGCAGTACGGTGGATTAGAAGCGTAGGTAAAAGACGTGTCATGCTTGTGGTCGGTGTGCTATGCTCAGGGATGTAAATTACAGTGAAGGTATAAATTGGGATCGGGTGTCTAGTGTTTGGACGTAGGGATGTGCGACTGTGCGTGAGATGTGTTGTGTTCAGGGGACATTCAAGTATGTGGGTGTTAGGGTCAATGTTTATTGGATGCATGGGGGCTGTATGGTGAATTTTGTTCGTGAATTGGTGTTGTAGTAAACTTGTGTTTTGTGGGTCGACGAATTATGTGTAATTGAAAAACGTCCTAAACTCTATTGTCGACTTCCTATTTATAACACCAATAATTGAATCTTTCTTATCTCGTTAAATATAGATTTGATTCCAATAAACCCTAGATACGATAACAAATCTTAGATACGACCTAGTTTTTAGGAAACTTATCTTAATTTGGGCTTTCTATTTTCTAGGTCTGATCTAGTCCAACTTGATTTGACCTAAAAACCCATTTAATAAACCCTAAATCTATTAGATTAGGCTAAAATTATTTTAATGAAGCTTGATTCTCTAATGATTTAAAATTTATTAAATTAAACACATATTGTTATCCGATTTGATCTTAAACGATTTGACTCGACTCGACTCAATACGATTTGACTTGTCATGATTGAACTCAACTTGACTCGATTTCACTAGACTTGACCGATAGAATATCAACTCAACTTGGCATTATATATATTTTTTATTTTTTCCTCTTTTCTTTTAATTTTCGTTATTTATTTTTATTTTTATTGTTATTATTTTTATTTTCCTGGCTTAATAAAATAATAAGACAAAAATGGTAAAAATGAAGTGTCTATAGTTGTTCCCCTTTGTAGTGAAGTTTAATTAAAACTTTGCTACAGAGACAAAAGAGATACTCATTTTTACTAAACTCTACTCTAAACTAATAAGCTAACCCGTGTTTTATCTCAACAAAGGATAATTCGAAGATGATAGATCTCTTCGAGATTTGTTTTGGTTTGATGGATAATTCGAAAATGATAGATCTCTTCAAGATTTCTTTTGGTTTGGTGAATGATCCGAAGAGGATGGATCTCTTCGAGATTTCTTTTGGTTTAGTGGATGATTCGAAGATGATAGGTTTCTTTGAAATTTGTTTTTTATTTGGTAGATGATTCGAAGAGGATATATTTCTTTGAGATTTGTTTTTTATTTGGTAAATAATTCGAGGAGGATAGATCTCTTTGAGATTTCTTTTGATTTGGTGAATAATTCGAAGAGGATAGATCTCTTCGAGATTTCTTATTTTGATTTATAATTCGAAGAGAATAGATCTCTTCGAGATTTTGTTTTGATCTAGTGAATAACTTTAAGATGATAGATCTTTTCGAGATTTATTTTACTTTGGAGAATAATTTGAAGAGGATAGATCTCTTTGAGATTTTTTTTTTTTGTTTGGTGTATAATCTGAAGAGGATAGATCTCTTTGAGATTTAAAAAAAAAAAAAACTTTGTTTTGGTTTAGTGGATAATCCGAAGAGAATGGATCTCTTTCAGGATGAGTTGCTTGAAAGGATAGATCTTTTGAAGACAAGACAAGATGACATTCTATTAAAGATAAAATGAGACAGTGTTCTCATGAGCAAGCGATCTTTTAAATGATTAGATGACGCTCTTTTAAGTAAGTAATCCAATAAAGGAATAGATAAGATAGCGATCCTAGAAAGGAACAGATAGGACAACACTCCTATGAGCAAGCGATCCTAGAAATGATTAGATGGCACTTCGATGACCAAGAGATCCAAGATTACTATATGAAATGGACAATGTACCAAAGGGCAAGCGATCCATGAATTTTGATGAGTTTTGACAAAATAATTTAAGACTTGAGTTTGAGGAATTTTGATAATTTTTTGAAAATATTGACTTTTTCTTTTTAAGAAATCTCTCTTGACAATTTTTTTTTTTTTTGAAAAAGGTTCCATTTCTCTTTTGAAAAGTTTTTTCTTTTTCCTCTTTTTCTTCTTTTTTCAAGAAATTAAAAAAAAAATCACTCTTCTATGGAAAATTGTATTGCTATCAAGTAAGAAAGTCTCGAAAACTCTAAAGATCACAAATAAGGAGTTGGCTTGCCCCTTGCCCATTGATCACTCATTCTTTCATTTTTGTTTCCTAGAGCATAATTCATGGTTCTTGTAATCCCTTGAAATACTAATTTCAAGCTTAGGATAAATGATCATTCATGTTCTTAAGAAAGCACTCAACTTATTATTTAATTTTCTACTAAAGGAATAGGCATCATTACTTGAAATGTTTAGTTAAAGTGGACTTCCTTGCACTCTTACAGGTTTATTTTTACTCTTAGCATCAATTCTAAAAATTATAGCTTATCTTGTCAGTGGTACACTTTAGTTAATCAATCAGGTTTTTTCTAGGTTTGCAATGTAAGGTATTTGGTTAATGGTTTAAGCAAATGGATAGCAATGTGCTTTGGCCAATTTTGAAAAAAAATTATATACCATCCGTCTTGGGTTTACAAGCTAAGAACCTAAGAGAGACTAAACATGGGCTTGCCGTAGTTATATAAGCAAGTTTCACTTAAGATAAGTTCATTTCTTTAGTCAAAACAGTTTTATCAAAGGTGGTATAGTGGGTGAGATCATACAATAAGGGCTTTGCTTTTAGGCTTAGGAATTGAAAGTGTTTAGCCTTTGTATATCCTCCGGTTTCATCAAAGATGATATGGTATGTGGGATCATAAAATGACAGCTTTGCTTTTAAGCTTAGGAATTTAAAATGTTTAGCCTTTGGATATCCTCTGGTTTTATCAAGTTCGGACTTCAGGCTTATTAGTAATTTAGCTCATTCTTGAAGGTGATAACCTTGCTAATATTTTCAATTTTTTTATTTTGTCACTTTTTTTCCTTCTTTTTCTTCTCTCTCTCTCTCTCTCTCCCTCTCTCTCGGTCAAGGTGATCATGTTCTCTTGTTGAGCTTTTGCTTAATGAGATTCAAAGCCCTAAAACAATGGGTTCAGAGAGTATAAATTTGAGAGAAGTGTATATGGCTTTAGGGTGTTTAAGAAAAATTCGTGGGCTTGAGGTGTTTAAATGAGTGTATAGGCCTGAGCAAGGTGTATATGATTTGAAACTCTTCTTCATTCAAAAGAAATTAAATTATCTATGACAATATTTGCAATCTACTCCTTTTCTCCAGATTGATGACCCTAACCTCCTGATTGCCCCACTATAGGGTTTTTCTTAGCAAGGTTAATTGTAAGCCCCATAATCAATCATTTAAGGTTTCGATCGGTTGAAAGATCCGATTAAGCCTAAATTATAAGTAAAGCCAGAAATATTAGTAAAAATGATCCCGTAAGTTTGAAATTAAGAAAATAAGCGATAAAATAAAAGACTATAAAAATTAGAAATTTTAAATATATAACTCGCTATTTATCGAAAATGCGTAAAATGCATTCCAATAATTAACGAATCGCTAGAGATAAATTATATGTATATTAAAAATCATAAAATAACCTAAATAATATTTAAGAATATTTTTTTGTACTATATATGAATTTACAAGTAGGTAGAAATACGCGTAATTACTTAAAATACATGAAATATGCTAAAATAATACTAAATAATTAAAGAAAATTCATTATTAATTAAGGAAAAATCAAGAAAAATTAGGAAAAATAAGGAATGATCCAGATATAGGTCGTGGCAGCTAGGGAAAATAAGAAAAAAATTATCCAATTAAATTATAACAACACAAAAGTTAAATTGGAAGAAGATAAGGTAATTATCTTGTCTAATTAATGCACAATAATTTCCCTAAAACTCTATAAATACTCCAAATTTTTCAGAAGCTCATTTGGGCAGTTTGGAGAGTAAGAAAAATAGAGAGAGGTGAAATTGAGAGAAAAATTAAGGTTAGAAAAAAAATAGAAAAAACTGTACAATTAGGTCCTTAAAAGGGAACCTACACCAGATGAGCACCTGAGAGTGGACGGCCACCCAAACTGGTGAGTTTGATTTCTAGCTCGATTTTGTGTAGTTTTTAGGAAAAATATTATTTTGATAAAAATACCCCATGATATATGGTGCTTAAGAAATCATGCAAAACCGAGCATGTTTCAGTTTAGAAATAAATGACTTTAGGAGTGTAGTTTTGAACCTAAAATTTTTGTATAGACTACTTAGATGATATAGAACAGTGCTATGAAGCCCGTTTTCAAAAATTAATTTTTGAAAATTTTAGATAATTTTTAGGCCTTAAAATAAGGCATAAAATGAATGATTTAGGGTTAATTAAGTAATTAAATAGTTAATTACTGACTTAGTGAATAATTATATGTTTTAAGATGTTGAAATTTGATGAAGTATGATACTTGTAGCGTTTAGGGTGTTACATGTAATTATTAGGTTAATTATGTAGTAAATAAGTAATATGGAAAAATAGTACATTTTAAGTTAATTTTGTAAATTAGGGCAATTAGGTGTAAAATCTGATTTAGGATGAATTTAGACACTTTGAAATGATAATTGATGTTGGGAGATTGTAATTAGAGTGTTAGAAATATTAGATGTATATTATATACATAATAGGTGATAATACATAATATGTAATTATTGGAAATATAATAAATAAAAAATATTAGGATAAAAAGTGATATTATATAAATAATAGGGATATATAATAAAACTGATAGAAAACTTGCATTTATGTAATTATATGAAAAATGTAAAAATTTCTTACATCAGGAGTAAATTCGGTGTACTATTAAGGATTTAAATGTACTGGATATAATAAAATACCGACTAGAGATAGTTATGGTAATTAGGATATTGGAAAGTAAGGTGATTAATTTCATATTATGAGTAAAAACAAGTTTCTAGAGTTCGAGTATAAAACAGCACTTAGAAATCGAACTAGAACCTAATTTAGAAAATGATACAAAAACTGAACCTAAACCTAACTCCAAACCTAAAATACTTGTAAAAGACTTAAAACCTAGATCATTAGGTATATTAAACCCTAAACAAAACATAATAATAAGCGTTATAGGATAAAACAAACCTATAATAATTATATGAAAAACTGAAACCACGTTTGTGTTATAGGGATGATCGGTGATGGCTTGAGCGAGTCGGACCTCGAGTAAGTGAGCGAGAAGTCGAGGTAAGTTGGGATTAATACGTTGCTGTATTTTAGAGGCTTGAGATTATACTTGGTTGTGCTTGTTAGATAGTTAGTTATGTGCATGTGCTTGATTATGCGTGATGCTATTATTCTATTTGTTGTTTTAGCATGTATTGTATGATTTGTATGAAATGAAGATCACCCTAAACTGGACTTAATCAAATATACAACTTGTAATTATAATTGGACTTGCATGGTAACCCATTAGGGGAAACCTATGATTCTCCGGCCAAATACCGACCCCTTTAAAAGGGATAGCGTAAGATTGCAAAGGGTCCCTTCTTCATCCTTAGTCGAACTAAGTGACAGGTGAAGAGGTCGCGACAAGGGTAAAGTCAATGGTTCGAAGGTAGTTGCGGGAGGAGCAAGGTCTCCATTGCACAAGCCTGGATTTGGTCATGAGCCGTTACATTAATGGCAACTCCTCAACCTATATTAGAGCGGGCGTAATTTCTTTAATCTCACGACGGGCCGGACAACGTCGTACGATGGCATTTGCTTGAACATGCATTGCACCTAATAAGTTGATTGATAACCTTGTTGTATTTATAGTATAGTTTTAAGTCCTCTATCCTAACTTACTGAGCTGTGGTTGCTCACATCCCTATAGACGTCGTGTAGGTGCTGGCTAAGAAGCGGCTTACAATTACTTTGAAGCTAGCAATTGCTGGATCCTAGGGAGTGAGGAAAAACATCTGAAGAACAAACATATATTTTTAAGGTCTAAGCTTTTATTTTAAAAATTTTCATTTCTGAATAATGTCATGACTAGGAAATAGATTACAAAGAAACATTGTAAACTTTAATTGTAATAACTGAATTATAGTGTATATATATATTTCCTCACTTTCTAATTTAAATGATTTATTTAAATTACAAACTGTTTACTTTAAAGCGAGTTAGTCATAGACGCCTTATGTAGATCAGGTATAGGATAGCGGTTGTAAGGCTAACTTCTATCTTAGAATGGTTTACATGGCGGGGCTGTTACGACTCTATCACTTCGAAGCGTAACATTAATTTTAAGAAAAATTTCATAAAAAGCTCAAATGGGCTTACAAGGGATAACTATGTTTAGGATAATGAAATGAATACCTAATATCATTTTGACACGTGTACCAAGTTCAAGACAAACCTTCTTTAAGGAATGAGCCCAATACTCACCTTGATGGCACTTCTCTCTCATGTGTATTTAAGGCTAGTGTTTAAGACACGGTTTGCCTCTTTTCATCATAAACTTTTCAAGTAATGTGTTACCATTCCCTTAGATGGAAAATTTTAAGTTCCAAGTTCAAATTTATCCATTTTCACTTGCCCTAAGTCTTTCATGAAGTATTTCATTAATGAAGGGTCAATAACATGCCCCTATTAAGCTTGCTTCATAACATACAAAGAAAAAAAAAATACACATGAAAACTACTTTATTCAATAACTCGTATCCATTATAAGCTCCAAAATGAAAGATTATTCTAAAAAATGCAGGAACTAAAATTCTTTTTCACTTCTTGTCCCTATTTCTATCACTTCTTCGAACTTGGCCCATTTAGTTGAATTGATCTCTTAGAGATATACCTAGTTACTTCAAATGATGAGCCACCTTGTCAAATGATAGTAGTAAGCCTTTAATATTTGGTGCTGAAGGCTATTTGTTTGATGTTTCTTCAAAACCCGGGGAAGGAATACCATTGCTTATAGGCCCATCAGTCTCTAAAAAATTTGGCTGGATAATTTTTGCATCAATTAAATCTTCTACTTTATGTTTTAATTTCTAGTAACCTTCTATGGTATGCCCCATGTAGCCCACATGATATTTACACCATTTGTTGGGGTCATGATCTCTTGGCTTGTATTTCTTTGTTAGGTTTTCACATGCCAATAGTCCTACATCTCTTAATTGCTTGAACGCTTGGGCAATTGGAATCTTGAACTACGTAAGTCACCTTCTCTTGTTGTGGACGGGTTTGTCTTGATTTTGGGCTTTCCCAATTGACACATTCACTCTTGACTTCTCTTTCCCTAAATCATCTTTATGCTTAGGCTGTGACTTCCTATTTGTACTAAGATCTAAGTTTTTAAGTTGCTTGAGCACATAACCCATTGCTATTTCTATACCCATAAGCCTTTCTTCTAACTTTGCTAACTTTTCTTTTAGGGCAGTAACCTTTTCTTCCAGGCCTTGATAGTAACATGCCTTCTAAACTTGACCATCTAAATCTGTCTCTAGCAACCTTTCCAAACTTTGTATCACGTTGATAATGGGCTCATTAACCTGCAACTTTTTAGACTCGTCTACCTCAAATGATGTTTCAATAGGCCCCTAGGCTTAGTTATGGACCATGGTATCGACTTGCTTCGCATGCTTGCTCAAAACCCCTTTTGCTATGGCTATTCTCTGTTCAAAAGGTTCAGATGTCTTGATTTTTGACAACGAGTGATTATAAGCTTTAAGTTGGGCCAATTACTTAAAAAGCAATCTTTTAAAGCCTGTAAGAATCCCTTTTTGTTAGCAACATTGCATTGAGTTCTTAGTTTTAAAAACCACTCTTCCTCTTTTTTTTTTTTTGAAACTTTTATTGGAAAATCTATGCTTGTTTTATGTCATAGACGCCTAATACTGACATTGAAAAATCTAAAAAAAATGGGAAACAATAGGACTGACAACCAAGGATATAAGATGATTAAATTACAGGGATGATATAGAGAAATGAAAATTATTTTATAATGAGAGACTTATTAAAAGATGACATAAAAGTGATGACTCATAGAGAAACCTCTATCAGGACAATGGTAACTTAATGGGTAAATAAAAAGAATGAGAACTTAGACACTTATAAAATTAATGACTGAGGTGAGAAATAATTAAAAATAGGAATCTAATGGTTAAATCTTTTTTTTTTTTGTCTTTTTGATTTTTTTATTTTGTTGGTTCCTAGCAATATGATACATGTGGGGCATTGTAATAGAAATCAACTAAGTAAAAAAGAAAATTATCATGAAACTGGTTTTTAATCATAAAATTTCCTTTTTAAAAAAAAATTTGTTGGAAAGCCTTTAAAAAAATTCACAATTTCATAATAATCTTTATCATAGTTAATTTCCATAATTACATACTCCAAAAAATTTACAAGTTAATACTGAAGTTTTTTTATTCATTTTTTTCTTACTTGTTTTTTATTATTTTTCTTTATTTTTTTAATGAAACTATTAAGAAATTAAAAAAATAAGTAAAAGACTACGCAATTAATAAAGGTTTTCGTTTAATAAAGCTACAAATTTATTAATAATCATAAAATCCAACCTATACAATGAACAACAAAAAAAGAAAGAAAAGAAAAGAAAAGAAAACTCCTAACTAATCCTTAAAAAAAAAAGAACTCAAGTCCTATATGAATTAGAGGCCAATAGAGTTGGACTTGCATAAGGGATATGACTTGACTCAATTTTCTTACAAATGTGATCTTGCTTGGTGGGTGGAAGTTGATTCAACCAATCTTTCAGGATAGCCTCGAGGAAGGAGTACCTATTTAGTAGGACCTCATGGATGGGCTTGGGATTAACATTATTTTAACTTTCCATATCTATATTATATAAAAACATGAAATGATGCGATTATTTACAACAAGACCACTAAATTTATAATAAAACTAGATATGATATTAATAATTTTACAGCTTTTCAAATTTTTTTTTTTAGAAATTACATAGCTTTTTACTCGCTAAGAGACAATAAAAAGAAAATACGTATAATACAGAAAATAAACTAATCACATAGAAATGAGCATAAAAAAACCAAATATAAAAAAAAAATGCAGTATGTTACATGCAGATGTAATGCAACAGGAGTCGATAATTAATAAATTATAGGAATCATCATGAACTCGCGGTTGGAGAGTACCCTTATATAAAAGTATGTTCAAAATATGATTTAAAAAAATGAAGCTCGCAAATATTTATATATAAGGGTTACTGGTTTTTTCTTAATTTCTCTTCTTTTAGAAAAGAAAGCTCAACTGACTATATATTAATCGGGCTTTTCCTATAATTTAAAAATGACTACCTCTTTTTCGAAAAGAATGATGCAAGAGAGTAGAGTTTACAGATCTCAAGCTCTATAGTTTCAAGGCTTTCTGAAGAAAAACCTAATGAGTTATATCGAAGTCTGAGTGGACTCACTTATCACCGCCAGGTAGGGATAAAGACTCTAGCGATCTGAGGGTTATACAATGGTAGCCCGTCCTAAGTTTTTAAGGTGGTCTAGGTTTGACTATATCTAAGCATACAAATGCTTATTTAAAATAACCCCCCCTTAAATCCCCAACATGAGCCCATTGGCTAGGGCTTTTTATTTTTATTTTTTTAAGGCTTGCATCACTAAAAACCGGTTAGTCAAATTATAATATAATAAAAAAATAATACAAAAAGCCCATTAATTAATTTTTAATTTTTACATGGCTAGCTCACTAAGCTTCCTCAATAGAGTTGTCAATTATGTTTAGTTTTTCTTAATTTAATCTATATTAAGCCTAACATGCTTAATATAAATTACTTAACATAAAATTAAAGAAGCATTTTTCTAAATTTTAATAAAACCTGATTCTCTAGCGATTTAAATTTTATTAAATTAAACACGCAGCGTTATCCGATTTGATCTTAAACGATCTTACTTGACTCAACTCAATTTGACTCAACTTGATTGATATGATATCAACTTGACTTGACAATTTATATATTTTTTATTTTTTCCTCTTTTCTTTTAAGTTTTTATTTTTATTTTTATTATCATTATTTTTTATTTTCCTGGCTTAATAAAAATAATAAAACAAAAAATGGCAAAAATGAGGTATATACAAGGATTTATTAAATAGATTATAAGGCTAAATCAAGTTGGATTAAGTTGGGCCCAAAAAATATAAAGCCCAAATTAAGATAGGATTTTTAGAAATTAGTTTGAATCTTCAAATAATCTAAATTGTGTTTTTCGTATCTAAGATTCATTATTGTATCTAAGGTTTGTTGAGATAAAATCCATATCTAAAGAGATACAAAAGATTCAGTTGTGTGGCTTATAAATAGTGAGTCGGCAGTGACGTTTGTAAGGTTTTTCACAATCCCTAACACATAATACATTCACTACATAATCACTCTACGGTACTACATTCACTCTTTCATATTCACAATCAGATTTGCAACCTTCACCAACACTCGCCTCGCTCACATTGGCTCCATTGACCACTTACAATCTCACAAACATTCTTACCTGATGACAGCATACACTGTAGCACGATTAACTCATTGTCCCTCAATCGCTCGTACAATTCTACTTGTAGTTCCATACACGAATTGTTAATGGCCCATATTAATTTTTTTTTCCTTCCAACTCCTTATATTAATTCTCATAGAATAATATTTTATACATAATTTGCATATTCATCAAGAATCACTTTTTAAACATATTGCATTTTTTTATAAAAATTGCGTCTTTAAAGTTATCATATTTTTAGAATAATCACATATTTTAGAAAAATTACATTTTTTAGATAAAATTATACTTTTTTAGAAAAATTACATATTTTAGATACAATAACACATTTTGTGTCTTCAGGATAAAATTTATATATTTCATATCTAAGTCGCATATCTTAGAAGGTTAGGATATGATTGTATAGTTTTCATTTGATTTGCATTTTTTTGTAATTAGGCATGTTAGGAATTTTCAGTGAAAACAGAATTTTGTCACTCGTTAGTTTTTTATAAAATAAAAAATTTTAATTGGTCTCTTTCTTATATCTTTTCCATAGTTGAGTCTTTTTTTTCTATGTTCTAAGCATTTTTTTCTATGGTTAAGTATCTTTTCCATCTTCTAAGCTTCTTTTCCATAGGCTTCTTTTCTATAGTTATATATCTTTTTTTATGTTCTAAGCATCTTTTTCATAGTTTAACCTTCTTTTCTTTAGTTAAGCATTTTTTCCATAGTTAGGCATTTTATTCATAGTTAGATATCTTATCCATAGTTTAGTATCTTTTCTATAATTTAAACTTCTTTTTTATGATTAGACATATTATTAATAGTAATTGCATTTTTCTTTTCATAAAATGGTACGTTTTTCATAACAATTGCATATTAACATAATTTCATAAAACTTACATCTTTTATTTATTTTTTATTTTTTTTATTTTATTTTCATTTAGGTGCTTTAGGATTTTTTTAAAGTTTTCTCATGAAGCAGTTTCTCTAAAAAATAAAAAATACTAACTTAAAGTCTTTTTAAAAATGAAGTCTTTAGGTTTTTTATAATTGTAAATAAAAATTAGGTTTTTCTAGGATTTTTCTTGATAAAAATAAATTGTTTAAAAAACATAAATCTGTCTCAATTTTCAAATTAAAAATATCAATCCACTAAATCTTTTCTGAAAAAAGAATTATGTTGGTTTGATCTTTACTAACGACTACGTAGGCACCTTCGAGGCAACTGTGTAAAAAAATAAATAAATAAAAACTTTTCCTTTCTCTTAAAAATTTGTAAGAAAAATAATAAAAATTCATTTTAGTTATATTTTGTATATTTATATATATTTTAGTATTTTTTGAAAAATTATAAAAAATAAAGTCTATTAATTTTTTTTATCTTTTACATGGTGACTTAGTTTTAATATATTAGCCCCCGAATTTATTATTTTTTTTTGGTTAATTTTCTAAAAATAATTTTTTTTAGAAAATCAATAAATTAGTGGCCAAAGTAGGGATTTCTTACCTGAAAACTCTAATTTCATTTTTTACCAATTGAACTAATTGGCGACTCCAATTTTTTAATTGTTTTTTACAAAAATATTATTTTGAAAACATTTTTTTTAGAAAAATACTTCTTTAATTTTATATTCAATAATTTATATTAAGTAGGCTGGGCTTAATGTAGATTAAATTAAGGAAAACCGAAATAGGACTCGACAAAATTGGCGACTCTACTGAGGAAGCCTAGTGAGCTAGCCATGTAAAAATTAAAAATTAGTTGATGGGCTTTTTGTATTATTTTTCTTTTATTATAATTGTACCGATTGGTTTTTAGTGACGTAGGCCTTAAAGAAAAAAAAAACCTGACCCAATGGGCCGTATTAGGGATTTAAGAGGGGTTTATTTTAAATAACCATTTGCGTACTTAGATGTAGTCCGACTTGAGCCACCTTAAGAACTTAAGACGGGCCACCATTATATAATCCTTAGGTCACTGGGGTCTTTACCCCCGCTTGGTGGTGATAGGTGACCCTACTCAAGTTTCGATATAGCCCACTAGGTTTTTCTCTAGAAATTCTTAAAACTACAAAGCTTAAGACCCATAAATCCTATCCTCTTGCATCATTCTTTTTGAAAAAGGGGTAGTCATTTTTTAAGTTATAGGAAAAACTTGATTAATTCGCAGTCAGTTCGACATTCTTTTTCAGAAAAGGGGAAATTAAAAAATCAATAACCCTTATATATAAGTATTCATGAACCTCATTTCTTTTTAAATCTTGTTTTGAATTTACTTATATATAAGGGTACTCTTTGACCATACGTTTATAATAATTCCTATAATTTATTAATGACT
The DNA here is from genome assembly GCA_024138015.1 of Lumnitzera littorea. Lineage (NCBI taxonomy): Eukaryota > Viridiplantae > Streptophyta > Magnoliopsida > Myrtales > Combretaceae > Lumnitzera > Lumnitzera littorea. Next base: position 97,085,067 of record JAMXBB010000004.1, on the reverse strand, counting down.
AACACTATTGCATTGCATGCGTATGTAGCATATTGCATCGCATGCGTATGTAGCATATTGCATCATATTTATTTTGCATATTTGTCTGTATATGCTATCTTTTGTAATATATGTAAGTCTTGTAGATTTTGTTTTATTTCATGAGTAATGGGTACAAAATCAATAGTATTTCCATTGTACCATAATGTGCAAAAGTTTAAAAAAAAAAATTTCAGTATTAACTTGTAATTTTTTTTTTGTATGTAATTATGGAAGTTAGCTATAGTAAAGATTATTATAGAACTGTCATTTTTTTTTTCAGGTTTTAAACAATTTTTTTTTAAAAAAGAGATTTTGAAAAGATATTTTATGATAAAAAACCAGTTTCATGATAATTATTTACTTAGTTGATTTCTATTGTAATACCCTACATGTACCATATTGTTAGGAGCTAATAAACTAAAAAAATCAAGAAAATAAAAAAGATTTAACCATTAGATTCTCATTGTAAATTATTTCTCATCTTAAAGTCATTAATCTTGTAAGTGTCTAACTTCTCATTCTTTCTATTTATCTATTAAGTTGTCATTGTCCTGATGGAGCTTTCTCCATAAGTTATCACCTTTGTGTCATCTGTATAATAAGTCTCTTACTGTAAGATAATTCTCACTTCTTTATATCGTCCCTGTAATTTAATCATCTTATGTCCTTGGTCGCCGGTCACAATGTTTCCAATTGTTTCTTAAGTTTAGAGTCGTCGATATTAATATTAGGCTTTTGTAACATAAAATTAACATTGATTTTTTTTCAATAGAAGTTTCCATAAAGAAAAAAATGTTTTCAAAATTTAAAACTTGATAATTTTTATTAAAAAGAATGTAGTGTTGCTAACAAGGCTAACAAGAAGGGATTCTTGCAAGCTTTGTAAGAATGCTTTTAAAGTGGTCTGACCCAACTTGAAGCCCGTAATCACTTGTTTTTAAAAAAAATCAAGATGCCTGAAACTCTTGAACAAAGAATAACCATAACAAAATGGGTTTTGAGCAAACATGCGATTAAGTCGATATTATGGTCCACAACCAAGCTTAGGAGCCTATTAACACATTATTTGAGGTAGACGAGTCTAAAAAGTTGCAAGTTCATGAGTCCATTATTAACTTGATATAAGGTTTGGAAAAGTTGCTAGAAATGGATGTGAATGGTCAAGTCTAGGGGGTGTGTTACTACCATGATCTGAAAAACAGGGTTTTAGCCTTAGAAGAAAAGTTGGTGATATTAGAAGAAAGGCTCATGGGTACAAAAATGAAAATAGGTTATGTGCTCAAGTAGCTTGAAAACCTATATCCTAATATGGATAGAACATTACAGCTAAAGTAAGAGGATGATTTAGGGAGAAAGAAGTTAGGAGCGAATGTTTCAATTAGGAAAGCCCAAAATCAAGACAAGCCCATTCATAATATGAGGAGGTGACTTCCACAGTTTAAGATTCCAATAGCCCAAGTGTTCAAGCAATTGAGAGATGTAGGACTATTGGCATATGAAAACCCAATGAAGAAATATAAGCTAATGGATTATGACCCCAACAAATGGTGTGAATATCATGTAGGCTAAGTGAGGCATACCATAGAAGACTGCTGGAAACCGAAGTATAAGGTGCAAGATTTGATTAATGCCAAGGTTATCTAACCAAATTTTCTAAAGATTGATGGGTCTATGGACAGTGATATCCTTAACCTAGGGGTATCAAACAGACAACCTCTAACATCGGGTATTGAGGGTTTACTATTACCATCTGACTAGGTACTCACCATTTGAAGTAATTGGACATTCCTCCAAAAGATCAATTTAGCTAAATGGGCCAAGTTCGAAGAAGTGATAGAAATAAGGGCAGGAGTTGGAAAAGAGTTTTAGTTTCTACATAACCTTTCATTTTGGAGTTCGTAAATGATACGATCTATTTAAATAGAGCAATTTTTATGTGCATTCTTTTCTTTGTATGTTTTGAAATGAGCTTGACAGGAGTATGTCATTGGCCCTTCATTAATAAAATGCTTTATGCAAATCTAAGGCAAGTGAAAATGGATAAAGTAAATTTAAACTCGAACTTAAAATTTTCTACTTAAGGGAATAGTAACACATTACTTGAAAGGTTTAGAATGATAGGAGGCAAACCATGTCTTAAACACTAACCCTAAACACACATGAGAGAGGTGTGTCACAATATGAGTACTTGAGTTCATTCCTTAAAGGAGGCCTGTCTTGGACTTGGTACACATGTCAAAACGATATTAGGCATTTATTTTATCATCCCTAAACACAATTATCCTTACAATCCCATTTGAGCTTTTTAGGGAATTTTTCTTAAAATTAGTTGTGTCAATTCATAAGCAAATATTGTTATAGATAATTTAATTTCTTTAGGATGAAAATGAATTTCGGATCATATACATCTCACTCAGGCCTATGTACTCATTTAAACACCTTAAGCCTATAAACTTTTCCTAAACAATCCAAAGCCATATATACTGTTCCTTAGCTTATACGCTTTGAACCATGGTTTTAAGGCTTTGAATCTGATGAAGCAAAAACTCAACAAGGGAAGGTGACCACCTTGACAAAAAAAAAAAAAGAAATAGAAAAAAAAAGAGAAAGAAAAGAAAAATAAGAAAAAAGAGAAAAAGAAAAAGAAAAAGGAGGAAAAAAGAGAAAAATGTGAAAAGGAGAAAAATTGAAAATATTAGCAAAGTGATCACTTTTAAGGAAGAGCTAAATTACTAATAAGTTTGAAGTCTAAACTTGTGGAGGATATACAAAGGCTAAACACTTTCAATTCCTAAGCCTAAAAGTAAAGCCCTCGCTGTATGATCCCATCCACTATACCACCCTTAATGAAACTTTTTTTTACTAAAGAAATAGACTTATCTTCAATGAAATTTGCTTATGAAATTGGAGCAAGCCCATGTTTAGTCTCTCTAAGGTTCTTGGCTTGAAAACCCGAAATGGATTATATATAATTTTTTTTTTTCAAAATTGGCCAAAGCACATTGATATCCATTTACTTAAACCATTGACCAAAAGCCTTACATTATAAACCTAGAAAAGACTAGATTGATTAACCAAAGTGTACCACTTACAAGATAGATAACAATTTTTGGAATTGATGCTAAGAGTAAAAACAGACCTATGAGAGTGCAAAGAAGTCGAGTTTGACTAAATATTTCAAGTAATGATATTTATCCCCTTAGTAGAAAATTAAAGAATAGTTAAGTGCTTTCTTAAAAACATGAATGGTTATTTATCCTAAGTTTGAAATCAGTACTTCTAAAAAAGTTTAGAGATCATGAATTATGCTTTAGAAAACAAGATTGAAAGAATGAGTGATTAATAGGTAAGGGATAAGCCAATACCTTATTTGTGATCTTTAAAGTTTTCGAGATTTTCTTACTTGTTAGCAACATAATTTTCTATTGAAGTGTGTGTTTTTTTTTTGGAATTTCTTGAAAAAAAGAAGAAAAAAGAAAAAAAAAACATTTTCAAAAGAAAAATGGAACCTTTTTCAAAAATTGTCAACAAAGATTTCTTAAAAAGAAAAATTCAATATTTTCAAATAATTATCAAAATCCCTCAAACTTAAGTCTCAGATCATTTTGTCAAAACTCATCAAAGTCCTTGAAATTCCTAGATTGCTTGCCCTTTTGTGTGTTGTCCATTTCACATAGTAATCTTGGATCGCTTGCTCATAGGAGCAGCATCCAATCCTTTCTAGGATCGCTTACTCAAAGGAACGTTGTCCTATTCTTAGTTGGGTCACTTGCTCAGTGGAGTGCCATCCAATCCTTTTTAGTATCACTTATTCATAGGAGTGCTAGCCTATCTATTCGTTTTTAGGATCGCTTACTTATAGGAACATTGTCCTATTTAGTCCTTTATTAGAATCGCTTGCTCAAAGGAGCACTACCCTATCTTTTATTAGATCACTTGCTCAAAGGAGTGCCGTCTAATCATTTAAAAGATCGCCTGCTCATGAGAACGCTGTCTCATTTTATCTTTAATAGAATGTCATCTTATCTTATCTTCAAAATATCTATCCTTTCGAGCAACTCATCTTGAAGGAGATCTATCCTCTTAAGGATACCTAACCTTTCAATTTGGGACCCAATTTTTTTTAACAATCAAAGTCTTTATCGTGCCAATTCAAGCGAGGACCAAGTAAAAATGAGTATATCTTTTTTTTTGTCTTTGTAGCAAAGTTTTTACAAACATTACTACAAAGAGGGGTAGTGTGAAGGATGCCGATTGGTTGCTATATGTGAAATTCTCCATTCTCAAGTAAAATGATCCTAAAAATCCTTGAAAGAGATATTTAGGAGAACTAAAACAAATTTTTTTTGCAATCTCGAAGAGATCTATCCTCTTCGAATCATCTACTTAACTAAAACAAGAAATCTCGAAAAGATCTACCCTCTTTAGATCATCCACCAAACCAAAGCAAGTTTTTTTGAAATCTTGAAGAGATATATCCTCTTTGGATCATCCACCAAACCAAAACAAATTCTTTTGAAATCTTGAAGAGATCTATCCTCTTCGGATCATTTACCAAACCAAAACAAGTTCTTTTTGAAATCTCAAAGAGATCTATCCTCTTCGAATTATCCACCAAACCAAAACAAGTTAATTTGACCCCTAATGTTTTTTGTCCTATCTTTCCAAGATAGGCACCCTAAACTTTTTCCTTATCCTTTCAAGATAGCCCCCCCCCTTAATCATTTTGCCATATCATTCTAAGATAGACACCTTAAATCTTTAGCCCTATTATTTCAAGATAGACCCTCTAACCTTTGCCTTATCCTTTCAAGATACGTTCCTTATCTTTTACCCTGTTCTTTCGAGACAATCATTCCTTTGCCCTGTGCTTTCAAAACGGGTTGTTATCTTTTACATCGAGCGCTCAAGATGATATCCTTTATCATAATAAAACAAAACTTAGTTGATTAGTTCAAAGTAGGGTTTGACATAAATGAGTATCTTTTTGTCTTCGTAATAAAGTTTTTTACAAACTTTACTATAAAGAAGGGAAGTTATAGGCACCTTATTTTTGTTGTTTTTATTTTATTATTTTTATTAGGCCAAGTTTTACAAATAAAAAGAATAAAAAAGATAAATAATAATAATATAAAAAAAAACAAAAAATTGAAAAAATGATGAAAAAAGTATCAAGTCCAATCTATCAAGTCAAGTCGTTTAAGATCAAATCGGATAATGGTAAGTGTTTATTTTAATAAATTTTAAGTTGATTGAAGGATTGGGCTTCATTAAAATATTTTAATCCAGTCTAATATAAACTATATTTTTATTTAACTTATATTGGGTTAAAAAAAACTTATGATTTATTAAATAAGTTATTGAGCTAAATCAAGCTAGATTGAGTTGGGCCCAAAAAATAGAAAGCTCAAATTAAAATAGGGTTTCTAGAAATTAGATTGAATCTTTAAAGAATCTAAATTGTGTCTTCTATATTTGCATTTTTTTAATTAGGCATGTTAGGAATTTTTAGTGAAAACTAAAATTTGTCACTTATTAGTTTTTCATAAAATAAAAAAAATTTAATTAGTGTCTTTTCTGTGGTTAAATAATATTTTCGTGGTATAGGCTTTTTTTTTCGTATTGTAAGCATCTTTTTCGTAGTTTTCTATAGCTACTTCTTTTTTATGTTTTATGTTTCTTTTCTATGTTCTAAGCATTTTTTCCAAGGTTTAGGCTTCTTTTTTATGTTCTAAGCATCTTTTCTATAGTTAAGCATTTTTTTCATTGTTTAAACTTCTTTTCCATAGTTTAGGCTTTTTTTTCTATAGTTAAATATCTTTTCCATGTTCTAAGTATCTTTTCCATGGTTAGACATCTTTTCTATAATTCAAACATCTTTTCGATAGTTTGGCATCTTATTCATGGCTTAGTATCTTTTCTATAGTTTAGGCTGCTTTTCCATGATTAGGCATATTGTTAATAGTAATTGTATTTTTTTTCATAAAACAACACGTTTTTCATGACAATTACATATTAACATAATTTCATAAAACTTACATCTTTTATTTTTTTTTATTTTATTTTCATTTAGTTGCTTTAGGATTTTTCTAAAGTTTTCTCACAAAGCAGTTTTTCTAAAAAATAAAAAATACTAACATGAAATCTTTTTAAAAATTAAGTCTTTAGGTTTTTTTTTTTTAATTATGAATAAAAATTAGGTTTTTCCAGGATTTTTCTTAACAAAAATAAATTGTTTAAAAAATGTAAACCTGTCTCAATTTTCAAATTAAAAATATCAATTCACTAAATCTTTTCTAAAAAAAAGAATTACATTGGTTTGATTCTGACTAGTAGGTACGTAAGTAGCTTTAAGGTAACAATGTAAAAAAAATAATTTTTTATTCCTTTTTCTAAAAATTCGTAATAAAAATAATAAAAATTAATTTTAGTTATATTTTGCATATTTGTATATATTTTAGTATTTTTAGAAAAATTATAAAAAATAAAGTCTATTAATTTTTTTTTATCTTTTACATGGTGACTTAACCTTAATAGGTTAACCTTTGAATTTAGCTTTTTCTGGTTAATTTTCTAAAAATAAATTTTTTTAGAAAATTTGCATATTAGTGGCCATATTAGGGTCTTCTCACTCAAAAATCCTAATTTCAATTTTTATCAGTTGAACTAGTTGGTGACTTTAATTTTTTAAATTTTTTTTAGAAAAATATTTCCTTAATTTTATATTTAGTAATTTATATTAAGTAGGCTGGACTTAATATAAATTAAATTAAGGAAAATCAAAATAAAGTTCAACAATGCTCACTTGCAAGTGATATATAATTGAGTGTAGGGTAAATAATCACTTGTGAAAGTGGGATATTTGGTTAATGGAGTTGGTTAGATACCTAGGGAAATGATCAGAAAACATAAACTCATTCCTAAGTCATTTTAGTCCTTAGGATTTACTAAGAGTTAATCTCTACCACTTTAGAAAGGTGATAAACCTAACATAAGTTGAATAGGTGATAATTAATTTAAATACTAAGTGATAGGGGAAGTTACTACAACATATATTAGCTTATGAGAATGTCTTGGGATAAAGTACAATGAAAAGTTAAATTAGGAGATTTGATTTTAAGAAGTTACCAAACCTTCTGAATTTGTTGAGACGAATTGATACTTTCAGGGTAAGATAAAAAAAGTTTATTTTAACTAAAGACTAATTATCTCCAATTGAGCTAAGACAAATGTTAAGCTTCAAAGTGGTAGAGTTATAATAGTTTCATTGTGTAAACCATACTAAAATAGAAGTTGACCTCACATGCTATCGTAAATTTGATTTACACAATGTGTCTATAACTAGCTTGCTTTGAAGTAAATAGTTCACAAAATAATATTGTTATTTTACTTGCAAAAGTCTTAGAACATATATGAGAACTCATTTAATAGAAATATTACTTACATAACTTAGTAACTTAGGTTACTCGAACATTTGTTTAGTTAGCACTAAAAAATCAAATTAACAATAAAAACTCCACAAATCGAGCTATTCTTCAATTCTAAATCCCCATTTCTTAGGACCCAACACTAGTTAAGCTCGATAGCTAGATAAGGGACATAAGTTAGCACCTACATAGAGAGCTTTAAAGATGTGAACAACTAACCACTGAGTAAGCTGGGATAGAGACATAAAACTATACATAAGTATAAACACGGTTATCAAATAGTTATTTAATTGTAATGCAATAAACAAACACCATCACACAAGGTTGTTCAATCCATTGTAAGATTAGAGGAATTACACCTATTCTAATCCGGATTGAGGAGCTTTAACATGTATACAATAACTTATGACCAAACTCAAGCTTATTTAATAGAGACATCTCTCGTCCCATAACTATCCTTTGAACTACTGCCTTCATCCTTGTCGTAACCTTCTCTCCTGTTACTTAGTTCGTCTAAGGATGAAGAATGGACCATTAAGCTATAGTGCTATTCCTTTTAAAGGTGTCGGTATTTGGTCAGAGAATTCTAAGCGTTTCGTAACAGGTTACAATGCATGTTCAGTTTTAAGTTTCAAGTTTATTATAGTTAAATCCAATTTAAGGTAACCAATTGATTTCACATATTTCAATCAATTTTCAATCTAGTACAACAAGCTAATATTTACAATTAGGTTCAAAGACACATAAGCATGCACATAAGCAAGCTACTTACAAAGTATAATCTTAAGCCTCCAAATACTATAAGACAATACTCCAAAATATAGTAACATATTAATCTCAAACTTACTTGGACTTCTTTACTTATTCATTAAAGTACAGCTTATGTTGTTCCTTCACTATTAGTCCCTCTAATACAACTATCATTTTAGTATTCATATACTTACTATATTTAGGTTTTATTCTATAGTTTAAAGTTATACTTTATTTAGTTATCTAAGTTTTAGGTCTCTAATGATTAGGCTCACTTCTAAGCTAGTCTCTAATTCGACCTTGATTATAATTTACTCATAGGTCTCAAGAATACCCTCGACCTATTTTATAAAGTTTAACTAACTACATCTCAAGTATATATAGTCTTCGATTTAGTTTCGAATCAACTTCCTAGTTTTCTCTATAAGCCCTGTCTTTGATATAGCTTCTAAATTAGCCTCTGATCTAAACATACTCTATATTTAACTACAATTTTTATTCATGATCAGAATCAAAGTACATTATATAGCCTACCATCACTTCAATTTAAATCAATTTCACTTTACTTCATTTTTCAACACTTCACATATCACCCATTTTTCCACACCAAGCCTACAATATTCAAATCTAACACTTCCAACAATATTGGGTTATTCATTTGGGGGATTAGAATTGCCATTCCTTCCCTATTCCTAATGAGGGTCATATTACCTTATTTTGTTAGTTTTAGGACCCCGTAATAAGAATTCTTAAGAATCTCAATTACATAATATTATGCAATATAGATTCTGATCTCCAACCTATGAATCCTAACTTCAAAGTTGTTCCTGCTTTTTTTACTCCAAAATTACCCTTACCTAAAAATAAAAATTATGATACTTTGCCCTCTTTACAATTGAATCCCAAATAGAATTCAACCCAGCCTCATTCGAAAATTTAGGTATTCCTTGATTTGACTACCTAGATTCCAAATCAGTTACTATCCTTTGTAAAACCGCTAACCTCTATCTCCTTCTAATTGAAGTTCCTCTACCATTTTCTTTTTAGTGCTTGCATCTCAGTCACTTACATTTCACATGAGTTGTGGTAGTTACTATTGTGATCATTTGTAGAAATCATTGATAGGCACTTAAAAAGTAATCAAAACAAAAATGATGGTCGAGGATCTAGGTGTTGAGGCTAAGGAAGCTACGATTTGTGAAGTCGCTAAGGTTTTGCTACTTCTTAAGCTCTTGCAATCCATTGCAACTATTTAGATGTCGAAGTAGCTTACGTGGATTGCAAGCGTAGCCAACACATCGATCCGGCCATGCTGCTTGTAGGTGATGGGGCGTTGCTCTATCCTTTTAGGTGCTTTATCCTTCTAGGGTGAAGGTTTTGACAGTAGAAGAGGCGTTATTATTAGGTAAGGGTGTTTTTATCATTTCACTTCTTATTCTTGACTTAATCCTCATTTAATTTTGGTGATTGGACAAAGAAATTACAATTTTATTACATATTAGTAAACATCGTAACACATAATCTTATCTTATTGCACCTTTATTCCATTACATGCTGATGGATTGCCGACTTCTAGATCCCTCACTCACACCTGTCTATGAAGCTTATAGTCTCTCGTAAGGAGGAAACTCTTATGTTAACTTACTAAGGACGAGCTTTTGTATGTAGAGGAGTTATGGGTGAACTCCTTAAGGTCCCAACTTAAACGAACTTTGCTCTACCTTAACCCTTACCCTATCAACAACTTGTTGACTGTCGATGCTGAGGAGACTACACACTATGCCTTACTCTTCCTATCTACAGACATGACAAGTGCCGAAGCTGATGTACCGGGTCTCCCATATGTTGAGTTCTACTTACTTAACCTACTGAATAGTAGCGTCCTTTATTCATTTCGGTAACTCTAAGTACCATTCATCAACAGCATCCCCAACATCAGTATAGCTCAACCATTATGTCCTAAGACTCTAGAACGTGAACCTAATCGCAGCATGCCACCTATCATTCCTTTTTCTAACATTATACTATACCCCTGTATTCTATTTGTCCCTTTTATCCTTTTGGTATTGTACAATGATAGTATTTTTGTATTACTCTTTATTGTAATTGCTTAGGTTTTCTTATTGCCCTAAGAAATTACTATAAATAACCTCTTTTCCTTGTAGCCGAAATCATTATATACTTTACACTTAATGAATATTCTTGTTCTTATGAGATATTCCTCTTTGAGTACATTTTTTCTTATACTCTTATTTAATCTTATCAAGTATCTCAAAATTAGTGACAAGTGGACCTTAGTATTAACTTATGAGTTATATCAAGTAAAGTATTAAGTTGTGTCATGTTCATTGGTACGTCATATCCTCCGAGCAACTTTACGGAAGCTACCGTATTTGATATCTCTTTTATTCCATCTTCTTTGATATTTTGAAGGACCCACTTGGTTATTACTTTCTATGGTAAACCCTAATGATTACTGAGCTCTTAAGCGTATCACATAGTAATTGCAATTCCATTCCCAGTTCATTTCATTTAACCAAGTGAATAGCCCACATAAGTTTAATCTCTTAACACCACTCAATATTACAATATACAAGAAAATCCATCAAATTAGAATCATAAAGTGCATATAAAAAATAGCTATTTAATAGGTTTTCAAGGCTTAAAAATAGACAAAATTTTACAAAATGATTTCCAAAGAAAACTCTTAATAGTAATTTGATACATATAATAGAGAGTTCATAGATAAATTTTAGAGTTGAAACAATATTGATAAAGTTTTTTGAAAACTTCGATAAGATGATACTTTTTGTAAATATTACAAGTTATTCAAACCATGCCATTCATAGCCGAAAATATAGTTTCATTTCTTTCATATAGACGATTACATTTTTACTTATAGAACATGGACAAGCCAAGCATACAATTTTTTTAAAGATGCTTCATTGTAAAAGGTACTTGACTCTATAATAATCATATTGAGATTTTTTTATTGTTTTCAACTAAGTGAGGTACGAAGCTATACATAACCTTACTCTACAAATGAAATTATATATATATATATATATATATATATAGAGAGAGAGAGAGAGAGAGATTTAAATTTGCATTTACCTTACCAATTTAACAATATTAAAATTGAAGGAAAAAAATATAAAATTAACACAAAAATCCAAAGAAAGAAAATAAATCCGACTTACCTTTTATGTTGGAGAATCATTAGACTCAACTTGAATTTTTTTTTTTTTGTTTCTAATGATTGGATATTTCCATCAAAGCTCCAACAATGCATGTAATTTATCTTGAAAAACTTATTAATTATCAGAACTCGTTTTCAATAAATAATAGTCAATATATTTATAATTAAAGTTTTTCTGGATTATTGTCTAATTATTTTTTTTCCCTAAATCTAAACTCACGGAGTCATTTCTATTAATTTTCCTAATTTTGTTTAAAAAATTTGGGTCTAATTAGACAACTTTTGCGATTATCCTAAATTTTACATACTGATTTCAAATTGACCAATCATAAGCTTACTAGCCAATTTTTGCAAAGTCTCACAACGGCATTTAGAATCCTTGAGCATTGGAAAGAGATGCAACCAACATTTAAATGAAAAGATAGAATTTAGATTTTGATAAGACGTGAAGACAAAAGAATCTTGATGGATCAATCATTTGATAAACTATGAGAGAAAGTTGAGAAGAGTTTTCTATGGTAATTCAAAGAATGATAGTTGAACCAATGATGATGAACAAAGATTAATAATGAGATATGAAATATAAACCCCTCTTTGAGTTAAGATTTGAATTTACCCTGGTACGAACATAATTAAGTAGGCTGATAGTTCCTTATACAGTATTGTACATCATAAAACATCAAAAGATAAGGATTGGGAGTGTAACGAACCGTAAAGCTAAGGCCTTGATATGATTTTAATGAGTAGAAGTAAGAATGGAGTAGAAACTTAAGACATGACTAGTAGCTAGATTAAGATTGTTGGAAAGTGTTGGCGAGCTATAATGAAAAGCATCATGGGAAAAAGTACATATTATTAGGGAAAAATAAGTTGAAAAAACACTCAAAAGTTTGAAGGCCTTAAATTAGTAAAAGAGAAAGATGTTAAGGGAACTATAGGAACTAGAAGACTTTAATACACATATGGGATAACACCAAGGTCAAGATGAATTAAACCATGATAAAAAATATGAGAATTTGATAATGATGAAGAATGATATAATGACAGATACATGTGAAGATATTTAGAATGAAAGGGGAAGCTTGAGGAAAAAAAAGAATGACACTTTTTTATAGCATGAAAACGTTATGAATAATTAGTAAAGTAATATACTTTACGTTAATCATGAGGGCAAGAAAAGAAAATGAACAAATGATACTAGATTAGGCTGTGATTACTAAAAAGTGGTATTCTTCATATATATATATATATATATATATACATATGCATAAGCAAGAAGAGGTTGGTAATGTCTCTCTCATCAATTTTTTGTCCATTAGAATTTATATGTCTCTTCTTTGAATCTTTTTTCTTTGTATTGATTTGGATATATTACGTTAATAAGACCAAAAATTCGTCAATGTCTTTGTGTGTTGTATTAATTCTAAAGTTGTGTCAATTCTATCAACTCAAATCAAATTTATCTATCGAGTTTGTGTTTATCTCATTCGAGTACAAGTTTATAACAGGATCAAGATTTTCCAAACTTATCTTTGTGATTATAAATGCTAGTTTTTGGAACGTTAAGTTCTTGAACGTAAAGACTATATAGATTTAAGGAAGAATTTGACCAAAGTGGTCAATTTAAAAGGCAATAGATCTTATTAAGAAAATACGATAAAGAAGCAACCTCCTAAAATAATGGATAATTAGATTAAGAAGTTAATGAAGTGTGATATGGAGTAAAATTAGGAGATAGGATATACACTAGTAGTAAGAACTGAGTTAAAGGATGTTGGAGGTTGAATTCTAGCTAGATTAAGAGTCAGAAGATAGATAAATTGTCTTACTAAGGAACCTTAGACTTAAAAGACTTAGAACCCAATTTAAAAAATACTTGAGTCAAGAGTCAAGAGAATGCATTACATTAGAGTCTAGTTCAGAAGGTACATAAAGTAAGAATTGAGCAAGAAATGAAGTGAAACTCTTTGGATTTATCAATGTAAAAGTGATTTATATAATAACAAATGGATCCATTATACCTTTATCAAATTGCTGGAAGAAAATAAATATATGATAGGGATTAATGATGTAAAGTAAATATAGAAAAATAGCTTATAAGGAGCTTTAAAGTTAACTTCATTTAGGAGATGTACTGACTCATCCTACTAAAAGATAGAAAAAGTTAGATATGGCATGTCAACTTGCCTTACCTTAGAGTTTAGCATAATACCATGAAGCGCTCTACATATTAATACAATGCTAAGTAAATTCATGAAGAATCTAAATTCAGTATTAGGGTTAAACTAATAGTCCTTTAATGGGACTATACAGTAGAGGACCTACCTACATAGATATTGGATGAATAGATTCCCAAGATCAAGAAATTGAAACGTAAAAGATTAAAGTACAATGAGGAGATGGCCTTAAGAGGAATTGAATTGGAAAATGAAGACAATAATAAAGAAATGGTACCCTTGGTCATTCTAGTAATTCCATTAATTGATACTCTTACTTTAATGGATGGTGATATTGGAGTATCATAGGTTCTATACTAGATGTAGTTGACCACTGAAGTTTTGAGGACAAAATTTTTTCAAATGAGGGATGGAAATGTGAGACTCAAACTTTTACATAATCGCTCTGAGTATGTAATTTAAGGAGTATGCGAAAATAACCCAATTGCATTAATAATTCATAGGTAAGTTTTAGAAGTTAATAGAGGACACATTGTGGATTTAGAATATAAAAATATAATAAAATAATAATATTATAATTAAAAATAGTTATTTTACTATATTACACTATATTATATCATATGTATAGAAAACATGCGATTTAAGTAATGAAAATTAACTAAATTTTAGAGATAAAATATTTGAACTATAAAATTATATAATGATGTAAATTAATATGTGAAAGTAGTATATACACTTTGGATATAATTATTATATACAAATATATACTCGAAACTACCTAAAATGCTCAAAACTATGTAAAATTAACTAAAATTTATAAAGAAAAATAGGAAAAAATTATCAAAATAACAAACATAATGGACTTAACTGGAAACTGGTGCAGCATAGGGTTGGACACTTGTTGCTAAAAAGTAAAACCTAATGACAACTTATGAGTGAAGTTAAGGGAGGGTATAAAAGCTTGGAAGAGAGAGAAAATCAGCTATTTTCTTCCTTGCATGCTTAGAAAAAAATTAGAAACTCTCTCCTAAAGATGTTAGGATCTTAAGAGTTCAAGAAAAACTTAGCAAATGGAAGAATGAAATAAGAGAAATTTATAGAAAAATTAGAAGAAAATAGTGTAAACCGAATAAAACTGTGCATAAGAGCTTCACCACCACCACCCAACAATGGAGGTAGTGGCTAATTGGATCGACAATTAAGGAGTGATTGTTGGTAGCCAGATGACAACTTTTCCAGTAAGTTATACATTTCACTCGATTTTCTTTAATTTAGTAAAAATATTAAGTTTACTCCAAAAATTATGAAAAAATTATTTTGAAATATTTTTGCATGTACTCTTGGGAAAAATACCAACTTGTACAATTTTTCAAGTAGATATATGATGTCCTTAAGAAATTGCCTAAAATTGAGAAATTTTCGAAATTATTTTAAATAACCTTATTGTTATAGTTTTAAAACCAATTTTTTTTTTTTTAAACATCTCTATATTGCATGTAAGAATGCTATAGAGAGTTTTCAGATAAAAACATTTTCTATGATTTTTATGAATTTTTGAACCTTCAAATTAGGAGGAAAATGCTATTTTTGGAGATTTTATGTAATTGGTCTTTTGTTCTGGAGTTCATCTGATATTCTACTATGGTGAAAGATATGGAGTTGAGTGGGTTGAATTGGAGTTGAAACATGTACAAGTCGTTAGTTATGGGTTTAATGCATTAAAAATGAAAACATGAGAATTTGGAGAACTTCATAGTAGGTTAAACAGAGTTGCAAGTATAATAATGAAAGCCACAAACTATAAGTAGTTAGGGTTACAATAAAAAGAAGCTCCCAATAATAGAATCTTACAGTGCTTTTTACAATACAGTTGTATGAAAGAAAAAGATATAAATAGTAAAAGAAATAAAAAGGAGGATATCCTTTATTACCCCTAAAATTAAGCTTTGTGCTTAAGAGTTGCTAACACTCAAAGCTCAACTACCTTTTCCTTCTTTTCCTTTCCTTTCCATTTTTTTAGTAATAATCTTTTGTTACTTTTCCCATTGATTCATATCTCGTAAAAACAAGAACATAATACGGTTGGTAATCTAATAGATACAATACCAATAATTCATATAAAAAAAAAAAGAACTCATATCAATAGAAAGAGGAAGATCTAATCTATCCTATTGTTAGAAAGATTGTACAAGATTCAGTATGCAAGAAGAGTTACACGAAACCTTAATTTTGATATACGAAGAAGAAAGATGGAAAAGAGAGAGAGACAATATGTTACCTACGAAATTTTCATTCAAGGAATACTTTAGATTCTAGGGTATTTTGGGGAGATTAGTATAAGGCATGAAACCACAATGTTTGGGATACAAAGAGGAATTAGATAGTGGGTTAGGCTTCCCTTTTGATGCTATGGGGGAGGTATGTTGCTTTCTCAACACTGCAAAATTTTTAGGGAAGAAGGAGGATAGTAGCATAAACCATGATTTTGTTGTATCGAAGTGGGCTTGTCACGAGGGAGTTGTTCATCTAGTGATATTGGGGAATGGGGTCCAATGAGGGTTTGTGCTCAACATGATGCCTAGTATATTTATCTATAGTTTCTAACTTGCTCTCTATGTCTTGCGAACATGAGACTAAATAAGGATAATCTTGTCGATCTCGAGGCTGCCGTTAGCATTAAAACGTTTTCTCCTAAAAATATTTTCTAGGAAATAATATATTTCGTGTGTTTTCTTATTTTTATAAAAGTATGCTAAAAAATGTTTTATGATGTCTGTCTCACAAGTATTATGTAACTTATAGTAATACCTGACAAGTTATTATTAGTATGCTACTATAAATATATCATATCAAATAAATTATTTTAAATAAAAGTAAAAAATCCAATTTTTTATAGTATTAATCATCATTGCATTTTTTGTTCATTATATATATAATTTTCTACACATTTAAATTTTTTCATGTTTAGAATATAATTTACATGTCAATTATAATAAAAATCAAATTAATATCATTTTCTTATAGCTAAAACTCTTACAAATACTAATTCAAAAAATGAATTTTTGTTTTGAAAAGTATAATTTGTTTTTCTAAAAATAACTAGAATTTTTTTAATTGGAAAGTGTTTTCCTTTACAAATGAATATGTTTTCAACTTAAAGAGCTCATTTTATCATAAAAAAAAATGAAAAATTAGAGAAAATGTTTTCTAGAAAACCTTCAAAAAAATAGGATCATAAAAATAATAAAATTATCCTCATTCTTGAAGTTTGAAAGCTAAGAGCATTTCACAATTCACATTTTATTCGTCTTAAATTTATATTTATTTTTTTACATAACTTGGTACAATATGTGGAAATAATAAAAAGAAAAAAAGTACATGCCAATGCAAAAATGTGATTAGATCCTATAAGAATCACGTTAGTTTCACTAGTTCAACAAGTTCAAACTAGGAAATTTCATTCCTTTTAATGTGTCTAAATGGATAGCATAATGAATATGGTAGAATTACCAATATACCCATGAAAAAAAAAAAACGGAAAAGAAAACGCAAGGTAAAGAAGGGTGTAAGAAAAATAAAAAAAAATTCTCTTTTGCCTTCCCTTTCTCTCCAATTTTCAGGGAATAAAGATTTATTGGCTCCAGGAATTGTATCCACCCCTACTTCTTTCCCTGCTTCACCTCTATCCAAGCACTGCAATTTAAATTTTCCACCCTGTTTTCTTCCATCCTCATTCTTCCTTCCCCTTTCCCTCGTACAGAACAGTGTACACGTGTCAAGCACATAGGCTTTGGGTGGCACTATACTCAGACCAATGAAGTTCAACGACCAAATGTATATCCTTGCCTGTCAATAACGATGGATCAATTTTCCTCTTTCTATAACTCTTTATTCCAATCACAAGGGGCAGACCTTGTCGAGCAAGATTTCAAGCTCACCATCTATCTTAACCTCATCTTCCTCCAACATTCCACGTATCTCTGGATTTGTCCTTTCAGCAGCATCATAAACCTTGACTAACAGACTATAGGCAATGGGTTTGAGACCATCTACATTCCTTAAAATATCGAAGAACTTCTTTGCAGAGTCAATATCTTTCTCTTTTTGAAGACGCAACAGAAAAGCATCCATTGTACGGTTCTCTGGAACCCACTTTGCTCCTTTAGCTTCAGAAACAGCTTCATGTAAATGCTCTATTGCCATAGCGACCTCATTTCGATTCAAGTAGAAAAGCATAAAAGGTTCTCGGCCTTTGAAGAATGGTGTATTTGTTTTCTTTCGAGCATCATCAAAAAGTGCTTTGGCCTCTAGTAGCCTGCCATCATCTAGGCAACCACTCATAGCAACCCTTGTCAACCGAACATCATAGTGTATGCAATTAGACTCCCACTCTTTGAAGCATTGTAGTAGACCCTCTATATCCTTTAGCTTGCGAAGAGCTTGAAGCATAATAAGATAGCTCGAGTTGGGGATTACTGGAAAGACCGCCTTTAGAGAATTCCAGATTCGATTGACCTCGCTAAGTTTATTAATCCTGGCGTATAAGCTAATCAAATAATGGTAAGGCTCACGGTTCCGAGCATTCATAACTGCCTCCATCTTCTTAAGGGCAGCCTCAGCTTTCTCAAAATGTCCTGCGTTCACATAAATTGCTGCCAAGTTACTGTGTGTGACATAATCACAAAGATGAGGATCATCCTCCAGCATTTCTTTCCAAACCCTCTCCACACCCTCTATGTCATCGATTCTTGAGTAGCTCTGCATCCATATAGCATATGTATGCGAGTCCTTAGTGATTTTCTTCTGCTTCATTTCCTCTGCTAAAGAAGATATTTTGTCTAGTTTTCCAATTCTCAGGTAAAGAGACATAAGATTGTTGTACACTAATGAGCTAGAAGCAAAATCTAATCCTTCCATCTCCTTAAATAAGGCCAATGCCTTGTCTTCCATAGCCTCCTTGCAATAGCAGTTAAGAAGAGTTCCATAAGCAGCAATCCCCTTCATGTATTTTTTGAGGCCATTAAAATATTCCTCTGCTGCAGCTATTCCCTTGGCCTTTGCTAAGAGATCCAAGTAGAGTGCATAGTCTGAAAAAGAAAAACTCATTCTTCTCTTCTTCATCCACTCCATAATCTGCACATAATTAGTACAAACAAAGATTCAGAATCTATTCAGAGAATCTAGAAAACATATTATAACTCAAAGAAGAGGAGCTCTAAAGTATCAAAAAGCATGTTAATCCCATTTTCGAAAATGTCCCAAGTAAGGAGCAAGGGAAGCCTAGGGCGTGAGGTGTTCGCGCGGGATACTAGAAAGAATGTCTATGTAAGTAGATTAATACGGATAGAGTCCCCGTCCCCAATTGGTATATTAGCCTTGTCCCACCCAATCACATACTAGAGACGGAAAACTTCGTCAGACTAACGGCAACGAAGCCCAAAGCATCATGGGAAAATAAGCAATGTGATTAATCAAAATAAACTTAATGAAATAAAACGTTTTTCAGAAAGCTGAATAAACCATTCTAGCCGAAATTCACTTACAAGTATTGATAACACATTAGTAATCTGCATATACGAATCTTGCCCTAATGAACACCAGTGCAATTCAGGAATTATGATAGTGTAATATCAGTGCTAAATGGACCTAGAAGAAGACATCCGTTACCTACTTAACTCCAATGAAAAAGAAAATTCCAAAAATGACATTTTCAGGTAGTTCTTTCACATTTATTTCCAAAGGGAATAAAACAATAAAAAGAAAGTGTGTCAAGCAAAACCTAAACAACAACAGATATATGTTGAAACTTTAACATATCCATGAATGAATAAAGAGAGACCTCAAGAGCGTGTTGATGGCGACCGAACTTTCGGAGCTGTCTGGTGCAGACCTTTAAGTTGTCTTTACCAATACGGCGTCGATTCTTTACATAATCATTCAACGTCTCTGACACAGTTCCCCCCGTGGCTCCTAGAGCGTAAATCCGCTTGTACAGCTGTTCCGGCATCAAGGAGTTTGCCGCCGTCAGTGTTGATGTGCACAGCTGCCTCACCAGCATCTTTCCCGGGGCAGCCGAGCGGCCAGGGTTCATTCTGGCAGCAGACAGTAAGTGGAAGGGTTCAAAGGGATTTTACCAATGAAACAAACAGAGAGCCAAAGTTACCAAACTTTAAACATAATGACGGTAGCTAGCGGCGCAAGGATAATTGGGGATACATTTCGATTTGGATTCTTCAAAGGCCCGGTCCGTGAATTTTTGGGAGCGGTTCAGATTTTAACCTCCTATCCTATATTTAATTTTATATTTATTAAATTTAAACTAAGTAGGTTGTATTTTTAATGATTTGAATAAATATAAATTAAACATGATGTTAAAAAAAAAATTATCTATCTTTCCTTTTCCATACAACTTCTCAACATTTTTTAACTTTCTTATCTATCTTTTCTTTTCCATGCAAGTATACAACTTCTCAATATTTTCCAACTTTCACCGGAATACATTAATTTTATTAAGTTTTTATTCCGTATTTGAGTCAGATAAGATGGTTTGGGTTTGTATAATTTCTCACAGCCCGTTTTTCTTTTCTTTTTTTTTTTAACCTTTTATGCTATAATTATGCTGTCCTATATTATATAATTGAATGTATCTACTATTATTTTTATTATATTATATTTTAATTGTATTATTTTATTAAATTAATTATTCTATACAACCTTGAAGGTAACACGTGTCAATGATAGACAAAAATTTAACGAAATTAATGGAAGTCTTAGTTTTATAATACTTGAAAATGATTGAGAATTCAAATAGAAAAAAAAAAGATTGAGTATATATTCGAATAAAAAAAGATAAAAATTAATGAAAAAATATGTATTTTTCCATAATTCAATTATACAATTGAGATGAATATTAAGTTACATTATTTTTAACCTCATCAGTTTAAAAATTAGATTTTTTAAAATTAAAATGGGAATATATTGTTGCTAGTAACTATATATATTACATATATTAGCTTTAGGATAGGTACTTAAAAATACCTAATTATAAGAATCACATATTCCACCAAATAATTATGAGTTATACCAATAATATATATATATTACTTACGTCATAACTATTATATAATCTTGGTTAATAGGCATGTCTTGTTTTTTTTGCTCAAATATAAGCATGTCTTTTAAGGTAAAAAAATTATCTATTATATTTATATTATTAAAACCTTTTATGACTTAAGTAACCATCATTTTTAAAATTATTTGTTTAGCCTTTATTTAATATTACTCATCTCCATCTCTCTATCTTCCTCATTTGTTAATATCTTATATTAATATTATAATTTATTCAATTATACAATATAATTTTATTTATTTTATATACAAATAACGCTGATTATTGTAGATAGTATTCTTATTATGTGTATCATTTACAATGATTCATTTAGAGATTACCTATTATAACATTTTATAGATAATGTATATGTTTTACCGTATTATGTCAGACTTGTCGTACTTTTAGTTTACTCTGATATGTTCGAAGAAGCGAAGTGGGGAAAAAGGTTGAAATCTCTGATGTGTGCTACAAAAAACATTTTATAGATAATGTTTATGTTTTACTGTATTATAACTCCATCAACTGAAAATAGAGATTTTCTTTTGGTAAGTGATAGAGCAAGTACATTTTTCTAGCAAAATTAGTGATGTTAGTAATCCAAGATCGTATATTATGAAAGCTTTAAGGGAGGATCGTGTTTTTTGGAAAGGGAATCAAGAAACAAGTGTAAATTTGGGTGAGTTACGATAACTTGTGTAAAATTTTGAAATAAATTATCATAGAGTTATGAATGATTAGAATCAAATGTTGACGTGTCAGATAATGATATTTGAAGTCATAAAGTTGTGGGACCTCAAGATGAATGAGGCGGAAAATCGGAATTGGAAGTTGATTCTACAAATTGCAAAATCTAATATTGACCAAACGGTTGGTCCTCTAACAGCTGTACGGCTGGTCCCCATTGTTCGGACCATAAAAGGGTCCATCGAACCAGCCAGCTAGTCCACCCTTGGACCATGCAACCGGTTCTGTCAAACCCACCACATGTTTTCTTTTTACTTCTTTTCCTAAACTAATTTCTACCTACTTATAATTATTTTTATGACTAAAGTTTATATTTAATATCTATATTCTCTCTTAAATTTTTTTCATTACTACTCAAAGGTACTCTTACAGCTTAATTTATACTTAACACATTTTAAAGCTTATGGACTTTATGATTATTACTACATACCTCTCCTAAATTAGCTTCTAATTACTCTAGTATACTTGTAATTGTAGAGCGCAATTTAGTACTAATCCATCTGCTGCAGACTTTATGTATTTTTCTAGATTATATGGAAATAAGTAAACAACCAAGTTAATTTTAGGAAGTCTGTATGGCCAAAAGAAAAAAAAAAAAAGGAAGTCTAAGAATAGAAAATGTAAATTAGCTAAGAGATGATGTAGGGTACGGTGTTCGACATTATCAAGAGTTCGAAGGAGAGGCCATTCCAATTACAGGGATACCATGCTTGCTTTTTATTGTAGGACTAGAATTCAATGAACCTAACTCATAACCAATCTAAATGTAAATGGGTGTATTTTGTATGTGTGGTTGGGTTTACGGGGTTAGGAATATCGGCTGTTTTAGGGTATCATCTTGCTGATTAGTACATGGTGTTATTTTAAGTGGAGTTACACATCAAAAGAATACAGGTAGATTTAAGTTATTAAATTGGACTTTAAGGTGTTGAAGAGTACTCAATATCACATACTTATGTACTATATATTAATTTGAGTAATCCAGAGTTATAAGTTACTTCAAGCTTTACAACGCCAAAGTATGGTTGTTGTCCATCACATGTTTGCATATGTGTATGAGATTGATTGTTTTGTGCCCCTACGTATGTAATTGAGATATAACTTATGCTAGGCTTTTGACTCACCCATCGAGGATTTATGTTTTTTTATATGTAAGTATTTCTGATGACAAACTTGTATGACAACCTATGGTATGATCTAATGTACGATGTAAAGGATGACATGGACTATGAATACTATGAGGAATAGTTGGGATTGGACTCATCTAATTGCGTGTAGTTTGTAGTTTTATTCGCAAGATGTTATAGAGATTGGACTTTTAGTTAGATTTGTTATCGTATTATTATTGCTAGTGCTATGTTATTTACTTAGTTTATAGGAACTTTAGACTCTAGCTAAAGATTGTTGCTGGAGTTTTTGTATCAACAGTGAGACTTTTATGAGTTGTGATGATTGATCATATCTAGAGTTATTTACAGTGTGATATATTGTGGATTATATCATAAATTTGTAATTATTAGATAAGTTCTAAGCTTTCGCAACACAATTCCCTATATTGATACGTGGTAGGCTATAGTATGTCAAGTTTTAGAGCGTTATAAAATGCATGAAGCAATAAATTTACTTTCATTTTATACTAGATTGGTAAGAACATTGGCCAGTGTTCAATTTCAATCATTTGGATTCATTGTCAGCTTTTAAAAGACTACAAAATGTAGCTCAAATTGCCTCATTTCAATTTGAACATGAAAGTTGTAGTGGCTTGCTTTTATTTACTATTTATTTTATTTTATTTTATTTTTTTTACAATTTAGCTATTTTAGTTGCTTATTGTGGCCTTCAAATGTCCTGATGGCCATTGCATTAGTTGCATTGCAACCATTTAATTGAAACTTACTCTGAGCCAAAAAAAATTTTTTTGAAATTTATTATTTTCTTTTTTTTTTTTTTTATTTCCATCGGCTGACCCATAGTGACCTGTTTGGTCACTCGTAAGCTCAATGGACCATCTATAGGTCAAGGCTAGCCCCCATAGCTTAGGTCTGGGTTATACACCTAATGAGCTGGGGTAAGGTTAGGAGAGAGAGCCAATCAGCGTATGCCTATGCTTGCATCCATCCAAGATTCTCTCCATTCTATTAGTTCAAGGAGACGCTTCTTCATTATAGCATTGTTCACCTTCACTTTCTCCTAATTCAAAAGCGTTTTCCGTTGGTTTTCTTGTTTCCTTTTTGGACATTCACTTTTGTTCAACCTTCCATTGAGCTTTTTGTTTTTGTTGACTACACATCAACCTATTCTTCATGCTCTTTTCTCATTCTATATAAGTTTCTCTGTTGATTTAGCTCCAACAAAAAAGCTAGAGAATATGAGAAATCCATGGATAATTTTAACCATCCTATACTTATTTCTTGTCCTTCGGTCCCTTTTATTTTAATTCCTATTCTCAAGTATATCATCCTTTACTTCAAGATCTTGACTTCGGTGAATCTTTCTCTATATTTGATTCCATCGAATTCCTCCTTATCTTTCACAAATTCTCCTTTCATCTTAGAAAATGACTATGTAGTAGCGTATATGAGCTTAGACTTCCCTAATATCTAAGTTAAGAATGTATGTTTGTTGTCTTAAGTTTAAGTGTATCCTACAAATAATATTTAAACACTGATATAAGTGGAACAAACTTCTCTTATATTTTATTGGCGTTTGTGAATATAATTGGCCATAGTAAATCATGATAAATATCCATACATTTATGTCATTTTTGGTACAAATGAATGGTTTGAAATTGAATAAAATAGAATAAATAAAAGTGGAACGGAACGAAATAGAATGAAGACCAAAATAAGAAATCATTTCTTGCATTTAGAAATAGAATGATATTAAATGCATATATAGTATTACTTATAAAAAAATATCCTTAATTATTACATGATATAATTTTTTTGAATGTTATATAAGTAATTTTTATTATCCCTAATTGATGAAGAGGGAACGAAATCACAATTTCCTCCTTAAAACTAGAATTACCAATTTCATAGAATTGCAATTCCATTTTCTATGTATTTTCGAACATGAAGAAAGGGAATAAAACTCACAATTATGATGCCATCCCAATCCATTCCCACTTACTAAACATGATATTAGACTATTTCGACAAAATGTCTCATAACATTTTGTTAAGGTCCTTTTCACAAGCTTAAAAATTAGGCAAAATCAAATTTGAAGTAAATTTACTTCATTTGAAACAAATGAAAAGCTAAAAATACGTTGGTATTTTGCGTAGTCCATCATACGAACAAGAAAAAGGAAATTGTCTTTAGATCGAGTAAAAGATAACCTCATAGGAATTTGAAAAAGAAGGAAAGAAAACTTTAAAATAGTATTTATTGAATTTGATTATGAATGTGTAAGTCTAATGTAAGATATCAAGAGGAGGTTGAATTAATATATTTGGCAAAAATTAAAACTTTTTACTTTTACAAACAAATTCCCCTCTTAATAACTTTAAATGGCGTAAGAAGCAATTGTTAATTGATGTCAATTGTTAGGTGCTGTAGACATCTTATTTTTGCCATTTTTCGTTTTATTTTAGTTAAGTCAGGTTAAAAAATAAATAAACAAATAAAAAAAGAAAATAACAAAAAAATAAAAGAATGAAAATTAAAATAAAAACGGAAAAAATAAAAAAAAAAGAGACTCGTATTGTCTAAGTTGAGTCGTATCGTATCGAGTTGAGTCGTATCGTATCAAGTTAAGTCAAATCATATCGTATTGAGTCTAATCGAGTCTAGTTGAATTAAGTCGAGTCGAGTCGTATTGAATTGAATTGAGTCCAATCATATCAAGTCGAATTGAGTCGTGTCAGGTCGTTTGGTATCAAATTAGATAACGGTGTGTAATTAATTTAATAAATCATTAATAATTGAGCTTTATTAAAATAATTTTGGTTTAGTCCGTTATAAAATAGATTTTTTTATCTAAATTATATTGGGCTAGATTAAATTTATAATTTCTTAAGTGGACTTTTGGACTAAATTAAATTGGATCGGATTAAGCCTAGAAAATAGAAAGCCGAAATAGGGTTTGTAGAAACTAGGTTGAATCTTTATCGTATCTATTGTATCTTTTATTAGTTAAGATCAAATCCATAATTAAAAGATATGAAAAGATTCAATTTTAGATATTATAAATACGAATTTAGCAATGAAGTTCAAGTTAGTTTTTCTCTTCACACAATCCACAAAGCCAATGACCCCTTTTAATCGATTCCATAGGATCAGATGGTTTTATTTATTATGCATTCACAATTCACCAAACACAATTCATTTATAGCCGAAATCCACCACTACGTTGAATTGAAGACTTACTATGTTCCATCGCCTAAAGCAATAATCACAAGATACGCCGCAATTCAAAACCATACGGAGAACAATGCCCTGATCAAATTCAATCCTTATTGCCTAACGTCCTAAATCCATAGCACATCCCCTTATCCCATGCAAGCCAACGTCCTAAACTAATACGTCCCTGACGCATGACACATTACCTAGCCTTGGTACAATCCTCACATTAAGGCATCCCATGTTCGAAGTCATACATTTACACAAATTCACAATCTGACACAATCAAGTGTCGTTCGAACTCCAAAGCTAAATAAATCAGCTACGCCAACAGCAACATCAATTTGCTCCTTGACGCAATCCATGACCGACTAAACATAGAAGTCCCTCGCCAACAAATTCGATCGAAGCCCCAATCTATTGGTTGTTGACCAAATAGCTCCATAGTAATGTTTACAAAGCCAAACAGCCCCTGACACGTTAATCCTCCTTTAACAAATATCAACTAATGAAGTCCATACAACCACTCATCCTCAATCCACAACAAATCCAAGCACTATACTTAACCCCTGTACTAAGACCAATCACATCTCAAATTGCACAAAGTTGAAGCCTAACACACAGCCAACACATCAGTTGCATAACAATTCCATGTTACTGATCCACCGTACTATACTTCACGTCCATCGTTGCATATACCATACACAAAGACAAGCATGACACCTAGATGATCACGACGCATGATCACACACGACGCGTAGGTAAAATTATTTTATTTATTTTATTAGTTAGTTTGATTAGTTTTACTAACCTATTTTTTTTTGTTTTAATGTAGGTTTTTTTTTTATTTTCATATTGTATGATTTTTTTAGATAATTCCAATTTTTAATAAAATTTAGTTAAATTATGTTTTTAGTAAAATTGTGTTTTTTTTGAAAAATAAACGTATCTAGATCGTATCAAGATACGTATCTTAATATTGAGATTTAAAAAAGATATGTGTCAAGATATATATCTTGCAGTTGGGATTTAGAAAAAATACATAGATATGTATTTAGATCGTATCCTAGTAGATATTGCGTTTAAGATTTAGAAAAGATATTTTTTTACTTGTAGTGAGTTTTTTTTAACAAAAATAAAAATCTTAACTGGAGTTTTTAAAAAAGATTTAGTTAAAGGTTTTCTTTAATTTGTGAAATTAGATTTTTTTAGGTTTTTTTTTCAAAAAATAATAAATTGTTATAAAACATAAATCTGGCTCGATTTTCAAATATAAAAGAAATTAACTCACTAAATATTTTATAAAAAAAGAAAACTATGTCCAGTTTGATTTTGATTAGTGGGAACATAAATATCTTCAGAGCAATTGGGTAAAAAAATAATTTCCTCTTTTTGAAAAATTCGTAATAAAAAATCATTTTAGTTATTTTTTGTATATTTGTATATATTTTAGTATTTTTTTTTAGAAATATAAAAATAAAGCTCATCAATTTTTCTTTAGTTTTTACATGATAACTTAGTTTTAATAGGTTAGCCTCAGAACCTGGTTTTGTCTAGTTTAATTTTCTAAAAATCATTATTTTAGAAAATACGTGAATCAGTGGCCAAATTAGGGTTTTCCCACTCGAAAATAATTTCATTTTTTACCAATTGAACTGGTTGGCGACTCCAATTTTTAACTCATTTTTCTAATATTTTCTTAATTTAATGTTGAGTAATTTATATTAAGTGGGTTGGGCTTAATATAAGTTAAATTAAGAAAACTGAAATACAATTCGATAGAATTGATGACTCTATTGGGGAAGTTTGATGGGTTAGTTATGTAAAAATTAAAAATTAATTGATGGGCTTTTGTATTTTTTTCTTTTATTGTATTATAATTATACTAACAGATATTTAGTGATACAAGCCCTAGGAAAAAAACCAGGCCCAATGGGCCCTATTGGAGAATTAAGGGGGGGTGGGGTTGTGGTAGGGGGGTTTATTTTTTAGTAATCATTTGCATATTTAAATATGGTTAAACTTGGGCTAACTGAGGAACTTAGGTCAGGCTATCATTGTATAACCCTCAAGTTACTAGGGTCTTTAGCCCCTCTTGGTGGTGATAGGCGAGCCCATTTAGGTTTTAATGTAGCCTACTAAGTTTCCTTCCGGAAAGCCTTAAAGCTATAGAACCTAAGACTGATAGATCCCATCCTCTTGCATCATTCTTTTTAAAAAAGGGGATAATTATTTTTAAATTGTAGGAAAAGCTTGATTAATCTATAGTTAGTTCGATTTTCTTTTTTTAAAAAAAAGGGAAATTTAAAAAAAAAACCAGTGACTCTTATATATAAGTATTTATGAGCTTTATTTTTTTAAAAATCCTATTTCGGACCTACTTATATATAAGGGTATTTTCTGACCATAGGTTTATAATACTTCCTATAATTTGTTAATTACTGACCCCCATTGCATTACATACGTGTATAGCATATCGCATCACATTTATTTTACTTATTTGTTTATATATGCTATCTTTTATAATATATGTGAGTCTTGTAGATTTTGTTTTATTTCTTCAATAATAGGTTGTGTAACATAATATTTAATATAAAATGCTCAAAATCATTAGTATTCCCCCTTATATCATAGTGTGCCAATGTTAAAAAAAGAGAAAAACTTATGTATTAACTTATAAATTTTTTTTAGGCATGTAATTATGAAAGTTAACTATGATAAAGATTATTATGGAACTGTTATTTTTTTAAAAAGGCTTTCCAACATTTTTTTAAAAAAAAGAAATTTCAAAAGATATTTTATGATAGAAAACTAGTTTCATGATAATTATTTGCTTGGTCGATTTCTATTGCAATGCCCTATATATACCATACTGTTAGAAACTAACAAAATAAAAAAAAAAAAAGATTCAACCATCAGATTCCCATTATAAATTTCCATATCAAAGTCATCAATTTTGTTAATGTCTAAATTCTCGTTCTTCGTATTCATTTGTTATGTTGTCATGCTCTTGATAAAACTTTCTCTATGAGTCGTCACCCTTAATGAGTCTCTCATTGTAAAATAATTTCCATTTTTCCATATTACCCTTGTAATATAGTCGTCATCCTATGTCCTCAATTGTTAGTCCCAATATTTCCAATTTTTTTAGATTCATTGATGTCAGCATTAAGATTCTATAACATAAAATTAAAATTGATTTTTTCAATAAAAGTTTAAAAAAAAAAGGGAAATGTTTTCAAAATTATAAACTTGATTTTTTTTAAAAAAAAAAAAGAAAAGAATACAGTATTGCTAACAAGAAGGAATTCTTACAAGTTTTGAAAGTTTGCTTTTTTAAGCGATCTGGCTCAACTTGTAGCCTGTAATCACTCATTTTAAAAATCAAGATGTCTGAAGCTCTTGGACAAAAAATAGCTATAATAGAAGGGGTTTTGAGCAAACACGAGAAACAAGTTGAGGTCATAGTTCATACCTAAGCCCAAGTGCCTATTGACACCCCATCTCAAGCAAATGAATCTAAGGAGTTGCAGGTCCATGAGCCTACTATCAACATGATACAAGGTTTGGAAAGATCGTTAAGAGTAAATTTCAATAGTCAAGCCTAAGGAGCATATTACTGCCAAGGTTTGGAAGAAAGGGTTGTTGCCCTAAAAGAAAAGTTAACAAAGTTAAGAGAAAGACTCATGGGTATAGACATGGAAATAGGTTATGTACTCAAGCAGCTTGGAAACCTACGTCCTAATATGAATAGGAAGTTATAGCTTAAGCATGAAGATAATTCAACGAAATAGAAATTAGGAGCAAATTTGTTGAATGGGAAAGCTCAGAATTGGGTAAAGCCTAGAATCGAGACAAGCCCATCCACAACAAGAGAAGGCAATTTATGTAGTTCAAGATTCCAATGGCCCAAGTGTTCAAGTAATTGAGAGATGTAAGATTACTGGTATGTGAAAACCCAACAAAGAAATACAAGCTAAGGGATTATGACTCTAACAAATGGTGTGAATATCATATGGACTAGGTGGGGCATACCATAGAAGACTACTAGAAACTAAAGCCTAAGGTGCAAGATTTGATTGATGCCAAGATTATTCAATCAAATTTTCTAAAAACTGATGGGTCTATGGACAGTGGTATCCCTAACCTAGGGGCATCAAAAAAATAACCTCCAACATTAGGTATTGAGGGTTTACTACTAACATCTAACCAGGTGGCTCACCATTTGAAGTAGTTGGGTATATCTCCAAAAGATCAATTCAACTGAATAGGTCAAGCTTAAAGAAGTAATAGAAATAGGGGCAAGAAGTAGAAAAGAATTTTAGTTCCTGCATTTTTTTTTTCAAAACAATATTTCATTTTAGAGCTTATAATGGATACGAGTTACTGAATAAAACAGTTTTCATGTGCATTTCCGTCTTTGTATGCTATGAAACTAGCTCAATTTAAATAGAGGCATTTTGAATGAGCGAAAAAAAATAAAGTAAACATGAACTCGAAACTTAAAAATTTTCTATCTAAGGGAATGGTAACACATTACTTGAAAAAGTTTAGGATGAAAAGAGGTAAATTGATGTCTTAAACACTAACCATAAACATACATGAGAGAGAACTGTCACAATATGAGTACTTGGACTCATTCCTTAAATGAGGTTTATCTTGAACTTGGTACATATGTCAAAATGTTATTAAGCATTTATTTCATTATCCCTAAACACAATTATCCCTTGCAAACCCATTTGAGCTTTTTAGGAAATTTTTCTTAAAATTAACCCTGTCAAGAACTACGTACACTGGGGCAGTCAGGAGGTTAAGGTAATTAATTCAAAGAAAATGAGGAAATTAAATTATGCTTGCCTTAGTTGTGTCAATTCGTGAGCAAATATAATCATAGATAATTCAATTTCTTTAGAATGAAGAAGAGCTTCAAACCATAAACACTTTACTCAAGCCTGTACACTTATTTAAACACATCAAGTCTATTGATTTTTTTCTAAGCACTTTAAAGCTATATACACTTCTCTCAAGCTTATATACCTTGAACCCATCTTTTGGTCCTTTAAATCCTATTAAGTGAAAACTCAACAATGGAAAGCGACCACCTTAACCAAAAGAAAAAAAAATGAAAAAAGAAAGAAAAGAAAAGAAAAAAAGAAGTGAAAAAACAAAGAGATTGAAAATATTAGCAAGGTGATCACCTTCAAAGAATAACCAAATTACCAATAAAGCCTGAAGTTCGAACTTGTGATGGTATCCAAAACATTTTGAATTCCCAAGCTCAAAAGCAAAGCCCTTACTATATGATCCTACTCACTATGCAACTTTGATGAAACTCTTTTGACTAAAGAAAAACGACTTATCTTAAGCGAAATTTGCTTATGAAACTAGGCCAAGCCCATGTTTAGCTTCTCCTACGTTCTTGGCTTGTAAATACGGGATGAATGGTATTTTTTTTAAAAATTGGCTAAACCATATTGATATCTATTTGCTTAAACCATTGACCAAAAGCCTTACATTATAAACCCAGAAAAGACCTGATTGAATGACCAAATTATACCACTTACAAGATGAGCTACAATTTTTGGAATTGATGCTGCGAATAAAAACAGCTTATGAGAGTGCAAGAAAGTCCAGTTTGACTGAATATTTCAAATAATGATATCTATCCTCTTAGTAGAAAATTGAAGAGTTGAGTGCTTTTTCAAAAACGTAAATGGTCATTTATCCCAAGTTTAAAATCAGTGCTTCTAAAAAAAAAAAGTTCAAAGATCACGAGTTATGCTCCAAGAAACAAAAATGAAAGAATGAGTGATCAACGGGCAAGGGGCAAGTCAACCCCTTATTTGTGATCTTTAGGGTCTTTGAGACTTTCTTACTTGTTAGCAATACAATTTTCTATCAAAGAGTATTTTCTTTTTTTGAATTTCTTGAAAAAAAATAAGAAGAAAGAAGAAAAAGAAAAACTTTTCAAAAGAAAAATGAAAAATGAAAAATTTTTTATTAAGAGAGATTTCTTAAAAAAAAAAAAAGAGAGAAGGAGTTAAAATTTTCAAGGAATCATCAAAATCCCTCAAACTCAAGTAATAGATCAATTTGTCAAAACCTATTAAAGTTTTCTTTCTTCCTAGATCGCTTGCTCAATGGAGCGCCATCCAGTCCTTTTTAGGATCACTTGCTCAAAAGAGCGTTGTCCTATTCCTATTCCTTAGTTGGATCACCTGTTCAATGGAGCGTTATCTAGTTCTTTTTAGGATTGTTTGCTCAAAGGAGCGCAATCTAATCTAGCCTAATCATTTTCCGAATCGCTTGTTTAGTGGAGTGCCATCTAATCATTTTTAGGATCGCTTGCTCAAAGGAGCGTTATCCCATCTATTCCTTAGTTGGATCGTTTGCTCAAAGGAGCATCGTCTAGTCATTTAAAAGATTGCCTGCTCATGAGAGCGCTGTCTCATTTTGTCTTTAATAGAATATCATCTTATTTTGTCTTCGAAAGATCTATCATTTCGAGCAAAACAAATTTCGAAGAGATTTATTCTCTTCGGATTATTAATAAGTTTTTTGAAATCTCGAAGAGATCTATCATCTTTGAATTATTTACTAAATCAAAACGAATTTCGAAGAGATTTATCCTCTTCGGATTATCTATAAAATCAAAACGAGTCTTGAAGAGATCTATTCTCTTCGGATTCTCCACCAAGTCAAAACAAATCTTGAAGAGATCTATCCTCTTTGGATTATTCACCAAATCAAGAGAAATCTCGAAGAGATCTATCATCTTTGGATTATTCACCAAATCAAACAAGAAATCTCGAAAAGATCTACCATCTTGGGATTACCCACCAAAATAAAACAAGAAATTGTGAAGAGATTTGTCATCTTCGGATTATTCACCAAAACAAGAAATCTCAAAGATATCTATATTCTTCAGATTATTAAACAAAACAAGAATCTCAAAGAGATCTATCATCTTTGGATCACCAAAATAAAATAAGAAATCGCGAAGAAACTTATCTTCTCGGATTATTTACCAAAATAAGAAATCTCGAAGAGATCTATCATCTTCAGATTATTAAACAAAATAAAAATCTCGAAGAGATCAATTCTCTTAAGATCACTAAAATAAAATAAGAAATTGTAAAGAGATCTATCATCTTTAGATTATTCACTAAAACAAAAAATCTTGAAGAAATTTATTCTTTTTAGATTATTAAACAAAACAAGAATCTCGAAGAGCTCTATTTTTTTCGAATTATTCAATGAATCAAAAAGGAATCTCGGAGAAATCTATTCTCTTCGAATTATTCACCTAAATAAAAAGAAATTTCGAAGAGATCTATCCTCTTTGGATTGTTTACCAAATCAAAATGAATCTTGAAGATATCTATCATTTTCGGATTATTCATAACTAAAATATTTGTGAAATTTCGAAGAGATCTATCCTCTTCGGATTATCTACCAAAATAAGTCAATTAGGCTCCCTTAAATTCCTTCATAAAACATAGCTTAGTTGGTTAGTTCAAAGTAGGGTCCAATAACAAAAATAGGTATCTCTTTTGTTTTTTTTTTTTTTTTTTTTTTTTTTGCAATGTTCTAATCGAACTTTACTAGAAAGAGGAGTAGCTGTAGACACCTCATTTTTGCCATTTTTCGATTTATTTTAGTTGAGAAAGGTTAAAAAATAAATAAATAAATAAGAAAATAATAAAAAAATGAAAATTAAAAGAAAAATGGAAACAATAAAAAAGAGAGTTGTATCGTATCAAGTCAAGTTATATCATATCGAATTGTATCGAGTCGAGTCTAATTAGGTCTAGTCGAATTAAGTTGAGTCAAGTCATATTGAGTCAAATCGAATCGAATTGAATCGAGTCCAGTCATATTGAATCAAATCGTATGAGTTAAGTCGAGTCAAATCGAGTTGAATCGAGTTAGGTTGGGTCATTTAGCGTCAAATCGGATAACAGTGTATGATTAATTTAATAAATCATTAATAATTGGGTTTTATTAAAATAATTTTGGTTTAGTCCGATATAAAATAGATTTTTTATCTAAATTATATTGGGCTAAATTAAATTTATAATTTATTAAGTAGACTCTTGGACTAAATCAAATTGGATCGAATCGGGCTGGGTAAATAGAAAGCCCAAATAGGATTTCTAAAAATTAGGTTAAATCTTTATTGTATCCATTGTATCTTTCATTTGTTAAGATCAAATCCATAATTAAAAGATATGAAAAGATTCAATTTTAGATATTATAAATGGGAATTTAGTGATGAAGATTGGGGCGGTTTTTCTCTCTACACAATTTACAAAGCCAATGACCCCTTTTAACCGAATTCTACATGATCAGATGGTTTTTTTTATTATGCATTCACAATTCACCAAACACAATTCATTCACAACCAAAATTCACCACCATGTTGAATTGAAGCCCTATTATGTTCCGTCGCCTGAAGTAACAATCACAAGAGACACCGCAATTCAAAACTACACAAAGAACAACACCCTAATTGAATTCAATCCTTACTGCCTAACATCCTAAATCTACAACACATCCCCTCATCCCATGCAAGTTAACGTCCCAAACTAATACGTCCCTGAACGCACAACACATTACTTAGCCTTGACACAATCCTTACATGAAGGCCTCCCATGTCTGAAGTCGCACATCTACACAAATTCACAATCTGCAACACAATCAAGCATTGACTGAACTCCGAAACCGAATAGATCGGCTACGCTAACATCAACATCAATTCGCTCCTTGACGCAATCCATGACTGACCAAACATAGAAGTCCCTAGCCAACAAATCTGATCGAAGCCCTAATCTACTGATCGTTGACCGAATAGCTCCAAAGTAACGTCTACAAAGCCAAACAGCCCCCCAACATGTCAATCCTTGCTTCAACGAATATCAACCAATGAAGTCCACACAACTGGACATCTTCAATCCACAACGAATCCAAGCACTATACTTAACTCCTGTACAAAGACCAATCACCTAACACACAGCCAACACATCAGCCACGTAACAATTCCATGTCAATGATCTGCCGCACTGCACTTCATGTCCA
This sequence comes from Lumnitzera littorea, assembly GCA_024138015.1. Lineage (NCBI taxonomy): Eukaryota > Viridiplantae > Streptophyta > Magnoliopsida > Myrtales > Combretaceae > Lumnitzera > Lumnitzera littorea. Next base: position 97,050,217 of record JAMXBB010000004.1, on the reverse strand, counting down.
TTGTTGCATATGCCGTAAACAAACACAAGCACGATACCCAAATGATCACGACATATGATTACGCATGACGTGTAGGTAAAATTATTTTATTAGTTAGTTTGATTATTTTTGCTAACCAATTTTTTTGTTTTAGTGTAGGTTTTTTTTATTATTTTCATATTGCATGATTTTTTTAAATAATTCTAATTTTTAATAAAATTTAGTTAAATAAAGTTTTTAGTAAAATTGTGTGTTTTTTTTTAAATAAACCCATTTAGATTGTATCAAGATATGTATTTTACGGTTGAGATTTAAAAAAGATACGTATTAAGATATGTATCGAGATATATATCTTACGGTTGAGATTTAAAAAAGATACGTAGATGCGTATTTAGATCATATCTTAGTAGATATTATGTTTAGGATTTAGAAAATATATCTTTTGACATGTAGCGAGTTTTTTTTTTTTAACAAAAATAAAAATCTTAATTGGAGTTTAAAAAAGAAAAATTATTTAGTTAGGGTTTTCTTTAATTCGTGAAATTAGATTTTTTTAGTTTTTTTTTAAATAATAAATTGTTAAAAAACGTAAATCTGGCTCGATTTTAAAAAATAAAAGAAACAAACACATTAAATAATTTATAAAAAAAAAAAGAGAACTATGGATAGTTTGATATCGACTAGTAAGTATATAGATACCTTTAGAGCAATTGTATAAAAAATAAAAATAAATTTCCTCTTTTTGAAAAATTCGTAATAAAAAAATAATAAAAAATCATTTTAGTTATCTTTTGTATATTCGTATACATTTTAGTATTTTTTTTTAGAAATATAAAAATAAAGCCCATTAATTTTTTTTTAGTTTTTACATAGTGATTTAGTTTTAATAGGTTAGCCTTCGAACTTGATTTTGTCTGGTTTAATTTTCTAAAAATAATTTTTTAAAAAAAATACCTGAATTAGTCACCAAATTAGGGTTTTCCATCCAAAAACCCTAATTTCGTTTTTTATATTAAGTAGGCTTAACTTAATATAGGTTAAATTAAGAAAACCGAAATAAGGCTTGACAGGTGCAAATAGACTGGCGAAAAATAATAAATGTAGAAAAGTAAATAGGAGAGGGTAAGAAAGAAGATCAAGCAACAAATTAAAGTGCTTCGACCTTGTACTTATTGCTCTCTTATAACTCTAGTACTCAAGACCTGATCTTCCTCATCAATTCTTCAATAATAAAAAAATAAAAAATTGACGTTACAATGATAACAGTCACTCTTTGCCTTATCTCAATAGCTTCTCCATAAGCTAAACATAAGCTTATAGAGAATTCCTTAGACCTTACAACCACTCAATCATAATTTCTTAATAAAAATTACAAAAGAATGAGATAATATAATGGAAAGAATCTCTTTGAAACATTCACACAAAATACCAAAACAATTGAGTGAAAATTTTGTTTAATGCAATTTCTGATTAAGTTTCTAATAGAGTTTCTATCTATTCTTGCATGCGAAATAAAGCAAAGTGCTCTAGTCAGTGCTTATCTCTCTTGTGTTAATTTACTGTATGAAATATATGTAATGTTTTTCTAAACCAAATGGCTAGAAACAACTAAGTTGAGATATTTTTAGGATTTGACTTATTCTTCAAATTTATCTCCAACTTTGAAATTCAAATCCTGAAGATAAATATTGTGAAATTCATCCAAAAATATTTGTTGTATTTTTTACTTGATAAACTCCACCAAAATGCTTGAATATATACTCAAAACTTATCCTTATCATAGATAGATATATCCCACTTATTTTGAAATTGAAATCCCTTTAAATCTCCATCATATCTTCATAATTTGAAATTCAAATTAGATAATCCTTATAGAATTAGTCCAAAATATTTAGCTAATGTTTTCTCCTTATAATCTTCACTAAATAGCTTGAAATATTTACTTAAACTTCATCTCATGGTAGATATACATATCTCACTTTATTTTGGAAGAGTAATTCTCTGTAAATCTTTTTCAAATCTTCAAATTTTGAATTTCATAAAAACAAAAATATTTTCAAAAAAAATTTGCACATATCTTTCTATCTTATCCATATCTTCATCTTCTCCTATTTGAAATAATATTTCTAAATAATTCTCTAAAAATATTCCATCAAAATAATCAATATAATCCATATCTTATCTCCTTTATCCCGAGATAAAATTTAAATACCATATAAAATCACATATCAGCTTTTTTACGTTGATAAACTTTGAACCTATATTAATCCCATAGCAAAAATACTTTGTTATTCACATCTTCAAACTATCCATGTGAAATGAACCAAAGCTTTATAAGAATCAAATTTGCTAGGCACTTGATAATCTTCAGGACCTGCTAATGAACTTAACAAATCCCCTTGCTATATTAAGACGAAAAATACTTGGGTACCTTATAAAGTTATTCCACGTTGATGATGACAAAACTAATCATAAGCTTCTTGCACAATAACACCTGGAAGTGTGTTGCTACAACTGAATCATTCTTGGTTAAATATTTAACTTATTTGCTGCTACTATGTGATGAATCCACCAAAACTACAATTGGGAATTGTAATATGGTACTTGATGCTCTAAGACTTCAATGATGAATTAATTGTCATAGCTTCTACCGGTTTTGATAAAGTCGAATCATGAATAAGTTAAGCTGTTCATAAGTAAAAGAATATTCCCGTGCCACCGATTACGAACTAATATTTATTGCTACAAGATAATTTCACTAAATAATGAGTCACCATATAAATTTTTCTTAACAAGATAATAGAATTTCAGGCTGTATTCCATATCATTTAATCAAACTTAATCCATTAGATTATTCCACTTGATTAAAATTATCCTCCTTAAAAATATCGATGGATATAAGTTACCAACTTAAGTGCAACAGAATTGAGCTTATTATCAAAATACATTCAATAAAGTGGAGTTATGTTTTTATGTCAATTTGTCCATCTTAAATAATTTGCACACTTAGTAAATATATCAATGATAACTTATTACATGTTTTAGCTTATTATCAAAATACATTCAATAAAGTGGAGTTATGTTTTTATGTCAATTTGTCCATCTTAAATAATTTGCACACTTAGTAAATATATCAATGATAACTTATTACATGTTTTGTTATCATCAAAACCAAATTAGGAGACTTAACAGAATGAAACAATGATCCTTTGGGTTCTATAAATGCTATTTATAATATTTCTTATAATAACTAATTTTTTAACAAACTTTTTTAATTACAACTATTTACTATCTTACTTAACTAACTAATTTTAATAATTGTAACTATTTACTAAGTTACCTAACTAATATCTAAAATCGTAACAAGATTTAAAGGAACAAGATAGGTAAACAAATAAGAATTAACTAATCCTATTTAATAAAAGTAAAAACTTATCAACAACGCTTAAGAAACTTGATGCATTTATTGTATGTTTGTTTTTATAGAATGACCTTTCTTATTTATGACTTGACTCTTCAACGCTCTTGAATATTATCTTCAAGATTAAGTATAACTTCATTTAAAAAACATAATGCTCATCAGAAACGGAAGCAATGACTTCATTCCCTCCTACCATTGTATTAGAATCAATATCAAGGAGATTATCACCAACCACTTTTGTATTTTGATTCTTGAGAAATTCAAATAGTTGAATTGCTAAAACTTCTTGATCACGATAGAAATTATTCTCGATATTAATCTTAGAATCTCATTGTTTCATAATGGCAACATTTTTTTTTATCATTATTTTTAATCATTTCTCGAAAAATTTCTTCATCTACTGCTTCTGTAGATTGTATAATATTTTCATCATACTGTTTCATTGATTTTTCTTCTTCAATATATTCAACAAATTTATTATTCTACATGCCTATAACTTACTATGAGTTTACTTAAATTTTCTTCCACTTTATCGAATGATGCCATTATTTTTTATGTTAATGCTTATATTTGCACCATTATTTAATTTAAGGAATTTTGTATTTGCGCTAATGCAATAAGATTTTGTGAATTGATCATAACTAGAAATCAACAATGAAATTGAACAACAAAAAAAAAAAATGTGATGATATCGAAAGAAAAGAAGAGTAATAAATGAGATCACATCAATGAGAATGAATCAATCAATGGGTATGAGCAATGAGAGCACTATTGTTAGAATCCGGCGTAGCTACTTATATGAACAAGAAAAATATAATCGTTTTTAGTTCGAGTCAAATACAAACTTTTGGAAATTTAAGAAAGAATTTTAGAATAATAGTTCATGAATTTGAATATTAATGAAAAATGATGGCCCTTTGGGTTCTACAAATATTATTTATAATATTTCTTATAATAACTAATTTTCTAATTACAACTATTTACTAAGTCACTTAACCAATATCTAAAATCATAACAAATTACCTTATTATTAGTTAGTAAATTGTGCCAAGGATAGCAAATGAAAATCCCATATTAAGGAATTTGTTGCTTATTGTAGAGGGCTAAATCTGACTTATAGGCTTTAAACCCAGTAACGAAATGAATTTGACTATTTGGGCTTCAGTGACAGGGCCCAGAGAGTTAAGCATATAAGAATTCGAGATGATTAAGGGAGATTTAGCATGGTGGCCTTAGAACAGGGCTCATTGGATCGGTTCGCCCAATCTGCCTTTCTTGGTTTAGCTCACACTAATAAAATGTAAAGCCCTTTATTTGGACTTAAACCTATGAAAACAACCTATTTGAGATCCATTTATAAAAGGCTTTAATCCTAGCCATTGATTAGCATTATGATCTAACTGATCGAATTCACCTATCTCTTATAAACACCCCATTCATTTCTTCATTTGGATAAGAGACAAATTCCCACTAATATCGTCACTTTGCTGGAATCTTGTATCAAAAATTAAACACTTAAACATACTAAGAATGTTACCTCGATCTTCATTCATTGTGGAGTTTGATGCTATTGCACTCCTCTACTTGTCACCTAACGTATTAGAGTTTATTAAGACTGCCTATTCCTCCTCCCTATTCTATCTCACTTGATCATCTCATATGTGTGAGTTAAATTATTTCTTTACTCACGTGTTGCGCGATTGGTTGCATAACATGAACATGACCTCTTATAACTTGAACCCCATACATTTTCTTAGCGACTCCATTAGGGAGGAAAGATTTGACACTCACATCATGGTACCTCCACGAAGAAGACCTGCTGATCCTATAGATAGCAATGATTAAGAACAAGATGGTACTGTTGTTACCAACAATCAAAATCTACCTCCAATGGGGGCTACGAATCAAGGAGATGGTACTCAAGAAGTTGTTCCCAACAATGTGCAACTAGCATGAGAGTTGTGACAAACCAATCAAAGTCTAAATGAGCTCAAAGCAATGTTTGCCTAGTATGTACCTATTTTAGTTGCTTTTGCTAATAGGCAGCAAGGGATAACTATTGCGAATCCCTCTCATGTGATTCAATAATATGTTACATAAGCTTTTCAACCACTTAATCCCTCAATTACTGGTAAGCAAGATACTCTCAGAGCTGAGGAGCAGCCTCCTACAATGGAACCTATACCTATTCAGCATACCCCTCTCAAAATGATGAATCAGGGAATTCAAATAGGAAGCTTGTCATCTTTACATGTCACCCCATGTGTTACAATTGTTGAATCTGTGCACCCTATCCCTATAAACTTGGCTTTGGCAAATTTTGTCCTTGTAAAGTTCACTAACCCTGCTCCTGCAATGCTAGTAAAGACAGAAGTGTCTACTTAAAGGGCTTGGTTTGTGACTAAAGAGGATTTAGATGTGTACATGAGAGAAATACAAGCAAAATCCATATCAACTATGTTAGAATTGAAGCTCCCATACCATTTACACATTGTTATCAAGCCATAACCAAAGGACTATGTGAATCCTAAGTTCATGTTGTTTAATAGGAAGAAGGAGAGTGTTAAAGAACACTTGTTGAAGTTCATTGAGACTTTAGAAGTCTGTGGCTTAAATGATGATCTAAAGTTGAAGGAATTCTCAAAATTCCCTATGGAAAAAGCCTATACCTAGTATGTCAACCTCCTTCTAAGATCAATTGACTCATGAGGTAGAATGTGCGGGATGTTTTTGGAAAAATTCTTCTCCACTGAGGAAAGGGTAACTCGTACTGACATAGGATGAATTCGTTAGAGGTTTAAGGAGGATCTCATGGGTTGTATTAAGCAATTTAGAGAACTTCTTTGGATATACAAGACGATGGTGATAAGAGAGAACTAGTTAAGATTTGTATTCAAGGGATGTTCCTTACATACATAGTTTATCTCGAAAACCTGTCATTGGCTTCTTTTGTAGCATTAGTTGAGAATACATGAAGGACCAACAATTCAATTGGTCAGCAAAGGAATGAAGCTGGGAGGTTTAATAAGCGTGCCTTGTTTGTGAATGCTACTTAAGGTAAGTTACAAAAAGAAGCAAAGAAGCCTAGAAATGGTAAGTCTTACGACTCTAGGCCTATACTGACGTACACTTGCCAAATGCCTAAGGTACATCAGATGCTGGATTGGTGGTTACGTGATGGAAATCTTAAACTCCCAAGGGTTGAATGTATCCCTACAAATGAAGAGAAGAGTGATCTTAAGTACTATAGATTTTACCGAAGTATTGGTTATCCAACTAAGGATTGTTTGACTTTGAAGAGAATATTCAATGAATGAGTTGTATGTAGAGAGTTAATTATAGATAACAACGATGTTAGGAATAATCTACTTCTGGCTCATAATGACCAGAGAGGTACTATTAATGCTACCAGCCATGACCCCTCTACGATTGAAGTGGTTGACACATAGCCCTTAGGGAGTAAAGGAAAGTTTATGGAAACTCAGGATAATGAGTATCCACCTCTTATTACGACGTTATTGAAGACTGCAAACTTTAGAAACTTTTTCAACTTACTAGGATTTCATGAAAATGCTAAGCTTACGGCAACAGTTGTACTTATGCAGATCTCTAAAGGTTAATATGCAGAATCTAATGTAGCATAGCTCGTAAAAAGAATGGCCAAGGCGCACGAAAACGCCATCTTGTTTACCAAAGCGGATATGTGTGTGAAAAGTTCTAACCATAACCGTCCATTATATGTGGAGGGTGTTCTTAATGGTTATTTAGTTAAGAGAACGTTCATTGATAATGGTTCTTCCTTGAATATAATGCCGATGAATACATTCAAGGCCGTAGGGATTGATATTCGATGCTTAATTAAACAACCTATATCAATAAATGGCTTCAATCATGCCCCTACTGACTTTGTTGGATATGTTAATGTTGATCTTAAAGTTAGGCCTATTCATAGCACCACTACTTTTCATGTGACCGATGTGCCTGTGCAATATTACTTGCTTATGAGTAGAAAGTGGCTACACGATCACAATTTAATTCCTTTGACATTACATTAGTGCATCAAAGGACATTGAAATAGGAAAGGTGTGTTAATCCCTGCTATAAAGAATCCTTTTGAACAACATGAATCATATTTTACTAAGTCAGGATTTTTCTATGAGTTTATTGAAGATGGGGAAACAGCCATAGCTAAGCCGTCTAGGGTTCCTTTGCTTACATAGGAGGTAGCTTAAGAGGACCAACAAAAGAAAAGAAGGATGCGTGGATGTCGTAGGGGGAGGAAGAAGAATAAGCAATCTAATAAAGGTGAAAATTTCATCAGAGAAGATGGACGGCGTGTGTATTGCTTATGATGGTTTAAGGGATCTAAGGAAGTGTACCTATCTTCTTTAGATCCCACAGTTGTCCAAGAAGTTCAGCTTACCCCACAATAATTAGAAGATCAAATAAAGCCTCTGGTCGAGGAAATAGAAGAATTGGACTTGGTGAGATCAGGAGAATCGCGGTGGTTGATTTTCATCAATAAGAGTCTCTCACAAGAAATAAAGGTTCATATTACCGAATTGCTGAAGGAATACAGGGACGCATTTGCATGGACTTATGAAGAGATGCCTGGATTAGATTCCAGCCTTATAGTGCATAGACTGAATATTGCTCCAGGGGCTACACCTTTAAAGCAAGGATAAAGAGTTTTCCATCTTGAGATTAAAGTGCAAATCAAGTAAGAAATAGAGAAATTATTATGAACTGGTTTCATGAGGCCAATTGAGCATCCTACTTGGTTCGCTAATAATGTTCTTGTAAGAAAGAAGAATGGACAAATAAGAGTGTGCATAAATACTTTGATAGATGCAACTGTAGGTCATGAGCTAACTTCATTTATAGATGGCTTTAATGGATATAATCAAATTAAGATGGCGATAGGGGATGTAGAGTGTACAACTTTTTGTACACCAGTTGGAAACTTTTATTACACTATTATGTCATTCGAACTTAAGAATGCGAGCACCATGTATCAGAGGGCAACGACTACTCTATTTCATGACATGATGCATGATTGTATGAAAGATTATGTTAATGACATAGTCATCAAGTCTAGATGGGCACCTGATCATTTAGTTCATTTATAAAGGGTCTTTGAACGATGCTGGTTGTATAAGCTTCACATGAACCCTCTTAAGTGTGTTTTTGGCATATCTTCAGGAAAGTTTCTTGGCTTTGTTGTGCATCGAAAAGGAATTGATATTATCCTTGCAAAAGTGTAAGCTATAACATCAATTCCATCTCCTACCACTCTGAACGAACTAAAAACCTTAATGGGAAAAGTCTTGTATATTAGAAGGTTTATACTTGCACTTACAAAAATTTCATATTCATTACATTAACTTTTGAGGAGATTAAGACAATCCTGACCACTCTACAGACTATGACCATGCTTATCAAAGGAAGCCTTTAGTCCTATATCTCATTTCTATTAACAGATCTGTTGGAGCTTTGCTTACGCAAGAAGTAGACAATTAAGAGCAACCTGTGCAAGCTCCCAAAATTGAGTTTAGGACAACCGAGCTTAGATTTAGAGCTTTTAGGAAAACTTATTCAATTAACCCCAAACTTTATGACTAGAATAAAAAAATTAGTCAAGATATTACAGTGAAGTTAGATTTTAGTAATAATGTCTTGAAATCCCAATTTTGCCCTTAGAAATTGGAATATTTAATAAAGTACTAAAATGTTCGGAACTCCTAAAATCGAACTTAGATTGCAACGAAAACTTAGAGATAAGTTAATTGAGCTATAAAATGAGATAATATAGTATAATTTACTATATAAAAATACACGTAATTTTACTAGTGTACCCGGTATATATAATAATTATACCCGTAAATTAACCCTAAATTATGTAATTATATATTTATTGTGTTGAATTCATGAAATTAACCTTAGAACATATCCTAAAAATAAAAGATATGTTAGAAACTTAATTATATGAGTATAGTTATATATTACGTATGATATTTACAAGGAATACATACTCGTATATTAAGTAAATAATTCAGTATTAATAAAATATACTCAAAATACCCCAAAAAAATTGCAAAATATTAATCAAAAGCCTTCCAATTGCTGATTTACGCTTGGAGATTTCTGGAAAACATCAAAGCTGGATAATTGCTGAATCAAAAGGTGAATTTACAAGCCAATGCCACCTCCTACTTGCAATTAATGAAGGAAAAAGCAAGAAAAATAAATAAAAAAAAGGAACCGACCTAAACTACTATAAATCTATTGAACAAATTACTTTGCATCTTTTGGAACCAGAAACAACAGAAAGAAAAATCAGAAAAAAATCATAGAAAATAAAAAAAAAGGAAAAAAAATAGAGCAATTATCGAGCTAAGTTAGTTCTTAGGGTTTCCTTTGATCTGCTATTACGCCACTCCACCACCAAGGAGTACCCCCAGTGTCTAGGCGTTCCGACAACCGCCCAACCGTCGCCGGCTACCGGAACACCCAAGAACACTAAGGTTAATTTCTTGCCCTGTTTTTCAATAATTTCTAAAAAATAGTAAATTTGCCTAGAAAATTATGAAAAAAATTGTACTTAGGTTATTTTAAACATGTTTTCATGTGATATTTTTATTTTTGAAAAATTCGTAATATTTAATATACTTTATCAAGAAATCTATTATTCACCCGAATTTATATTTATAAAATAAATGTATTATATGATGTTGTTTCTAGCTGAAAATTTTTGTGTAGGATGTGTATGATATATAGATAATTGTTATGTAGCCCAAATTTTGATTTGAATAATTTTAATATTTATTGCATTTTTAGGCCTGAAATTAGCTCGAAAATAGGCTAAAATTATGAATTTAATAGGAAATTATGAAATTAATTGATGAAATGGACATGTACTGATCTATAATAAATAGTAATAGTATTGAGTCAGATTGAAATTAATTTGGTGCTAAAAGAATTATAATTGGATAATTTATCATAATTTAGGGGTAAAATCGTCAATATTAAAATATAGGCAATAGGTCGGAAACTTGAAACCAAATGATAACTGAATTCCCTATATTTTTAGAAGTCTATATAAATTTTCGGGGAATTATTTGGTAACCCGAACTATTTATTACGAATTTATTAAGTAAAATAGCTTAGATTACAAGTCGGAGTGTATTTGTAATATTGATAGACTAAAATGAATTAAATAGTTAAATAAAAACTATATAAAGGATTGCTGATCAGATTGGATTAAATGGAGTTTTTATTTTATTTATTAATATTTTCTGATTGGGATACACTTTAGGTGTATTAGAATTAAATAATACTTATATTATTACAATATAAAGACAAATTAGATAAAATATAATTTAATAATGTAAATTATGTATAATACGATCATTTTTATATAATTATGTATAATTGTATTAAAACTCAAATTACCTGTTAAAAGCCATCTCTAGAAATAGGATTTGTAAAACGTGTCGTTAGATCTATACAAACCCAATGATACTAATTTTGTTGAAATCGGACAACCTTAAGTAATTTAGCTTATGACTATATTATATTCAAGAATATACATATTTCGGTAACCTTACCGGAATTAAAACATGAATTAATAAATAAAAAGTACGTTTCGATACGATCAAAACGATATATAATAAGTAATAGTTTATATGATGTACAGTATCAATAATTAATAATTTAATTCGGTATATAGTGATAACATGACTGTATATTATGGAAATAATATATATATATATATATATAACCATTTTAGATTAAACCCTAATGTTTTCGTAATTATTATGAAAACTGAATTTGGGTCTTTTGTGTAATTAGGACCTTCCAATACAAAGACGGTTGACAATTCAAGTCAGCAATAGCGAACGTCTAACAAGTAAGTTGGGATCGTGGCTTCACCGCTTGTTTGGGTGCTATTTAAAGTATCCGGAGACCCAAGAGTACTTTTGGTTGTGTTTATAGTTAGATGATTATGTGCATGCCATGTGTGTGAATGATACTCGGTTGTGATAGGAGTTCAACTCTTTGGTGTGCTGTTTTGCATATTTGCATGGATTCTGTATTGTGTGGACTTGTTGGTCACCCTTGATTAACACTAACGGTTATTTGACTAAAATGTAATTGGACATGCATAATCACTCGTTAGGGGAAAACGATTAAGAGTGTTAGGCCAAATACCGACTTCCTTCGATGAGGATAGTTGAAATGGTCATTTCCCCATCCTTAGTCGAACTAAGTAACAGGCGAGGAGGTCGCGGCAAGGTTGAGGGCCGTGGTTCGAAGGCGGTCATGGGAAGAGGGTGTTCTCCATTGCACAAGCCCAGGTTTGGTCTGACTTAAGTCGCGATGAAACTCCTCAATCCGGGTTGGAGCGGATGTAATTTCTCTAACCTCACAGTGGACCGGATAATACTGTGCAATGTTTCATTTGAGTGATTGCATTGCATTTCATCATGATTATTAACCTTATTTGTGATTGTATAGTACTCTTCTAACTCCGTCCCACTTACTGAGCTAGTTGTGCTCACATCCTTACAGACTCTTTTGTAGGTGTTGAGTGAAGACAAGATGTTCAGGTACCACTGTTCCCAGGTTAGTGTGCTGCTGTGTGGGAAAGTAAGGATCAAGGAATTAACTGAACCTGAGCTCTTAACTTTGTCTTTAAGTTTTGAGGAAAACCAATTGGGAATTCCCTGGGAGCCCACTAGTTTTCTAACTTATTGTATATAGACCCCAAAACCTGTCATTTTTAATCAACTTTGATTGTAAATTTTACCTTTGGACGTAAAACGTTTGCTTAAATACTGTTGTGATACTAAACAACAGGTTGTATAGAACAAGTATCTTGTAAAAGCTCTACCACATGTTTGGTTATTAACAGATGTCAGAACAGATGTTTCAAGCTGGTTGAGTTATGTGCCTTGTGTGAACTGCATCTACGATAGCAGCTGTGAGGTCAGCTTTTATCTTAGATTAGTTTACACGGCGGGACTGTTATGACTCTTCTTGTTTGGGGTGTGACAACCTGTATACCCCTTCAAGGAAGTCAGGTCAATTACCTAGCTTGCGAGAAGCATTGTCTTACGCTGGTATTTGCCATGCAAAAATTACGCCACTACTTTCTTACACATAAGATCTATCTAGTGACTCATTTTGATCCAATCAAGTACTTATTGTCTCAACCAACTTTGTCAGGATGAGTAGCAAAATGGTTGCTTCTCCTTAAAGAGTTTGATATTTTGGTACAATCTCCTAAGGATGCAAAGTCATAAGCTTTGGCTAATCTCTTAGCACATTTTCCAAACGCGCAAGAAGGGTCGAGTACGGATACTATACCAATTGAGTTCCATGAGGATTCTTTGATGGTCAAAACATAAAGAGAATGGATATTACAATTTGATGGTTTAGTAGGAAATCAAGGTTAGGAAGCTGGAATTCTATTAGCGTCACTTGAGGGTCATCAGGTATCACTGGCATTCAAACTTGATTTTTGATGCATTAATAACAAAGTTGAATACGAAACATTGTTACTTGGTTTATTGTTGGCACAAGAAGTCAGAGCAAACAATTTATGTATTTGAGGCGACTTAAACTTAATCATTAAACAGGCTACAGGTGAATTTGGATTGAAAGAACCTACACTAATGCTTTATAAGGTTACAGTGTAGGCCTTTGTCAAAAAGCTCAACTCCGTGTGATATGAGCATACAACATGATCTATGAATCAATATACTGATGCATTAGCCACTTTGGCATCTAAGATTCCAATTCAAGATATAAGTGATGGTGTAAATGTCTGAATAGTTAAGAAATCTATCCCATGTACAACATTGAATTTCCTTGAGGAAGATGAAGAGGCACAGAATGATTGGTACATCCCACTTATGGAATAGTTAGCGCATCCTAGTGTAGCTTCTATTTCAACATTGAAGAACTTTATCAAGATTAAGGGAATGTTGTATTATAAGGGTTCGAAAGGTTTATTATCCCATGACATTGGATCTAAAGAGGCTTGCCTCAAATTAGACAAATATCACCAAATTTGGTGTGGAAAGGAAGGTCTGCCACTATATTGTCATATTTACATGAAGGATACTATTGGCCCTTAATGGCGAAGGATGCACTCCAAGTTCAAACACATTGTCCCAAATGTTTTGAGCTACTTAATTAAGGAAAATGTAATTTCGTGTCAAGCATGGGAGATTGGAGGTGTTCGTATATTGATTACTTAGAAAATAATGTGCTACCTACGAATAGTATGGATGCCAGACCTGTAAAACGTAAGGTTAAGAAATATCTCATGCATGAGGGTGAACCATCATTCATGAGAAAACCTTTGAGATGCATCACTCCTCCTAAAATAGAAACAATTCTGGCCAAAGTACACACTAGAGAATGTGAAGAACATTAAGGAGGAAGAAAGTTATATTGTTATTTACTTGATAAGGGGTACTATTGGCCTATAATGGAGGCAAACACTTTCAATTTCACTAAGAGGTGTGACGTTTGCTAGCAATATGGTGACGTTATCCATGCCCTTGCAGTTACACTTCATAGTGTTATGACTCCGTAACCTTTCCACATGGCTGCTCGATCTTATTGGACCTATACATCCTCCACCAAAGGGATACATTTGGATCTTGGTTGGGACAGAGTGCTTTACGAAATGGGTGGAGGCAATTCCTCTAAAGAAAGTGATGGGGAAAGTTGTTGCAACTTTTATAAAGGAAAATATTATATGCCAATTTAGGATCCTAAAGCGTATCTTTTCTGACAATGGAACTCCTTTCATTAATTCTCATGTCCATCAACTATTGCCTTTTTATAGTATCAATCATGTCAAGTCCACGCCCTACTACCTAAAAGGGAATGGGTAAATCGGGGCAACAAACAAAAGCTTATTGAAAGTCCGTAGTCGTATGGTATATGACAATCACAAGGAATGGCATGATAAGCTACTATTAGTGCTTTGGGTTTATAGGACATTAAAACAAAAGCCAACGCAAGTGACTCCCTTTTCGTTGGCATATGAAGCTGAGGTGGTGGTTCTAATAGAGATTTTAGTCCCATTTGCCAGACTGGCCATAAATGCTGAGCTTGAACCCGATATATTGCAAATGATAGATTTAAAAGCGTTAGATGAGAGGCATGATGCCGCCAAGCATAGTCTCATTAACTATCAACATAGACTTAGAGTGGCTTACAATTGCCTAGCGAAGAAGAGATCATTTCAACAGGGCGATGTTTTACTTCATGTAGCTAATTGTATGCGTCGAGATATTTTAACACCAAAATTTACACCCAAGTGGGAGGGACCTTTCATTGTTGAGGGGGTACACGAAAGTAGGTATCGTAAGGTTTAGAATCTCAGGACTAATGCCATTACAACACCTATAAATTTCTAATACATTAAAAAGTTTCATGTGTAAAAAGTATGATATATTACAGTTCAAATGAAACATGCGACTCTAGTCATATGAGCTTACTTTTAGTCAATTGTCTTTCTGTTCAACATTTATTTAGAATAAGTATTACATTGCTGCTACTTAGCAAGAGCTTTGCCTCTTAGGTACGTGATAGCCTCAAGTTGATGTCATGCTGACTGGTAAGAATATTACCTCCTATGCGCATGACGTGACACCTTTTATATATAACCTAATTTCACTATCTTATATTTTATACAGAGTCATATCAATAGGGTTAAGAAGTGGGTAATATCCCCTTAACACATTGAATGTTGCTCTTATTGATGACAGAGCACAAATTACAATTAAATGTTACTTACAAATGAAACGCACAGCATTCTATTCTCTATTCTTTTAAATGAATTCTTAAAGCCTAATCTAACATTATTATGAAATACATCATGATTGTATTGCTAAATATAACATGTACTATAACTATTAAGCTATCATTAGTGCTTGTAAAAGAATTGAGTTAGTACGATGATTCATTTAACAACATAAAAAGCATAAGAAAGTCTAACTAACAAAGGAGAAGTGTTCTTTCATTCAGTTTCTACAATCATGCATAAAAGTCCAAAACGTAAATAAAAAGGCTCAAACAAGTATCACTTAATGATGAAGCACTGATTTAATGGAAGTTTTGCGATCCATGTTTCCAATATGCTTTTGCATTTCTAACTTAACCTCTTTAAGTTCTGCCTCAAGTTGATCATGTCGCTCCATAATATCTTGTGATTCTAGCATTTTTTGGGTTTCAAAGGCAATCACCTCCTTATTTGGTAATTTGAAGTTTAAGTTACGTACTCCAATAACATTGCTTACCAAGAGCTGTAAGTCTTAGGTAAGTACTAATTCCTAGGATTTGTCTAAAAGTGAAGCAACTTTCCTAAGGAAGGTCATTATAGTATTTGTCACTTCAATATTGAGACATATTGATCTAACCTAGAAATCGCCCTCCATAGCCTATAAGTCCTCCAGCGGTTGTAAAATATTCGATGGAACTGTGAATCCATGAAATGAAGAGTATGCCCTAGAAGATTGAAGTGCCTCTACCACCAATGTATAGGATACACTTCCCTTAATTTGCTTCAGTACCTTAACGGCTAAAGTAGGGTATGTTTTGTCATGAGCCGCTAGTGAAGGAATTCAACTGTAGATTGGGGTGATATCATCAATTGCAACAATACTTGAGGAAATACCATCTGTTATACTATTTGGCTGGCTATCAAAGAGTCCCATTACTCTCAGAACCTCAGTATACTCCTGGATATTAGCTTCCTCTAAGTGTAAGGCCTTATGGTCGTCTTAATCAATAATATTGGTTAGCTCTTTCAAAGCTTGAGTTTGATTTTCAGTTGGCTATTATAGTTGATCCGCTTCAATAACGGTTTGGCCTTGAACTTCCTCTTGATCACCAACACTACCCGATGGACCATTTCCATTGCTATCTTCATCCATGTTGTCAAGAGATTCATCATTGTCGAAAGACTCATCATCACTTTCACCATCTGCAATCTTAATAGGATGATTGTTTACTTGAGGTGCTTTCCTAAGACCATGTTGGATAGGGAAAGGAGAAAGGACAAAAGGGAGCTTCTTGGATGTTTTGTCATTCTTTAAAGCAGGAGTAACATAACTGTTATCTTTGTCCTATAAAGAAACAAAGAAAAGTAATGAGTAAACAAGTCACGAGACATAAAATATAAATATCAGGAGAATGATATTAACAAAATACCTAACAAATTCATGAATACTTGATTTGTTTAGCGATAGGTAACTTGGGAGTGGAATGAGCTTTCTTCTTTCTATTCTTTGCACTGAGAGGTGCTTCTTCTTTTCACTGGGAGCTCAAAATAGGAATTCATCCTTATAAATAGTCCTTGCCAAAAGCTTGCCCTCAACTAGTGTGGTTATGCATCTTTTGAAGTCTTCTAGATAACCTGTCTAGTATGTAAGCCAACCAGTAGAAGTAATCCCGCAACGACTAATATATGGAAAAAATAATTGTCTTACTCCTAAATGGATATTTTAAAAATCATTTGGACTCAACAATCTACATCACTCATGAAAATCATCATCAAATGATAGTTTTGAAGGGATGCCTTAGTCAAAACCAAATTGTCAAGCAACCTGGTGTGGTACGTGTCACACCCTGAAAAGGTGAAGTCATAACAGTCTCGCTGTGTGAACCATCCTAAGATAGAAACTGTCCTTATAGCTACCATCTTAGACCTAGTTCACATAAGGCATACTCGACTCTATCCCTTTAAAGCGTCCAATTCGATACCTGTTTGATATAAACTTGTAAAGTAATCTTGTGAAATAATTTATAATAATAAACTTATCATTTAACCTTATAAAAAAAATAGTAATAAATCGCACAGGTACCTATCATTTCATATACAAACCAAAATATTGAAAATTACTAAGCCCTTTGAGAAGTTTTGTGTAGTTTTCCTTAAAAAGTAAAAAGTTAATACTAAAGGCAATAACCGGCCATTTTTTGTTGTATCTTGCTCCTCATCCCAATTTACCAGGGTTCTAGTGTTAGGTAGGCACTTATAAGTCATTTGGAACCTGCAAAATAAACTATAGGGGAATGAGTGACAACTTGCTCAGTAAGTAGGAGTGAAGACAAAAGTATGCATTCAGCACATCACAACTGGGGTTTTCAATCAAGTTGGTTAGATGCAATGTATGTATAAGCAAATGCTATCGCACGACGTTATCCAGTCCGTCGTGAGATCAGAGAAATTTTATTCGCTTTAATCTGGGTTGAGGAGATTGACGTCACACACTCATGGATCGAAACCAAACCGAAGCTTGTACAATGGAGAACACTCTCCTCCTATGACCACCTTCGAACCACGGCCCCCAACCTTACCGCGATCTCCTCTCCTATCACTTAGTTTAGCTAAGGGTAGGGAAAGAACTATTTCAGTTATCTTCATTGAAGGGAATTTGTGTTTGGCTTGAGAATTCTAATTGTTACCCCTAGTGGGTTGTGATGCATATCAAATTAGATATTAAGCCAAGTTTGAGTTAATTTATCTTTTTAAGAAGATTAACCAAGCTCAAACAATTCAATAATAATATTCATAGAACAATCATATCATGGAGCTCAACTCCCATTATAGCAAATCGAAACCCAACTACAAGCATTGCATACACATAAACAGCTAACTATATTCACAGGCTAATACATATCAAAGTCCCTAAATATTCTGAAATAATATCCTAAAATGCGGTAAAGCATTGATCCCACTTACTTATCCTGACGCTCACTTTGGAAAACTCGCATTGTTAACGGTCTGATCATTGGGAAGCCCTATATAGACAAAACCGAAATTCAATTTTCGTAATAGTTAAGAAATCATTAGGGTCTTATCTAAAGCATCTATATATATATAAAGTATATTATTATTTTTATTATATAATAATATATAGTTTCATTATATCGATTGAGTTAAGTTATTAAGTATTAATAATATACGCAATTATACTATTATGTATAATATATCATTCCGATTGTATCAAAACATACTTTTAGTAATTTAAATCACATTTCAATTATGGTGGAGTTATAATAGTACGTAAATCAGTAATATTGTGACGATATAGGCTATATTACTTAGGTTTATTTGATTTTAGTAAAAATAGTGTCGTTGGGCTCATACAAACTTAACAATACGAATTACAAGTCTTAATTTTTAGAAATGACTTTTAACGGGTAATTCGAGTTTTTAACACAGCTATACGTATCTAATCAAATATTATCATACTATACGTAATTTATTTTATTAAACCATATTTTACCTAATTTATCAATCAACCCATAATATAGGTATTATCTAACCTTAATACCTCTATAACGTATCCCGGTTATTAAAATATCATTAAATATATTAAAAATATAATTTTTATCCAATCTAACCAGTACATAAATAGATAGTTTTTATTTACCTATTTATCATATTTTAACCTATTATTACTAGAATTGGGTATTGGTTCGTTATTTAAGCTATTTTACTACATAAATTCATAATAAATAGCTTAGGTTACCAAATAATTTCTCGAAAATTTCTATGGACTCCTAAAAATATGTGGAATTCAGCTAGTACTTGGTTTCAAGTTTTCTATCTATCGCTTATATATTTGTATTTACGATTTTATCCTTGAATTATTTTAAATTACCTAATTAATATCCTTTTTGCACCAAATTGATTTTAACCTGTCCTAACATTATTATTATTTACTAGAAATCATTACATGTTCATTTCATCATTTAATTTCATAATTTCCTATTTATTTCACAATTTTAACCTATTTTCAAGCTATTTTTAGGCTGAAAAATACAATAAATATTAAAAATATTTAAATAAAAAATTGGGCTATATAGAAATTATCTATATATCATAAGTATCTTACACAAAAATTTTGAGTTAGAAACTACATCATTTAGTGTATTTATTTTAAATTTCAAATTTCGAATGAATAGTACATTTGTTAAGAAAGTACATTAAATATTCCTAATTTTGTTAAAATAAATTTATGAAATGAAAGTACATCTAAAATAACTTAGAAATTAATTTTTCCATATTTTTCCTAATTAATTTAATAATTAAAAAAAAACAGGGTAGAAACTCAGAACCTAAGTTTATCGAAGTTTCAGTCACCGTTGGCCGAAAAGAGGTTGTCGACCAGCCTAGTCGGTGGTGGCTTTGCTAGGTGGCAACGGGGCTCTATGTCAGGTCATCAAATGGTCGGGGAACTAGCTAGGTTTGGTCCTTGCTCTGTTTTTTCTTATTTTTTGTCAAATTTTCCTAATTTTTTTCCAAATTTTTCTTAGGTTTTCTTAGTTGCCAAAATATTAAATCTAAGTCCTAGGATCCTATTTATAGTAGTTTAGGTTTGCTGGATTTTTTTTCTTAATTATTAAGTAATTTATTTTAATATTTCTTGAAAAACACATAGTAAGAAGTGTTAATTTTTTATAAATTTGCTTTTGATACAGCTGGTTATTCTTTTTAAGCTGCTCAACATTTAATCTAATCATATTTCAGGTCATTTTTTTTTATTTTTTTTATAATTTTTAGATAATATTTTGAGGTATTTTATATTAGTATTTAATGATTTTTGTTAATATACGAGTATATATCATATACGTAATGAGTAATTATATACGTGTAATCATGTTTCTAGCAGATTTTTTATTTTTAAGATATTTTTTCCCTATTTAATTTTGCGATTTTATCGCTCATTATACATAGTTATATTATTTTAGGTTAATTTACGGGTATATTTATTATATATATTGCGTATACTCATAAAAATACGTATATACTCATATAGTATATTATACTATATTATTTTCTTTTATTGCCTAATTATCTTATTTCTAAGTCCTCTTCATATTTCGAGCTTAGTTTTAGGGGTTTCGAGCAATTTTGGATTATATTAAGTAATCATACTTATAAGGGAAAAATTGGGATTTCGAGTAATTATTTTTAAGATCTAACTTCACTTAATTATTTCAACTAACTTTTCTATCTTAATTGTAAAATTTGAGTTCAATCGAATAACTTTTTCTAAAAACTCTAAATTTAGGTATGATTGCTCTAAACTCAACTTTAGAGTCTCATATAGAGCAAATTCTTCTTATCTTGATTATATTCTTGATATTTTATTATATTTTTTACTTCCACGTGTATGAGGATTCCTCAATTAGGGTTATCATGTTTCTCATAAGCTTTTAGCTTACTCGATTTACTTTCCTAAATGCTCTAGATCAATTATTGATCTTAATCATACAAGGACAAGGTTTTGTCGTACTACTCAAATGTTCATGTCTGGATTGCTGATTTATGAGTTATTACAATATGTATAACATTACTCTACACTTAAGATAATGATTGGAGGACTTACCCTGGTCATGTAAAGAGGGGAGACCTCTAGGTGCGCACCAAAGGATAAAATCGACTTCAGCAGCATCAAGTCTTTCTCTTGCACCATGTAAATTCATGATATCTCTCAATCCTTTTAGATAAAAATATGGGAATCACAAATACTTGGGTATCTTGCTAGTATAGGGGGAAAAAGTGACTTTTTTATAGTTATCCAAAACATCTAATAAGACACCCAAAGGTCACCTATTAACTTATGCCCAAGCTTATGGCTCACTACATTTGGGCTCGTCAAAACAGGAGCCATAGTATCCTTTATACCACTCACAAAAGAAGATATGTAAGAATACTATATCTATATGGGATACGATAGCATACTGACCTATTGATTGAATGAAGGCCTCATGATAGAGATCGAGACGCCTGTATAATGATTCTAAGTAAAATAGTTATAAGGCAAAATGCTCTTCATGTGCAAAGATAACCAGTAAACAAGAAAAGCCACTAATTCATACCTACAAGAAGAGACTACTCATGAGATAACTTAACTAGATCATCAAAATTGAATGACAAAGGTTAAAGTGTTGGTATTCACTTGTATTCTTTATTCCCTTCAGAGATATGTCGTACCCAAGCGTTAAAAGTGGCTTTCCTGTGAGTGTCTATGGCTTTCTTCCTTTCAGCCTCCAAAGTCAAGATTAGGTCCTGGTCCTCTCAAAAATTGTAGAAGTGGTAATATCGGTCGCGCTAAAATCACGAAGATGTAAGAGTGTACTAACATCTTTAAGAGTACGTATGATCTCACCCTATGCGGTCACAAATGTGTATATCTGAGTGCTCTAATGGCACATTATTACTCTCCAAATCTCCATATCATTAGATCGAGGAAAGTTGAAATAAGAGGAAATTTATACTGGAAAATATATGTCTGCTTTCTCCAAAGTATTAATATAAACTAAGTTGCTCAAAATATGATTTACCTAATCAGCCTAGTCAACTATGGGTATTGAAGGGAAGCGAAACAACCTTTCAAATAGCAGGACCTCTTTCTTTTCATTTCTAAATCGAAGTATTGAATCCCCTTTTATATTTCGCCTCTCATGTACCTGAGGTTCTCTCTTGATGAAGTGTAAGTTACCCTGACTAGTCGGTTGTTTATATAAGTCCTGTCTCCTTACGTTGCCCAAAAAAGAATCCTCTTTTATTGTTACATCGAGCCACTTGTTTCATGGTAAAGGCATAATGAGAATGCAATCGTCTTGAAAGGTTAATATTTGTTTGCCCTTACTCTTTTTGGGTATATTCTTCTTAGACTCCTTATCTATTTTCGAATATCACCTATGAAGTTGAATAACGAAGATCAGTTAGTCATGTGGTGAAAAGAAGAAAATTAAGTATAAAACGAATGAAGTGAAAAGGGAGAAAATATGTCAATTATTCAATCTCACCTATGCTGCTCTTAGTTCATCTATGCTTACATCGACATGACTGCATAAATTATCAAAGTATAGAATTGGAAAAGGTTACAATCCATAAGGAAATATACGATATATTGGGGAGCAAATGTTTCAAATCCATGTTTCAATCAAGTATAGACTCAAAGTTTGGAAGAAAGCCATCATGAATCGCATGTTATTAAAAAAAAAAAAAAAAATCCATATTGATCATCTGGATGGGAAAGAGCAATATGAAAGAACAAGGTCAATTATTTTGTGGCCTACATGATAATGCATGTTTCAACAATGGTCCAACGTTTCAATGTCGAATTAAAAAAATAAAAAATAAAAAAAAGGAGAAGAGAAGGTTTAGTGACCAAACCAATTTTAAGGAGGAAACTTATTATTTTTTTTCAAGTTCAACATATATCCATGGCGTAAGAAATTTCTTATTACAGCCCTAGTTGGTGTCCATATGTATCGATCCCATGACCTTCTATTTGCATCTCCCACCAGTTCTCTGTCCCCCCTCGTGTACTCCGCCCCTCTCTCCATATGAATAAATGGACTCGTGTCCCTCATGGTCACACCCACCCCTCTTGCTTACTCTCTCTTTAACCTTGATGAATCTGCACGCCCCCTTCTTCCATCCACAAAACATTAAAAAAAAAAGAAAAAGAAAAAGAAAAAACCAATCTATCTTCCTTTCTCTCCTAACTTCGACAAATCTGCCCCTACCCTTCTTCTCTAATGGCAAAAACCAAAGCCCCTAAGGGAGCTCCGAATGAAATTAATGTAATGCTTATACTAGATCATGTTGACTGGACCTGGAATCAGTAAATGGATGCAGATGTTTTGGTTCTGAATGCTAGGTATTGGTGGAATTACGAGAAGATTATCAGAGAGATTTCTTTGTTGGTACGAACATTTACAAGCTCAACACTCAAATGTGGGATTTACTTCAATAACCGGGCTATAGATAGTTTGTCTTGATTTAGCTGATGCGAGAAAGTTGTTCGATTTAATTCCAGTTTAGGATGTGATATCATGGAATTCAATCATTTTGGTCTATGTAAATCACGTATTAGCTTTTGCTGCTCTTGAATTGTTTTCTAGAATGCTGTTTTGGGGAAAGAGACCTTCCATAAGATTAGTTGTTGAGTTGTTGAACATGTCAAGTGAGATGAGAAACATTAGCCTTAGAAAGCTAATGCATGGGCTGGTGCTGAAATCGGGCTTTTATCAAGAGAGTAGATATGTGCAATCTGCTCTTATCCATATGTAGGGAAATGTGGTGATGTTTCCATGTTTGAGTTCCTTCCTGATAGGAACGTGGGTTACTGTAATGCGTTAATGACCTCTTTGTTGCATTTTGGCTTATTGGAAGATGCATATGAGTTGTTTGGTTTGATGGTTGATGAGAAGATTGAATATGATGAAATCACTATTTCAACCATGTTAAAAGCATTATGCAGATCTTCTTCAGATTGCTTTGCTGTCTGCAGGTCAATATATGGGTTTGCAATAAAACTAGGTTTTGAGTCATATGCCGCAGTTTCTTGCTCTTTAATTGATACATATTCAAGAGAGGCTTTGGTCAAACTCTCATGCTATGTTTTTGAAAAGATTACTTCTCCAAATGCTATATGTTTCACAATCATGAAGTTTAGGAAAAGGAATAAGTTATGTCTTTGTCAATGGAAGCTCCCTAAGGATGTGTATCAAGTTTTCAAGTTTACTAGCAATTTAATATATGTACGCTGTATAGATCTAGCTAAAGCTAGGACAAAGCACAGGATACAAAATCAAGTTTTGATTCAACAGTGTACAAAGAATTTGAACAATAGGTCTATACACACAACAAGTTCGCAGTGTTAAAAAAAAGAAAAAAAGAAAAGAAGAAATAACACAAGAAGTTCATAAATTGTGAGAAGCTAAGGAGTTGTATATTGCAGCATACCTAATGCAAATTTAGAAGTTGTAAGACGAGGTGAACTTTTACCTTCATCGGGTTATTGTAAAAGATGCAAGTTAGATAGATATTGTTACTCCTTCAATGTGCAAATTGAAACAGGGATTTGAAGGCAAGGATTAGAAGTATGAGCAACATAAAAAAAAAAAAAAAAAAAAAAAAAGAGAGAGAGAGGACGATGAAATAACAAGGGAAAAGTCACGATTTCGATTTGGACCTCTCTAAATTGTCTTTATAATTTTTTCCTTCTTAGGTTTCTTCTACAATATCATTCCATGGCTATCGAGCATGCTCTCGCGTACAAGTTCAGTTATTGTTAGAAATGGACTTTGTAGTTAGTCTTCAAGGGTTAACTCACTGGCTCTCTCCCCCAATGGTAACGGTTTTCCTTTTTAGGCTTGCAAGGCAGTTCCATTTTTTTTTTTTTTTTTAATAGCTTCACTTTGGTAAAAATAGTGTTTAAGGTTAGAATGAGGTGTTCTCAATAGTAGGAATGATGGAAAGAAAAGAAGAAGGGAACTAAAGTAGAGAAGGAAGGAATAGACGATGAAAAGAAAGAAAAGATAACAAAGAAGAGTTGATGGTATCGTGGAAAAGGAAATGTTATATATAAAGCTAGAAAGTGATGTCTTTTGGGAAAGAAAATGAAATCGAAGAAGTGTATTGGGCTAGAAAGAAAACAAAATCGAGGAGGAGCTGAAGTTGAAGATGTGAGGATTGTTAAGA
This sequence comes from Lumnitzera littorea, assembly GCA_024138015.1. NCBI lineage: Eukaryota > Viridiplantae > Streptophyta > Magnoliopsida > Myrtales > Combretaceae > Lumnitzera > Lumnitzera littorea. The sequence goes on along the minus strand of JAMXBB010000004.1, from coordinate 97,025,282 downwards.
GAGAAAAGAGGAAAATAATATGATAAAAAAAAAAAAAAAATCAAAGGAAGAAGAGTATATTAGAGTTCATAGTGTTTGGAGTGACATGAATGAAAATGTGGAATTACATGAGGAAATGAGGTAGGTTATCAATAGAAAAAGTCTGAAAAATAGTAGAGTAGGATAAGAAATTTAAGAAGAAGAATGAAATATAGGTGATGCACTCAAAAAAAAAAAAAAAAAAAAAAAAAAGGCAATGTAGCCCAAGGAAACAGTGATGAATGAGTAAATAGGAGATTAAGTAAGCAACATGGATATAAGGAAAAGGAGAAGAGCATGTGTTGAGGTGAATGTTCAGGGTTAGAATTGGAAATGGAGAAGAGCATGCGTTGAGGTAAACGTTTAGGGTTAGAATTTTGTTAGGAGGATCTGATGAAAACGATAAAGGAATATATAGGCACGTAGAAGTGTAACAGAAAAATATTCTCCATGGCCCGTACACCACTTAAATTGTAACACCTCACCAAAGGATTAGCGCTTGTTATATTCTTTAGGATCTGCTTATTCTCATCCGAATGTTTGAAGTCAGGCTATGATACCTCGTTCTTTTTGTCACATGCTTAAATGTTTGAAGTCAGGCCATGATACCTCATTCTTTTTATCACATGCTTAAGATTATAAGGAGAATGCAGTTATTTTTAATTGAAGAGTTTGTAATATAAAAAAAAAAAAAAAAAAGTGCAACGAATGTCCACAAATAGGCCTCAAAGTGTTCGTAATAAAAAAAAAAAAAAAAGTGCAACCAATGTCCACAAATAAGCCTCAACACGTAGAAATAAGCAGAGCTAAAAGATGACGCTCAAATGAATAGAAAAAGTGATTAGTTGTGTAATTCTCCAAAATTATTTTTATTACACGATGAATTTGAAGAACAGTAGCTTTAGGGAATGGAGGATTGGACTCTAAAAAAAAATCGGTAATACATATGTGCAAGGTTAGGAAGAACATGTTTTTTGGGTATACCATTTCAAGTATGAGGCCACTTGTCCCGATAATATGTTGTCTAAATATGTTAAATGCATGGCATAATTAGTGTACAAATATGGATGTGCCATGTACTCGAGAAGTATTTACATTAGAGCGAATTCTATGTAGCCCATCTCAATGTCAACATTAAGGTTCTTATTTTTCTTACATTTGCATCTGCTTACGCAAAGGATGATCACAAACACCGCTCTTTATGAAGTTCAGTTTTGAGCAGTTGGTGAAGTCTTCAATGTACAAGCCGTGTACAAGACATATATTGAAATTTAGTGAAGATTATCGGACACCTAGTTTTAGCAAATGAGTAGATCTACATGAATCCAATTTATGAATAAAAAAATAATAATATTAATTACGTATCTTGGAGGCATTCAAATGATATACAAAATTGTCACTTCACCATCAAGAAGAAGATCTTACTCTAGGAGAAATATAATTTTGATCGGTTTGAGGCAAGATAAGCATATGACATGGTGTTACATATTTTGTGCTACAAAGAACTTTAGCTATCCTAGAGTGTTGGCTATCGAATCTTACAAGACAAATAAAATGAAATGATGATCAGCATCCTCAACATGGATGATCATGTTCCAAGCCAGTAAAGGGAGTTCAAGTATAATTTATTTATTAAAGAAAAGCTGGTTAGTCTTGGAATGCCTATTATGAGAAGAAAATCAAAACAGCATTGATATATAAAGTCAACCTAATGAGATCGCTAATGTAAACTTGGCGAATAAATTCAGCTCAACCAAACTAATAACTCATGAAGATCAAATTGACTCAAAAATAGACAACTCAAAGCAAATTTATTTCATAGTGTTGTTTTAGGGGCAATACGTAACTCTATCAAGCAAAGGCATGACACATAATTAAGAGGTGCTGCGAGCTCACATACTTAAACAACTCTCAAATAAATTGATAGCACTGTAGCTGTTTAAATAGCGTGCATTCAATTGAAAGACTTATTCGATGCCCAAACTCCTTTCAACTTCGTTCGAAAGACTTTGGTCAAGGGTAAAATGTAAAAAGTTAAATCTGACTCATGGTTTTTAAATCCAATAACGAAATGGATTTGACTCTGTAAGCTAGAATGATAGGGCTTAGAAAGTTAAGCTCATAAGAATTCAAGATGATCAAGGGAAATTTGACATGGTGGGTTTAGAGTGGCTTTCTTTGAATTAGTTCACCTAATTCAACCTTTCTTGATTTAGCTCACATTAATAAAATATAAAACCCTTTATTTGGGCTTAAACTTATGAAAAAGCCTATTTCAAATCTATTTATAAAATGTTTTAATCTTAACCATTGATCAGCATTATGATCCAACGAATCGAATTTACCTATCATCTCCTATAAATACCTTGTTCATTTCCTTATTTAGACAAGAGACAAATTTCCACTAATACTGTCACTCTATTAGAATTTTATTTTAAAGATCAAATACTTAAATATATTAAGACTACTCCCAATTTTTCATTCATTATGGAATTTGATGCTATTGTACTTATTTGCTTGTTACTTACCGTATTAGAGCCTAAAAAATTGTTTACTCCTCTTCCCTATCCAATTTCATTTGATCATTCTATAAATGTGAGTCAAATAATTTCCTTAGTCACGTGTAGTGTGATCGGTTATGCAACATGCGTGTGATATCTTACAACTTATAAAAGGCTCTCTCATACCAAAGAAGAGTAACGAGCGGAGATTGTAAAATAAGAGAGAGAAAAGTGAAGAGAGAGGAAGAAGGAATGAAGAAAGAGAGTTAAAAAATTGACAAGGTTTATATTTTAAGTTTTTTTCTTTTTCTTTGTTTGTTTTTTTTAATCGAAATTGTAGTTTGTAGTAGAGTATATATTACTCGGTTGATAAAATTGGTGGGTTTTGTGTGACTGCATGTTACATATCAATTCAAGGTTCTACAAATTCTTAATACGTCGTGAATTATTTGTCTGGGTTGTGGATGCAAGTTTATTTAGAACTCCGACAAAGTTAATATCTTTTTATGTCCTCCTTCGCTTTCATTTGCATGCATGCGCGAAAATTATTGTGATAATGTAAATTTCCCCAATTAAGTATCGTAAGAGCATAAATTCCCTAACAAGTTATCAAAGTTGAAGTTTTGGCTTTTGATTTAGTGGTGCAATTCTTCCCATGGTTGGTCGACGTGCAACAGGGTCGATTTCACACTTTAAAAGATGAGCAGCCATTACAGATGAAAGATGATGATGTCAGATGATAGAGATGAAAGTTTCAAGTACACTTAGATTTGGTATTGTCTCCATAATTAACCATAGCGTACTGAAAGTGACAATGGTGAGTGCAGTGCAGACCGAGTTGTAGAGCTATATACGCTTATAAGTCATTGGCCACTGGATCGTGCATGAATGTGGAGCTATACTCCTTGAAGATGGAAGGAGGACGACGACAGCTGCGTGATCATTTGAACCATTTTGACTGTTTACACCACACCGGTCCATGAGTTCATAGGAGACTACTAAAGATAAGGAACAGCCGAAAGGATTGAACAGATAATGCAAACCACGTGTTCGTATTTCACCACTGCCAAGCTAGCTAGTATACACTACTTGTGCAAAGGTTGCTTATGGAGGGAGGAAATTGCATTTGGATGACGTAATCACTACCATCGGAAGAGAATGAGTAAACGATGAAAAACATGAGGTCGTCTACGAGGCCAAGGTAGAGAATATATTTGTAAGGGTACTTCGCACATGATACTTCTCGGTACGTAAAGGAAGTGAGGTACCGAGCATGATACCGGTTACCATTTTACATATAGAAAGTGAGGTACCGAGTTTAGTATCGGTTACTATTTAACATGATATTAGATTTGACCTCTTTGGTCTTTGTAATGGAGTTATTTTATTTTATTTTTTTCCCTTCTCTCTTTAATTTGAATTGAATATTGCAAAAAGGAGCTGTTCAATGTCATGAATGTATGCAATATGCGGACAACAATTCATTTTATTTTAAATTATTAAGTTTTTTTTTATTTTTAATTAATAATAAATAAATTATAATAAAAATATGAAATGCTAATGAAAGAATTTTACAAAATTTATTTTTTATTTTAAAAATATTTTATGTATTATATAAAATTTAATGACAATATGAGACCCTTAAAAAATAAAAAATTTGATATAAAATTTTTATTAAATACACTTTTATAAAGGTAGAAAATTTCTTATAAGAATTGGTTATTTAAAATACTGATGTGACATATTAAATACATTCTTTAAGTAAGCTTTTGTAAATATACCCATGGTAGTCAGTTGGGAATGGTAGTACTTGTGATGTGGAGTTAATTGAAGAGAGGAGGTGGCCAACGTGGAAGATCGAGATCTTCACCAGGAAATATAAATAACTTGAAATGCTTCTGTTGCAAGAAGAAAGAGTCGCATGGAAAGATATTGTCCGAGAAACAAAGATGAAGGTAAAAATGAAGATTAATTATGAGAGCGACCCGGGTCCAGATTCAGCGGGTGGACCATGCGGATACACGGGTTGCGCCGTAAGACCTGTGGTGGACCCCAGAAAAAAGAACGAACAATTTTGAATGAGGTTTTCAGGATAAATGCCGCTACGAAGCTTAACTACTACAATTTCAAGAAGTTAGGAAAAATTGATCCACTTTTTTTTATGTCAATAATGCATAATATTAATGTATAGGCTGGGTATCGTTGGAATCTGGACCTATTAGATCCACATGATTGGATAATTTTTAGTAGGAACGATATCCGTAAATCATAATATAAACATGATACAATTAAAAATAGGATTATAGAGAGAAGACACCAGAAAAGTATAATAATAACATGAATAAATAATATTATATTGTAATTTAATTGTTTATTATTTCTATTTAATTTCACGTGTTTTTAATACTGATATGTAATTGATACGATATAAAAACATGAATATAACCATTTAATACAATTATCAACCTTAGTTGTAGAGTAAGTATTATGTCACAACATAAGATATCCGCGTATGACTTCGTAGCCAACACCACCATAGAACTTGTCCGAACATTGTACTGTGCAATAGAGTATCCAATAAATTTTTCAATTTTTCTGTAAGCTCCCATGTACTCCCTTATCAAATTTTGTTAATAAATATAAATAAAATTCTATGAATCTGAAACAATCCAATCAAGTTTGCTTAACTTGTAATCTATAATTTTAATCCAACATTTTGTTAAGCAATTGAACTTATATCATGTTTCCAATTTAAGTTGGTACTTTGTTTGTATCTTATTATTATTTTGTATTTCTATAGAAAATCTTTATGTTTGTATAGTTTATAATTTACCTTTAAAAGTGATGTAATTTTTAGTCTAAATAGTTAGACATGAATAGTAATAATATCTTAGATAAAAGAAGTACAAAGAAAAATATTTCCAAGTTCCACATCATACCTTAGAGCTTGTAAAGATTACAGGTAGGTTTTAAGTATAATAGAATAAATTCTAATTTTAAATTTTCACTACCTACACTTATAGAATAGAATATTCATACCCTATTTATTTTAGACTCTCTCCCTAATGCATACTCTCCCATTTATTAAAAAAAAAAAAAAGAAATAAAAAAGAGGTAACTAGACTTCATGAAATCTCAATCCAAGAAATTCACTAAAAATAATCGTAAATTTAACTAAACCTATCATCTCATTAATCTAGAAATGGAAAAATACTTGCATCGCTTTGGATGAATCTTCATCCATGTTCTAATATTTTACTTTTTCCCTATATGATTTGGAGGAGTTGCACTCCCTCGGTTTTCTTTGTCATATATACTTCAAAAAAAACAAAAAAAAAGAATAAGAAGAGGAAGAAGAAGAAGACAAAATATAAAATAAGAACCTGTATCCTGGCAAATAGCCACATTCTTTATTGTGCGAGCTCCATTTCCCTACATGCTAAAAAGATATTGAGAGGGTTTCTATATTCTGTGAATATGTGGTCAAGGCAACCCCAATTTCGCGCATGCTTTAGCGATTGTTTTAGTACAGCTACATCAAATCATTATAATCTTATTTAAATGCCTTGCACGTGTAAAACCTTCCCTGTGTGTCGAGAAAGCTGGTGTGGTTCAAAATAAGCACATTCCTAAGGCGTTCGTTCGGTTAATTATACCGTATTAGGTTGTCCAAGGGGGACCAAGGCTTTTGGGGGGGTTTATAGAAGAGTTCGAGGGTTGCTTGTGCCAAAAAGCATGGCAGGACCATAATCAATTTTGTCCATTATGCGTCTTTGCCTGAACATCATGCATCTATTTGATTTCCTGCGTGCAACGGTCCATGAGTTTCAGTTATACGGATTCTACAGTGTTGGGGTTATCCAGTACAAGTCACATGACATCTAATGATTTTCCTATTTAAGGAAGACAATGAGAGTACAAAAGACAGTCAGTGAACAAGAAAGAAAAAGGAAAAAAAAAAAAAGAAAAAAATCACATTTCCACTTATCATCAGAATTATGTTCTTCATAACCTTTCAAGGAAAGAATCCGTCCTGCTCCTGGGGCAGACATTCCCAAGCAACCGTTCAAGCTCCCCATCTATCTTAACCTCATCTTCCTCCAACATTCTACGCATCTCCGGATTTGTTTTTCCAGCAGCACTGTAAACCTTGACTAACAGACTATAGGCAAAGGGTTTGAGACCATCTACATTCCTTAAAATATCGAAGAACTTCTTTGCAGAGTCGATATCTTTCTCCTTTTGAAGACGCAACAGAAAAGCATCCATTGTACGGTTCTCTGGAACCCACTTTGCTCCTTTAGCTTCGGAAGCAGCTTCATGTAAATGCTCTATTGCCAGACTGACCTCATTCCGATTCAAGTAGAAAACCATAAAAGGTTCTCGGCCCTTGAAGAATGGTGTATTCGTTTTCTTTCGAGCATCATCAAAAAGTGTTGTGGCCTTTCCCAGTTGGCCTCCAGCTAGGCAAGCATATATAGCAACCTTTGTCACCCTAACATCATAGTTAATGCAACTAGACTCCCACTCTTTGAAGCATTTTAGTAGACCCTCTATATCCTCTAGCTTGCTAAGAGCTTGAAGCATAATAAGATAGCTCTTGTTAGTGGTTATAGGAAAAGCTGCCTTCAGAGACCGCCAGATACGATTCACCTCACTAAGATTATTAATCCCTGCATACAGGGTAATCAAATAATGGTAATCCTCACCGTTCTGATGATTCATATGTTTCTCCATCTTCTTAAGAGAAGCCTCAGCTTTCTTGAAAAGTCCTGCTTTCACATAAATTGTAGCCATGTTACAATATATATGACAACCATAGAGTTGAGGATCCTCCTCTAGCATTTCTCGCTCCACCCTTTCCACACCCTCAATGTCATCTAATCTCGAATAACTCTGCATCCATATAGCATATGTGAATGAGTCCTTGGGAATTTTCTTCTGCTTCATTTCCATCGCTATAGAAGGTACTCTTTCTGGTTTCCCAATTTTAATGTAAAGCACCATGAGATTGTTATACATTAACGTCCTGGGAGCAAACTTTAACTTTTCCATCTCCTTATATAAGGCCAACGCCTTGTCTTCCATAGCTTCCAAGCAGTAGCAATTCAATAGCGCTCCATAAGTAGCAAAACTCTTTGCAGATTTATTGACAGTGTGAAAATATTCCTCTGCAGCAGCTATACCTTTGGCTTTCGACAAGAGATCCAGGTACACTGCATGGTCTCCAGATGAAATGTTTATTTTTCTCATCTGCATCCACTCCATAATCTGCATGACACCCAAGTAAGATCATGGCTATGTGACTTATTCTTTAAGAAGCTAGGAAACCACGTTCCTGGAATAGAAAAACACAGATTAAAGATCGAACAAAAAAGGACTCCCAAAGAAAACAGAAGCATGATAATTCCATTGTAATTATGTTTCAGCTTAAGAAATAAAGGAAGCCTATGGTGGAAGTATCTGCAATTTAGTTTTAGAAAAAATCTTCACGTGTCATTCATAGAGTATTAGGTTAACACAAAGAAAGACTCACGTAACAATGGGGAAATAAGTCTTCAATGACGAAGGCATTGCAACATATGCAACATTCTTGACAGTTAGAGCAAGCATTCTAACCAAAATACACTCTCCGATGCATATTATATGAAAACCTATCACAGAATTCATATCAAAATGCACATGTCAATTAATTAAGACCGAAGATGAGCAACACGAATCAAGAATCTGGACAATTCTAATATTTCCTCCAAATTTCAAGCAAAATACTTATAAACTACCGATGCATTTGTTTGGTGATTACAATCAGTATTTCTACTCGTCAAATATTTAAACTCAATTGTTCTAACTAGTTGTTTCCAGCAGCACGTAACTATTCGAATGTGGTCCCATAGTCACTACCATACACTAATTCCAAGAACTATTACAACTAAGAATTTGTTCGTTGGACGGAAAATGTTTCTCGAACATTTAATGGAAGGCGACAATGGCAGTCAGTCGCTTGTGGTACCGGGTGAAAGTAAGGATAAAATGATTTTCCTGTCTTTTAAACATTTTCCTCCATTGAATATTTTCCATTGCGAATAACCACCACCACCGACCATCAGCAAAACAGAGCATCCTAAGCCCAACTGATCCGCAAAAACAAACATCCTCAAACAAACATATGCCACAACATGCTCCATCCTATAAACAAAACCATATAAACCTAACCACATGGAATGTCTGTTCCTCAATAATTACATCTCGATAAGGTAAAAACTTTGCCAGACAAATCCCTAAGTAAAACAATTACATAATGCTGAGTGGAAAGTGAAAAAGAGACCTCAAGAGCGTGCTGAAACTGACGGTACTTACGGAGCTGCCTGACACAGCTCATCAAATTTTGTTTACTTAGTTGCTTCCCCTCCTTGATGTAATCATTCAATGTCTTTGATACGGCTTCCCCTGTGGCTCCCAGAGCCGAGAGCCGCCTGTAAAGAGTCTGCCCCATCGAATACCTCTCCGCCGTCTCCGCCGACGTTAACAGCTGCCTCACCAGCATTTTTCCGGCGTTAATTGCGCCATTAGGGATAAAGCTGATTTTTTGCAGCATTTGTAATGGAACTTGGAAGCGAACTTCGAAAGAATAATAATTAGAAGAGCTGAACTTGAGAACGAAAACGGAAGTGTAATAGAACTTCTGAGTAATTTTAATAGATGTAAATAGGGGCAGCAGTAACCCTCTCCGCGTAGGGCTACCGACCGTATCCTATTCAGTCGGATCCTTTATCCACCTGAAAACTATTATACCATTCTTTAACATTTATTAAATATGTAGTATATATTAATGAACGAAAACGAACTTATGTTTTTTGATTAAAAAAATTAGAAGAATAAGAATACTATTATATTAATGTTAAAAAGAAATGGCACAAACCTAATGGAACTTTAAACCATAAGCTAATAATCAAAGCCTAAATTAGTTTTTTAAACTCTAAGAGATAATATTAATTGTTAGTTCTAAAAAAATTGTATCTTCTTTTTTTTCTTTTTTCATCCACAGTCATTCATTTCTATCTAAGTGTTTGATAATAAATAATGTGATTTAACATTTAGGTCACATGTAACATTTGAAAAACAATCTTTGAGTGTGGAAAAGAAAAAAAATATAACCATAATTTTTTTAGTGAAAAAGAACCATAAATTTGCTATAAAAGGATGTATAATGTTGAAATTTATAGAAAAGATTACAAAAAATTTGCTTGCTCCATAAGGTATCTTATGTCTTAGGAGTGAGCAAGTAACCTTGTTATATAGGGTGGGTAATTGAATCCTGTTTCATCGGTTGCTCAATTGGGTATGTTTCAGATAATAATTTCTTGAAACTTACTTCCACATGGTAGGATATAGGTATGACGTCAGGGTATCCTGTATTTACTTTAGGATTTATCCTATAAAGTATATATAGTAAAGATTTTAAGATATCTAGTATCTACCTTGTAATAATAATTGAATAATATTAACAAATAAAAAATTGACACTATTGTATTTTTTTAACCTTAAATAAAATAACAAGAAAAGCTCATTCTATAATAAAATTCTAAAACTACACACTCTTATGTCTATTCTCTTCTCTCTCTCTCTCTCTCTCTCTCTCTCTCTCTTATGATTTCATTTTTATGTTATTTTCTTCTTTTTTTACTAATCCTAATATATTAAGATACTAAAAATATCTTATTTCTTAACTTATTGTTTAATATATTTTATTGAAGTTACTCAGCATATAGTTTTTATATTGTGTATAATAATTTTATGATTTACTAAAGAATTTATTTTGATAATTTGCAAAGAAAAAAAAAATAGCATAACCCAACTAAAGGTTGAACGTTTCTAATTTTATAAATATTCTCTTCTCTATACTACACACCAAAATTTCATATTGTTATAATTAAATGTTTTGCAATATAAGAATCTTTCAAATTATTACTAGTTGGTTCATTAGTATAGTCACAAGTTTGATATTAATTTTGTGTCTACATAATTTTTAAAAGAAAATAAAGTAAAAAAAAAAAAATACAAGTTCCATAAGGTATCTTGTACCATATAGAATTTATAAAGTATAAGGTATATGGTGATTCCAAAAGTGCTTTAAGATAGATTTTGAATATAAAATTTTGGAATTTATACTTATAGGGTAGAGTATAAGGAGAGTATAAATAAGGTATCATATTTTATTCGCCTTGTACTTACTTACCCTTACTATACCTTATAAGTTTTATACAGTACAAATTCTAAGATAATTTCACATTGTTATATGATAAGTTCTCATTCTAAATTTTTGAAATTGATACTTATAAGGTGGGGGTATGAATAAAGCTTTAAACTTTACTCACTATGTACTCCCTAATTTTAGAATTCTTAATAAATTCATAAACACTTGACAACACAAATGTTAAAATACTCTCAATTAGATCTCATGATTATTTTGGTATTTGATTACTTTAGTTTATCTCATGTTGATATATGTTGTTATATTTTAGCTACCAAATTGATGTTAAGAACAACATTATCATTTTATTAAATAAATATATATTATTCAATACAATTAATATATTTTTATTGATTGCACATTGATAGCACATATTTGATCTTTATAAATGAGCATGTACAATGAAATATCTTAAAAAGTATTTTAAAGTCAAGAATATTTTTATCATTTCCCTATCCATACACTCTAAGAGCTCATTCAATTCACTGAATGAAATGAAAAGAGAATGTAATTGAAATTTTTAAGGAATGTAATAAGGGTGTAATATCTATTACTTTATTTAGTTGGATTAATAAACAACTTAAGAATAGACACGTAATAGAATTTCAATGACTAAAGTACCCTTGATTCATTTTCTTTCTCAAGTAATTCTAAAGTAATAGGTAATGGTAGTGGAAATTAACTATGAGGGCGGAGGCGATGGTAATAGTTGATGGTGGTTGCAAGCCGTAGTGGCAGTGGCGATGGCGATAGCGGCAGTTGATGGTGGTAACGGTTGTTGGGGTAGTAACTTAGAAGGGGGTAGGGGTAATTGCAGCAGTAGTGACGACGGCAATCGTGGTGGTGACAGCAGTAACGATGGTGGTGACAGTGGTGGTGGTGATAATGAAGGCAACATTGTGATGGTTGTGGTGTTGGTGGAGATGATAGTGGTTGGTGGTTGGCGGTGACAGTGATGATAACAGTAGATATTTGTGGTTGGTGGTTAGTAGTAGTGGTGATACTAGTAGTTGTGGCAGCAGTTGCGGTAGTGACAGTGACGGCGACAGCAACGGTGACGACGATAGAGGTGGTAATGGTGGTCGGTGATGGTAGTGGTGGTAGTAGTAGTAGTCGATAATGGCAATGATAATGGTGGTGATGGTGGTCGTCATTGTTAAATTGATACAAGATTATTTTTAGAAAAAATGTAAAATTTTATAAGGAATTGTGATTTTTTTATTAAATTAAGGAATTCCTATTACTTAATTTTATGTAATAGAGATTTTTAAAGAATTGTAATTCGGAGACAAAAAACCAAGTGAACAATGTAATAAGGAATAATGAGGAAATTGAATTTCAATTCGTATCAAGTAAATGAAGCACAATAGTTAACCAGTATCTCTTACTTTTACTAAACTCGAACAAGTTTTTAACCAAATGATTTAAAACACTCATCCTTGTCTCTTCTCCTTTTCAATTGAAGAAAAAGAAATTGGCCGACGATCTCTCTCTCTTTTGCTCTCGCCTAAAATCGTGCCCCCCCTTTCACCCTAAGATTTAAGTACATTTCAATATAAGTTTTCATCATTTTTTTTTTTCCTTTTTCCTCTTAATTATTTGTAAGGGTAAACCTTATTGGGTTTCTAAATAATGCATAGTAAATGTGTGAAAAGAGGAGTCTCACAAAGTTCTAATAAGTGATTGGTCTGATTTGGAATTTTGTGATTTAGATAATAATTTTTAGTATATTAGTTGGTTTATGAAGGAAATTGTCTATCTAACTATGATTCCAAAAGGACGATTGAACATTTTAGGGCTTTGGTTGTAAAATGTCGTACATAAAGATAAATTGCACCACTTTGTTTGGTTTCCTTTTCCTTTAATTTGTAGTTTTATAAGGTTTCATCAATTTAGTGTTAAGGCATAATAGGTCTTAATCATCAATGCTTTAAGAGAAATTGACAAAAATAAAAATACTTGTGTCGAACAAGCAAAATGAAGCTAATAAGATGTGCTAAAAAATTGAAGTATTCAAGTTTTGTGTTTTCCAGGTCTATTGCTAATTTACAGCTTTTAATAAAGAATAAGAATACAAAAGAGAGATAAACAATTTAGTTTAGGAGATGATGCACCAAATCAAAATTAAATAAAACTAGGTTTTGTTTATTCCGATTGACATTATGTACGATTAGAATTAAATAGGTTTTAATTTAGTCAACTAGTATGACACATATATAGGTTAGATTAAAGAGTTTGTTCTCCTCAATTCTATGAAAGAACTAATAAGAATGGTTTAGTGAGGAATTCTCTAAGGTTTTGGGAATAGCTTATCTTTATGTGAAAAATTTTTATTACAGAGAAATATAAAGTAAGCCATGAAACTCTAATGGTAGATAAGGGCGTGATGATAGCATAACAACTAATAAGAAGGACTTAATAGTAAAATTACAAACTTTTGAGAACCTTGATGAAGAAAGATTAACAAAATAAATAAATAACTAAAAGCTTGAATACTTACAATAAGATATTAATGAAATCTTCAAGCAAGCACTCTATGCATCTTAAGATTTTGTCAAGCAAAAGTAATGTAGATCAAATTAACCATGTAATAAGCTGCAAATCTTTTATAATGGGAGAATTACATAGTGCCCATAGATCCAAGATTCTAATCCCCACTAGGATTCGTATTAATTTTATTATTGTTTATGGTTTAAGGTTATTTGATTTTGTGGATGAATTTTGTTAAATTAATTTTATTTTTTAATTTGCCAAAGGATGGAGAATGACTTGGAGTTGGGATTGATTTATTAAGGTATGTGCTTCATAGATAGGTTAGGGATGCTTTTCATATGGAGGGTTGACCAAGGAGGACTGTGCCACAACATGCTTTTCTTAATCATCTTAGGTAAAGAGGAAAAGGGGATTAGCTAGCAATAAAGGCTAGTTGACTACCCCTAGTATCGATTGACCACCTTATAGGTTTATCAAGTTAACTTTTGGAAGGTCTTGGTTATTCTGGTTTATGTCTGGTAACTAAGAAATCAAGCTTCAATCATAAAATTTCTGAATCCTTAGTATAATTAAGGTACTAATGAATTGTAGTGTGTTGATTTCCAAGAGTATACTTCTTCTCTAATTTAGGGCAAGTAATTTGGGACCCGACATACCAAATTTGAATACGACATGACATGATTTAAATAGGTTTGGGTATGGAAAAAATTGACATGAGACACAAATAAATTTGACCTATTTAGATACGTTTAAATCCCTGTCTACATTTAGGTTAAGGTCTTAGACTCGTTTAGCAACCCGTTTTTTAAACTGGTCATAGGTTCGACTAGTGAACCCACTTACTATAAATAAATTTATATTTTATTTTATTGCTTTTGTTTCCAACGGAGAGTAAAGAAAAGGTGTACATGGTTCGGTTTGGTTCACACTTTACATGACAATCGATATGATTAAGTTAGTCGAATACAAACATTTTCTAATGACTAGGATTCCTTCTATTTTTAGCTTCTTTTTCTTTCTCTTTCCTTCAACTTCTAGTTGTAAGCCAAGTACATTCTAATATGACATTTACAAACTCTCAAGTTTGAATTTTTTCTAAACTATCAAAGTAAGCATGAAGTCTTGAGTTTTCTTCTCCATACAATGATGGGATTTTTTTTTTTTTAATTGCACCTGTTTTTTATCTTTATAGTCTTCTTTTTTCTATTTTTATTATGTTATGATAGTGAGGTACTAAACTATTGAACTTTATTTAGAAATCATCTATTAGAATTTCTTATAGAAAAATAGTACACTTTGTTATTTTTATGTTCTTAATAATGTGCCACAATTAGATTCTTTTTCTTATAAGAAAAACAGATTATGGATAGTAAAATAGTATTAGATCAAAATTGTCTATTAATGTAATCTTTAATATGGAGAAAATTGATTATGAAGATGATAGTTCTTTTTTATATGTAATAATTTAATTGTTCTATGATTGCTGATGGACAAAGTTTTATGGAAAATACTAGAATTGTGACTATAAGATGCTAGTAGTTTGGATTTCGGTATATCTTAAAATAGGTAAGATGATTAAGGTGATATTATATAATTTAAATTTTAGGATTTCTTATAATTTAATTAGACTTTATTTTATTAAAACTTTTATTTAGGTTGTAATTTTATGTTAAGTACTAAAGCTTTATGAGATTTATATTTGTAGAATTTAAACATTATTATTGTTTATTTACCTTTTACATGCGCAAGTATCTTATAGATTTTTTTTATAACTTTTTAATAGATAAATGAATCTAATGCAAATATGAGACACACTTATTAAATAGGTTAGGTTATGGGTTTAGGTATTTAAATATGATTAATAAACAGGTCATGTCATGGGTTGAGATTGTCCAAACATAAAACTATTTAGACATGAGACCTAATACGATAACATGAATTGCTAGCCCCACTTTGGTTATATAGAGTTTTAATGTAATTTAGGTATGTAGTTACCTTCATGCAATGTTTATGCATATAGGTTTGTAAATAAAACAAACTTAATAATATTGGGAACTATAATTTGTATGCTACAACCAACAGACATAGAAGTCATGAAACGACAATTGCGGCGTCTTGCAAGGGAAGTGAGATAAGGTTGTGTGATATGTAGATTAGGTGCTAATTGTGTGCAAATAAGTGGATTCTAAATTGGCCAATTTCTATGATACAAGTTAGTCCTTTGAAAGGAAGCCACAACTTGGTTCCAATGGTGTAATAGGATACCATTATAGGTTTTCTAGACTAGTTACATTAGTGGCTAATACCACTAGTGATCTTATAATGAGACTACTTTAAGGTTATGGTATTATATATATGTATATATCTTGTATGTTTGTTAAGGAGTTCAAACTACTCAAATTTATGAAATGGTAAGACCATACTGCTTGCTACATCTAAATGATCTAAATGAGATGGTAATTATTGCTTACAACATTAGCTTTAAATACTATGTGAATTTCTTGTCATGTCATGCATATGCGTTTGTGGTAACTACTTTAATATGCTCTTTGTTCATACCTTTTGGAAGCCTTATAATTCCTTTTTTCTAATTTTTTTTTAATATAGGTGTTTCAACACCTATATTATGATAGTATATTTAGCTTGTTTTATTAAGGTAGATAGTGTCAAGTTTAATGAAAATGAAGATTGGTTCATCACATCTGCAAGCTAATTCATCAACACAGTATGAAGAAAAAAGAATATAGAATTGAATATTGTAAAATGAGTGTGTTAAATTACAAAGATTTACTGCAGAAACATATATATGCCTAATCAGTTTAACAAACTAACTCGCTAACTAAATTCTAACTAATAAAGTAATGCTCCAACTATACAAGGGTCTACATGTACTGATGACATATCTTCTCCTTCTGTTGTTAATTGCATACCCTATACACTATATATAATACCTTACATACTACCATTGTTGGCCACATATATTGTAAATGTGGTAAACCATCCCCCCCACCCAATCCTTTCAAGTTGGTGCTTAGACAATAAGAACAAAAGCTAAGTTTCAAGCAAACACTTGTTGCATAGATCAACAAATTGATGCTTGGATGGAATAAACCGAATGCAAAGTAGTTTGGAAGAGATGTGATGTTACATAAAATGGACATTAATGTCTATATGTTTTGTTCTTGCATGTAGACAAGGATTATTGGCTATGAGAAGAGTAGACTTATTATCATGGTACATAGGGATTGGAAGGTCTACAACAATGTGTAAATCCCTCATAATGTAAGAAGTCCACAACACTTCTCTAGTAGTAGTAACTAGACCTCAGTATTCAGCCTCTATTGAAGAGGTTGACACAATGTTTTGTTTTTTTTTGTTTTCTAAGAGACATGCTATTCTTAACATGAGACAATAGTTACTAATAGATTTCCTATCTAAGCAATCAGCTGCACAATCAAATTTGGAAAAAGCCCTTAATGATGGAAAAAGCACCATAGATAGATTTTATTTTGTAATTTAAATTATTATCTTTAATTTAGGGTCTTCTTATATTTAGTTATTCTAGTTTATATCTCTTTGGATTACTTCTTTTGTTTAGCCAAATTCTGAATTTGCTTCTTTTGCTGATGTTGGTTTAACCTCTAAATCAAATTCTAGTTTACCTTTTGATTACATGTTTGTTTGGAAGTCTTTTAAATACCTTTTAAACCTTTTTTTACAGTTTATTTGATAAGTATAACCTTTGGTTTAGGTTTTTGACTTACTAACTAATATACTTATATTAACCCTAATTCTGATTTTGCTTCTAAATTAGTTTATGATTTAAAAATTGTCTACGTTTTAACATACCACTCATATATAAATGTATGTGTGTGTGTGTATATATATAAGCTTTACATCATTAGTTCTTAGTTTAAAATTATAATTTTACTCAATTATTTAAGTTCCATATCTCCTATAACCAATTAATCTTAAACTAGTTTCTAGTACAATTTTTGAATTAGGTTCTATTTTAGCTTCTAGTTACTGTTTTTATTTGTAAACCTTAAGAATTCCTCCTGAATCAATATGTGGAATTTATTTAACTATAATTGGGTATCCTAAATCTTCATTTTAGCCCCTAACTAGTATTTTGGTCAGTACGGTATACTATATTCTTGATTTAACTACTGAATTAACTACTAATGTAAGAAAAACATGAATTTTTCATATAATTTCATAAATTTATAATCCAAATTAGATTCTTATTATGCTTCTAATATTATAATATCATAAATTTTTACCTAATATTTTTTACCCATTTAATTTCTATATATACATATTATGTATTATTACATATTATACACTTATATCATTTATCTAACACCTCTAACACTACATATATCATCTTTCACCACCAATAATATATCAAATTACTTAGTTATTCTCTAAATCAGAATTTATACCTAATTAATCTCCAAATAAAAAAAAATTAGCTTGATTATACCATTTTACCCATTATTCATCATATAATGCATACTTCTAACACTCCAAATACTACTAATATCATACTACATTAGCAATTAACATCTTAAAACACCTAATCACATACTAAATCATAATTTTCACCAAAAGTAACATTAAATTACAAAATTAATCTCAAATATTGCTTTTTATGCATAATTTTAGGGCCTAAAAATTAAGCAAAAATTTAGAAAATTAAATTTAAGAAAAAAACTTCATAGCATTGTAATACATATCTTAAATAGTCTAGATAAAAAATTTGAAGTCAAAACTACATCATTAAGGTCATTAATATTTGAATTGAAAAGTAACTTAGATTTAGTAATTTCTTAAGAGTAGTATCTCTCGAGGTATAAATTTATTAAGTTGACATTTTTTCCTAAATCTACATACTAAAATATTTCATAATACCAAATTTCATAATTTTCAAACTGAATTTATTATTTTTACTAATTTATTAAAAATTGGAACAAACTAGAACATTCATTGGAAATCAACCTTGTCTCCACCTCTGGCCACCTTGGGCACATCGGCCTATCTAGGCAGGTGGTTCACTATATGGTCGTCAGTTTGGTTCCTTCCTAAGTAATTATCGAGTTTGGATTATTCTTTAAGGCTTTAATTACATACTATTTTGATTAATTTTTCTAAAATTAGTTTTTCCTCTCTTCTCTCCTCTCCCTAATTTTTTTTTTTCTAATGCTAAACCGATCCAATGAATTGTAGATGGTCATCTTTTAATTTATATAGTTGGTTAGATGTGATTATGAATTAAATTGTGTCATTTCTCCATTATCTCTTCTTCTTTTTACTTTCTATTTGGCTTAACATTATTGGTTATTATTTTCTCTTTAATTCCCAGTATGTCATGCTTGGTTTCTGGCATTTGCATACTTTTTCATATTTTTCTTGATTTTTCCTTAATTTTTATGAATTTTATTTAATTAATAAGCATTATTTTAACATATTTCAAGTATTTTAAGTAAGTTTGCATATTTTTATTTACAAATAAATATATATATATAGTACAAATAAATACTTATAAATATTATTTATGTTATTTTATGATTTTTAGTATGCATATAATTTATCTTTATTAATTTGTTTGTTATCAGAACTTATTTTACACGTTTTTGATAAATAATGTATAATATATATATAACTCAAAATTATAATATTTGATTATTTATTTTCTTAAATCCAAACTTACGAGATTACTTTTACTAATATTCCTAACTTTATTGTAAAATTTGGGCTCGATTAGATAATCTACTTAATAGCCTTAAATTTTACAAACTGAATTCTGAACACTTGATTGTAGAGCTTACATTAGCTGAGCAAGCTACATAGCACAGACAACCTAAAACACAAAGTCTTTCATAGGATGGAGCTTTGTGATACAACATCTCAAATGGAGTTTTCCATCCAATGTCTTTTCAAGGCATGATGTTAATGAGGAATGTCGCAGTAAGCACATACTCTCCCCAAAAAACTTAGGCAAGTTAGCATGTAATCATAACGATCTTGCTACTTTTAATAGGTGTCTGTGTTTCCTTTTGACCCTACTATTTTGTTGAGGTGTATTGGATGTAGTTCTTTGATGCACAATTCCTACCTTAGAAAACAAATCCTTGTACTTACTTGTGGTGCCCCGTACGTGACCTGTGCCCCTAGTCTTCTCTTTCCTCATTTTTTTTTTTTATAGATTTCTAATAGCTTCTTTCTCTTGGGTGCTCAATTTGGGGTCATTTTTTACCACATTTACTACACGATTTCACCATATAGTGAAATCGTGTAGTAAACTTAGCATACTTTGAATCAGGATAAAAAAATCATCCAAATTCATCCATTTACGCAGCTTAAATCAAGCTTAAAAATTAAAAGAAAAAATGATTTCGAGTCAATGTTCATCAATTGAGATTTTTAAGTTTTCTTAGCTTTCCAAGCTTACTTAGTGATGGATTAGTACAAATAGGAGTCCTTTGTTAATTCCAAAACATAACAATCTCCTACCTAAACTTAATTTCAAGTTTCCCTCTCCAGCATGAATTTTCTTTCTTTAGGAGTAGCTAGCTTCATAGTGGTTTTCAATGAAAACTACCACTACTAAGGACTTCCCCATCCCTGAAAAACCAAGACTCGACCTCCCATTCACTTCTAACAATCGCTACACACCACCACTGATAACTACCATAAGCCACCACCTTTAACTACCACCCAAATGAACTTCGATCACTAAGGTGTTAAGCGTACTCCCCCCTTCCCTTAAGTCTAATACGAAAGATATAAATCTCCCATTTCTCATTCGTTTTAACGTTGATAGGCGTCCAAAGCCACTCCGACCAATCGCTGCAATTAGAGTTTGGAGCCACTTGAGTTGAACCCGAGCCGACCTGATTTGCTTTATTTATTTATTTAATTATTTTACTTTTTGTTTAATTTATTACTCATGTATTTGTAAATTGTAAAAAAAAAAAAAGAAGAAGAAAAACAAAAAATAGGAAGAAAGAAAAAGGAAAAGAAGAAAAGAAAAGAAAAAGTAGAAGGGATGTTTTTTTTTTTTCAAACTAAGACTTAGCACCATAAAATAAAATAAAAAAACAAAAAAATAGATTAATAAATTGGGTTTTATCACCTAGAAAATAGTTTTCTTTTAATAAGGACAAAACAAAATTGACTTTTTTCAAAATTAGGGCCTTTTTTTAGAATTTTGAAATAAAATCAACTTTAGGACCCTTTAATGTTTTTTCAAAGAAATAAACTTGAATCAATTTAAAATATAAATTTGACTGGTTTTTTAGAAGTTAAAATCAACTTACCCACCTAAAGTTTTCAAACCAACGAACTATGGAAATCTGAGTTCGAATAACGAATATATAGGTACTCGTACGTAAGTACGAGGTGACTTAAAACAAGAAAATTTTTCTTTCTCTATATTTTGTAAATAATTGATTTCTTTATCTTTTTCTCTTTAAGAATTAAATTAATTTGGATGTGGATAGATTTCATTATAAGGATATATTGAAAGGTAAAATTAAATTCGAAGAGATTAAAAGTAGTACCCATTTAATGTTTAAAAAATTAGCTCTCGGTTCTAGATATTTGGTTTTCAAAATTCATTTTAACAAAAATTGGTTTTATTGGAAGATCAATAGCTAAGTTATAACTCTTTTTTCCGACTCCGATCAAGTAAAGACTCCAAAAATGTTTTCAAAGTTCAAATAATCAGTTTTCTTTAAACCCTAGTCAAGTGTTAATATTAAATGGATAGGGTTTAATATTGATTGATTTAAAGAAGACTTATTTATAAAAACCAAAAAAAAAAAAAAAAACCAGGCTCGACAAACACAATAGGGTACCCATATATCAACATGTAACAATTTGATGGAATTTAACTTCCAAACAGGCTTAACAATGAAAATTTCCAAGATTCACACCTTTACAAATGTTTAGATGTTGCAAAGTACCAATGGAAATATGTCCTAAATGTAAATGTAGTAACTAAAATTGATTTAAATTAGATCTATGAATAGATAAAGAAACTAGAGTAGAATCAAAACTCAATCTTATAGTCTCTGCTTGAGAATTAAGCACATATAGCCTACTAGCTGCTTTTGTTGTTGCCACAATATTTTTAAAGCTCAAGTCCTAAAATTTACAAGAGTTTTGATAAAAAATTACTTGTAATGGATGACTAGCAACAAGTTTGTGGAATGAAAGTAGGCTATATGGAAAATGCGGGACTAGAAGAGCATTAGAAATGGTCAATGAAGGATTTAATCTAGCTTTGCCAACAAAACTAGCAGTTAGAGTAGAACTATTTGGGAATTTAACAAAAATCGGATGAATTAGAGGTTTAATATCATGCAAAACTTCTTGAAAAGGAGTTATATGATTGGAAGCTCTTGTATCAACTATCTATAGAGCCATATGCTTATTAACAACACTTAAACATAAGGAAACATGATCATTAGACATACTTGCATGCATGGCATTAACTGCTGCAAGTTCAGAATTTTCACTAGTTTCCTTCATCATCTAGCAAACTTCCTTACACAGATTACGCATAAATTCTGTTACGCCCCGAAGCGGCAGAGTCGTAACAGCTCCGCCGTGTAAACCATTCTAAGATAGAAGTTGGCCTTACAGCCACTATCCTAGACTTAATCTACATAAGGCGTTCACGACTAACCCACTTTGAAGTAAATAGTTTGTAATTTAAATAAATCATTTACCTAAGAAAGTGAGAAAATATATATATACACTATAATTCAATTATTATAATTAACATTTACAACATTTCATCGTAATATATTTCCTAGTTATTATGTTATTCAGAAATGAAAAATTCTAAAATAAAAGCTTAAAGCTTAAAAATATATGTTTGTTCTTCAAATGTTTTTCCTCACTCCCCAAGATCCAACAGTTGCTAGTTTCAGAGTAGTTGTAAGTCGCTTCTTAGCCAGTATCTGCACGACGTCTATAGGGATGTGAGCAATTATAACGCAGTAAGTTAGGATGGAGGACTTAAAACTATACCACAAACACAAACAAGGTTATTAACCAAATCATTTGGTGTAATGCATGTTTAAGCAAATGCCATCACACAACGTTGTCCGGCCCGTCGTGAGATTAGAGAAATTATACCCACTCTAATTCGGGTTGAGGAGTTGCCATTAATGTAACAATTCACGACCAAACCTAAGCTTGTGCAATGGAGACACTACTCCTCCTACGACTACCTTTCAACCATTGACTTTACCGTTGTTGCGACCTCCTCACCTGTCACTTAATTTGACTAAGGATGAAGAAGGGACCCATTATGCTATCCAGCGTTATCCCTTTTGATGGAGTCGGTATTTAGCCGAAGAATCCTAGGTTTCCCTTAATGGGTTGCTATGCAGATCCGATTTATGTTTACAAGTCATATCTTTGTTAAGTTCAGTTTAGGATGATTGATCACTTCATATAATGTAAGCTAGAACAACAAACAGAATCATAACATCACTAGTAATCAAGCATATACATACAAGCAACTATCTAACAAGAACAACCAAGTATAATCTCAAGCCTCCAAAATACAGCAACGTATTAATCTCAACTTACCTCAACTTCTCACTCACTTACTCGAGGTTCGACCTGCTCAAGCCATTGCCAATCATCCTTGTAACACAAACGTGGTTTCAATTTTTCATATAACTATTTTAGGTTGGTTTTATCCTATAACGCTTATTGTTATCTTTTGTTTAGGGTTTATATACCTAATTATCTAGGTCTCAAGTCTTTTACAATTCTTCTTGAATCGTGTTAAATTCTATTTCAATTTTCGTATCGATTTCTAAATTAGGTTTTTAACTCAATTTTTAGTTAAAAATTTATATGTATACCCTAAGAAATCATTCCGATACATAATGTGAAATTAATCGCATTATCTTCAGATATCGTAATTATCATTTTTAGTCTCTAACTAGTATTCAAGTTCATGCAGTATACTCGGATCCTAGTTTAATCACCGAATTCACCCCTGTTATGAGAAAATCTTACATTTTTTCATATAATTACCCTGATTTACGTTTCCTATCAGATTTATTGTATATTTCTATTATTATCATAATATCAATTTTTATTCTAATATCTTCTATTTATTATATTTTTAATAATTTTGTATTATGTACTTTTACTTATTATGTACATAATACATATATAATATTTTTATCAATCTAATTACCATCTTCCAACATCAATTATCATTTCAAAATATCTAAATTTATCATAAATCAGATTTTATGTCTAATTACCCTAATTTACAAAATTAACTTAAAATTTACTATTTTTCCCTATTATTTATTTACTACATAATTAACCTAATAATTACATCTAATACCCTAAATGCTATAAGTATCATACTTCATTAGATTTCAATATGCTAAAACATATAATTATTCACTAAATCAATAATTAACTATTTAATTACTTAATTAACCCTAATTTACCCATTTTATGCCTCATTTTAAGGCCTAAAATTAATCTAAAAATTTCAAAAATTAATTTTTGAAAACAGGTTTCATAATACTATTCTATATTATCTAAGTAGTCTACATAAAAATTTTGAGCTCAAAACTATACTCTTAAGGTCATTTATTTCTAAACCAAAACATGCTCGGTTTTGTATGATTTTTTAAGGATCATATATCACGGGACATATTTTTATCAAAATAATATTTTTCCTAAAAAATAAATACTAAAATATTTCAAAATAACAAAATTCATAATTTTCTAAAAATATTTACTATTTTTATAAAATTACACAAAATTAGGCTGGAAATCGAACTCACTAGTTTAGGTGGCTCTGGCCACTACCGGCCGCAATGGCTTTGTCGGCCGGTCTAGGTGCTGCCATCACCGTGTAGTGGTGGTGGCAATTCACTCCCAAGTGCTCATCTGATGTTGTTTCCCTTCTAAGGCTCTAATTGCATAGGTTTTTTGTGATTTTTCCTAAAACCTTAATTTACTCTCAATTTCACCTCTCTTTATTTTTCTTACTCTCTAAACTGATCAAATGAGCTTATGAAATTTTCTTGCTATTTATAGAGCTTTAGGGAAATTATTGTGTATTAATTTGATTAGACAACTACCTTATCTTCTTCCAATTTGCCTTTTATGTTGTTCTAATTTAATTAGCTAATTTTTTTCTTATTTTCCCTAGTTACCACGACCTAAATCTGGATCATTCCTTATTTTTTTTTATTTTTTATTTTTCCTTAATTAATTATGAATTCTCTTTAATTATTTAGTATTATTTTAGCATATTTCGCGTATTTTAAGTAATTATGCATATTTCTACCTATATGTAAATTCATATATAGTGCAAATAAATATTCCTAAATATTATCTAGGTTATTCTATGATTTTTAGTATACATATAATTTATTTTTAGTGATTCGTTAATTATCGGAATGCATTTTACACATTTTCGATAAATAACGAGTAATATACTTAAAATTTGGAAGTTTTATATTCTTTTATTTTATTGCTTACTTTCTTAAATTCGAACTTACGAGATCATTTTTACTAATATTTATAGCTTTACTTTATAATTTAGGCTCGATCGAATCTTTCAATTGATTGAAACTTTAAGTAGTTAGTTATAGGATTTACAAATTCTCTGTCAAATCTTTTACTCGCATTAACACTATTGCAAGAAACATCGTCAAGTGGAGTGCTAAGAACAGCTTAAGTCTTATTCACTCGAATTGATGGTTTTCCTTTAACATTGGTTCTCTTCCCCTTAAACTACTTAGGGTATCTCAATAGCTGGAAGCAATTATCAATAGAGTGGCCATCTGCTTTACAACATTTGCAACTAAGTTCTCTCTTAGACTTTGTACTTTCAAATGAATTCCTGTTGTTAGAAGTACTTATTGCATTGGACTTAACAATAATGAAAGTCAATACCTCTAAGTCAGAATGTAACATCTTTGTCACTTGTCTTTGCTTTTTTACCTATTGCACAAGTTAAAAGGCTTAGTTAATGGATGGCAAAGGCTTCATTGACAATATTTGACTTCTTATACTCTCGTATCCTTCATTTAGCCCCATTAGAAATTGGACTAGCTTGTTATTTGAATCCAATTCAACTAACTTGTCGCTGTATCTGCAAGTACAATAATCTAACCTTCCACATTCACATACATAATGGAATGTATCTCATGTAACTCATCCCAATCTCGCTTCAATTTATTAAAGTACACGCTAATTGTTCTATTTTAGATTCATTATCTCATGTTAGATTTGGAAAATCAACGGTCCATTACCAACACCATATTATTCTTTCACCTCTGACTAAAGCTGAGCAACTGATTTAGTGTATTGAAAATTTTGCACCAAATTGCTATTTATCGAATTGAGCAGCTAGCATCTAACCATATAGCCTAACCTAATCTATTTCACTAGGTTTTGTGAATTATCTGCAGGTTTAGTAATAGATCCATCTACGAATCCTAGTTTCATTTTCACACTAAGACCTAATTGAATGGATTTGCTCCATGAAATGTAATTAGATTCATTGAACAAAAGGTTTCCAATAGACATGCTTGGATTGTCTGATCCAAACAAGTAATATGGATTGCTAATTGCGAGTCCACTTGATTGTTCATAGTTCTAATTGTCTTAACATAAATTTCTGATAAGGAAGGAAGATGAAATGACTATAAGATCAATGAAATACATAGTGTTTACTTTGATACCATGTTGAGTTTGATGAAAATGAAGATTAGTTAATCACATTTGTAAGCTAATTCATCAATATTGTATGAAGAAGAAAGAATACAAAACTAAATATTGTAAAATAAGTGTGTTAAATTACAAAGACTTGTTGCACAAATATATATATGCCTAATCAATTTAACAAACTAACTCCCTAATTGAATTCTAACTACTATAGTAATGCTCTAACTATACAAGAGTCCAAGTGTACTGATGACGTGTCTTCTCCTTTTGTTGTTAATGACATACTCGGTACAATGTATGTACCACCCTGCACACCATCATTGTTAGTTGCATATATTGTAAATGCGGTAACTCTAACAGATAGAATGATAGCGGATTTGACTACTCTAATGACTTCATTGAAAACTTGTTTTAAGATGTTATGTTCACCTAACTTAATTATTATTTCTCAAATTTATGAGAATTTTCTAGTAAATGTTCTTTAAGGCCTAAATGGTTTTAATAGTGTAATTTATTATTTAGAGTACTAAATCGAGCTTGTGTGACTTCTAAAAAATATGTGATATTACCCATTTGTGACAGCTATGAAAATATTATTACAAGGCTTTTCTGATTTCCATAAATCAAGTAATGTTACCCATTTTTAGGAATTATAAAGATATTATGCAAGTTGTGGTAATAGTGGTGTTCTAAGTTTTATATGCTTATTGTAGGTATTAGGGGTATGGAAGTGATGGTCATATGAGTAATGGTGAGAATCTAGTGGAGTAATGGTGTTCATGCCAAAATTCTCTCTTATCTAAATAAGGGAAGGGGTTGAGTATTTATAGGAGTTAGCCATTAGCCTCATTTATTAGATCGAGATGATGATAAATGGTCATTGTTAACCCCTTCTTTTTATGGACCTCAAATGGATTCTCTCCTTGGATCTTGGCTTAATAAAGCCTTACTTAATGTGTGAGACAATGGAGAAAGGTTGGTATTAAATGGACCAATTCAATGAGTCTTACTCCAAGTCCATCATGTTAGTCTCCCTTAATCATTACGATTTAGTAGACTTTGACACCCTAAGCCTTGTCATCTTAATCTAAAGATTAAATCTAGTTTGATACTTAGCATAAGTCCAAATTCAAATTTAACCCTCTATACTCGTTTTATGGCATGTATATGTGGTAGGGCTATTGTGCTAAAGGTTTTGAGGTGTGAATGATAATGTATAAATATCTAATATTTTTTTTTTCAAGATTAGAATTTAATCTGTTTTATTGAAAGATCAACATCTATGCCATTAGCCTATAGAGGTCTTAGTAATATCTAGTATTTATATTCTTAGAAAAACCTCTTTCACAAAAAATTTTCAATGATTAGCTATGTAAAAAGGAATTTGAAAAGAAAATGATTTTTATTTTTGAAAAGATGACAACTTTATTTTGAATTTTTGATATGTTTCCAAATTCCACATATATTTTAAGCAAAATGAAAGTAGTTACATATAAAGAGGTCCTTATAATTTCTTGAAGTTTTGGAATTCCTTTAAAAGATACTATGTCTTATCATTAGTTGTAAAAAATACATTTTTATTTGGGAATTAAGCTAGGAAAAATTATAATCAACAACATTCAGCAAAATTTAACAAAAAAACTAAAAGTTGAATTGAATGAAAATGCTAAATTCAACTTATACTCATAACATGATTTTTGTTTCAAAATAAATTGGATTGGTTAAGCTCAAAGCAATCTTTATTTGTTGCACCGTAATAACGTTCTAGAGCAAGGTGATCAAATAAAAACAATAACAAATAATTCGTGTTTTGGTACTTTAGAAACAAATTATATGTATTATTCATTTTAATAAACTCATGCTTTGTATTTTATTACTATTTCTAACTTTTTATTAGAAAAAACGTATTGCTTTTGATTGGTCCACAATAATTAATTTAATAAGATAATTGTAGGCCTTGTATTTGATGAATAAGAATCGAGTAAGTAAATTTATAGTATTAGTGAAACAAACCCGATTAACCTAAAAACTTATAAATGGGCTTGAGACATTAGTCGAGGAAATCACTTGGATTGGGATATTAAAAATATAATAAAATAATAACAATATGGTTAAATTAGTGCAATTTAACTATACTACTTATTATGTATCATAATTGCATCGAATAAGTCTCGATAGTTCGTAAATTTTTGGAGATAAATTATATATGTAATAAAATTATTATGGGACATAAAATAACATATGAAATATATACATATGTGTCATGTGTAATTTATATATATATATAATCGAAACTAATTTAAATACTTGAAAAATAGCATTTTTTAGTCGAATTAAGCTAATTAAATTCATGAAAATTAATAAAAAATTATAGGAAACACATGAGTAGCTAGGATTAAGTTGGTTAGGCATGTGGAATCACAATGGATAGGTGTTGATGCATTTGGTAATTAAGAAACATGTAAAAGATTAGCTTATAAACCCAAATTTTTAAGGAGAGAGAAAGGAAAATTCATTTTCACATCATCTAAGCTTTGAAAAATCTAGAACTTCTCTCTGGAAAATCATACATTCAAAGTAGGATCTAGAAAAATTAAGGATGGAGTTAAGTGACTAATGAAGCCAATTTAAGGAATTATACACAAATTAAGTGTAAATTGGGAATTTCAAGGTACAACAGCCTAAAGGGTTACTGGAACTCAACCACCACCATCACCAGGAACCACACCCAATGTTTAGTGGCACCGACAAGGAGGGAGCCACCATTGGTGGCTAGAGCTTCATTTTTTAGTGAAGTCTAATTTTAGTCCGAATTTACATAATTTTGTAACAATATAGAACATGCTTAGAAAAATTATGAAAAAAAATTTATTCCTACATATTTTTATGTACAAAATCTAGGAAAAATACTATTTTGAACAAATTTAATAGCTACAATATACGTCCTTAAGAAATTATTGAAATCAGGCAAATTTTAATATTAAAATAAATAGGACTAATGATGTAGTTTCCACTTCAAAATTTTTTTATGAACTATTCTAAATCAATATTGAAGTTCTATATAAAATTTTTTCATTAAACTATTTTCTAAATTTTTATTTGATTTTTGAGTCCTAAAATATGTGCAAAATAGTGTTTTTAGTAAAGAGAGACATATTTTCCCTAAGAACCTTACTTAGATTTTGAGCTTGATTAATTATTGAAGTATTTACACCATTCTGGAGTAATTTAATTGAGTAGTAAAGTAAGGAGTTATAGAAAATTGCAATTTAGTCTTTAAAAGTGAAGTTGGTAACTTGGTTATTTTGTTGGATTTGATAAATTGATGAACTACGATATAATGTATAAGGACTTGAGAGGTAATGAACCTAAGGAAGGTTGTTTGAAGTGTTGCTTGAGGCCCCCATAATTGAAAGTTGGAAAAAAAGTGAGCAAATTAACTAAGTATATGATATTGGTTAAAGGTAGCTAATAACTTAGAGGTTCTGTAAATGAATTGTTTACTAGGATGATACTCAAAGATTGAGTCAAAAGCAATAATTAGGAATAAAACGTAAAAACAAGAGACTTAGAAGCTTGGTCAGAGGGTGATTTTCCTAAAAACTCTAAAGATAACAGAGTCAAGGAGTAGCTTAGAGGATAGTTTAATAAGGGGCTTAACTAGGAGTAATTTAGAGGTTGTTTCAAAAAATAAAATTGGTATCATATATGACTCATGTATAGCTTAGAGAGTAACTTAGAAGATTTTTTACTAAAGAAAACTACTATAAAACCACTGATAACCTAACTTAGAGGATTTGACAGTTTAGTATAAACACTAATGAAGGGTCAAGAAATCATGATTTTAAAGTAGAAATAACTTTTAAAATTTATGATGAAACAACCAAAAACGTATAAAACAAACTGATGGCTAATGATTCAAGGCTTGAAAACAAATTTATTTTATATTTTTAGGGACAAGAGGCAATGGTCAAGAGTAGTTTACTAGTAAGTGCAGGTAAGTTGGGATTGACACTTAATGGCATGTTCGAGTATCATATTAGAGTACTTGGAGAATTAAGAGTGCTTATCCGTGGTTGTAGCTAAATTTTTTATGCATATGCTATGTGTATGCGCTTGTGATACTGATTGACGATTAGGAGTTAAGCTCCAAGTGTTGTTTTCTGCTTGAACATATCATGTCGAGTGTGTTTGAACTTGGTTGCTTACCTTATAATCTAGACTAATCTTAAGTTGACTACGATTTAACTTGACATTCATGATAACCCAATAAAGATAATGATTAGGTTATTAGACCAAATACCGACACTTTGATGAGGATAGTAGAAGTGGCCCTTTTTCCCCACCCTTAGTCGAACTAAGTGATAAAATATAGGGTCACAACGAGGTTAGGAACCATGGTTCGAATGATATCTAGGGAAGAGTGTGTTCTCCATTATACAAGCTTAGATTTGGTTTGATAATATTGCATTATAACTCTTCAATCCTTATTAAAGCAAACAAAATTTCTCTATCTTCACAATGGATCGGTTAAACATTGTGTGATGATCTATCATTTGCCTATTGCATTTGCATTTAAATAATGATTGAACAACCATGCTTGTTAATGTATTCTTCTGACTTTGTCCCTTCTTACTGACCTAGTTAAGCTCATATCTCAATAGATTGTTTTACAAGTATGGAGTGGTACTCGAAGATGCCTTGTTATAATTATCAACAGGTTAGTTCTGACGAGTTGAGGAGTGAGGTGTTGAAGCCTATTGAGTGGACCAATGCTCATGTTACTTTTGTTTTTCTTTTGTGGGAAGACTATAAGGTCTTCTTGGGAAGTTATAGTTTTCATTAGTTTGTTGATATGTCTACTATATGTAAGGGAGCCTTCTTGTAGAGTTGTACAAATCTTTTTAAAGCTCTCTAACTTTTAATGTATATAAATCTTTTTAAAAGATCTAAACTATCTTTAGATATGTGAAGATATATTTTGTAAAATGTTATTCCATAGGCCTTATATACTATAGGTGCCTATCTGATTGCTTCAAAGCTAGTTAAGTTGCCATTCACCTTGTGTAGACTGTACCTATGTTAGCAACTAAGGAAGATAGCTTCTAGCTTAGGTGGTTTACACAATAGGGTCATTACAACTCTTCAAGTTTGGGACATGACAATAATATTATTAAATATATTAAAAATATGAAATAAATTACAAAATTTAAAAAGGAAAGAAAATAAGATACAAAAAATAAAAATTGAAAAGAAACAAAAAAGCAAAGATCAACTTTCTAACCTTAAGTTACTTGACTAGTCACCTTTAGGTTTGGTAGTTAACCACCTTAAGCCTTGGTAAACATGGGTAAGAGTTAGGTTGGACCTTGACCCAAGATTGAATCGATACCCTAGGTGTTCAACTTTGTGATAGGAATCAGTCTACGACTATCTCCCAGCTAAAGCCAACCTATCCCAAGCCGATGCCGACTCACTAGAAGTTGAAGCTGACCTACTCTAACTCGAAGCCGAATTGTTTAAGGTTGAGGCCAAACTAATAACAGAAGACCGAGGGGAAGCAAAGGGTCTACTCAGCATCAAGTTTGTCGTTTGTTGAGAAGACGAGAGACAATACGGTCAAGTACTCGAGAATAAAGAAGCACTCGGCACGGCACGAAGAGACTAGTGTTGACTAACTTTAGAACTTGGTAATTATGGGCTAACCTTTCTGGTGTTTCGACCAAGTAATGTGAGACTGTAGAGACTCCTCCTCGAACTCAAACACCCAACTACCGACTCTACCTAGTTTGGATCCTGCTCCTTCTAAGATAAGTCGAGTGACTGCATGCCAACTTTTATTAAACGCTTTTATATTCTTATATATGTTTTCTTTATTTTATTTATGGGCCTAATTCTTTAAAGTTTAAGGCCTTGTCCATTATTTACAGTTTTACCACTAGGGTTTAAGACTTACTATTAATAGCAACATTTGTAATAACATAAAAAAGGATAGAAATATATGAATGAAGACAATCATATTTTAGAGTAAAACTTTCCTCTTTCTAGCAAGGCTATACTTAAGCTATCAGAGCTTGCATTTGCTGGACTATTGAGTGTTGACTAACTCTTTAATCTTTCTTGTATTCTTATTAATCTTGACCTTAAGATTATGGTGAACCCTCATTTAAGTCAGTTAGTGAATTGCATCTAAGCATCATTTGAATCTCAAGCAACATTTAGTGTTCGTAAGTTGTATCGGACCCTATTTTGAGCTCAAACCCTTGATTGTGTTTATGTCTTGGTATGTGATATCCATATACATTCACACTCAAAACCCCCTGCTTTCACTTTCTATTTCCCGTCTCACTCGAACCTAGATTGCGTCATTTCCCTTTCGAGATTCGCTACCTACGATATGCATTATCTTAGTATCAAAGCTTTAGGGAGACATGCATGCTAATGTTCTTCAAAGTTTAACTTGTAGTTTGAACATTTTTTATAATCATCATTCCGTGGTGTAATGTGTTGTTCGTATTTTAGTAGTCATGGTATTGTGCTACAATTAAGTCCAGTAACATTAATTTCAGTAGTTAACTCTAGTTGTTATAGAAAGCATTTGTCAGTAGTGGTAGCTACAGAAGCCAAGTAGTAGTTATTTATGGGTTATTGTAATTGTGTTTTGTTGTTTCTTCAATTTTCTGGAAATTACTGTACGGACAAGAATGTCAAAAGATAGTGTCAACAACACTGGTGATAGTCCTCGTGAAAGCTTGAGGAGACGTGTTGATAACTTGGAATATCAGATTTAGAATCTTACTAACTCTATCCAAGAACTCACCGGTTTTGTTAGAGGCTACAGACGTGATGGCCGAGAAGAAAGAAGGGAATGAACACCTACCAGTAGAAGTAGCTCCAATGAGCTTAATATTAATGAACGACAGCTAAGAAGAGCTGCTGAGCCAAGGGGAAGAGAAAACTAACTTGAGCCAAGGAGAAGCAATGATAAGAGTATTGACTCCGAAGTGAACCAAGGAGCCTAAAGAAGAGAGATGAGGCCGAGAAGAGATGTGGCCGAGCAAAGCTCAAATAAAAGTGGCCGATCCAAGGTGAATCGACCAATTCAGAATGTAAGGGATGAGCCCCGAGCACCTGGTAGAGGACTTAATAATATTAAGCTTAAATTACCAACTTTTAGTGGAAGTAACCGACTTAAAGAGTTCCTTGACTGGGTTCCTCAAGTCGAGAAGTTGTTCAAGTGCTACGAGTGTGATGATTGAATAAAGGTTAAGCTAGCTTCATTATCCCTTATTGAATATGCAAGCCTTTAGTGGGATAAGTTGGTTGCCAAGCGTGATACTGAGGGAGAAGAGTAGATTGGAACTTAGAGGCTTATGAAGCAATTGATGAATCAACGCTTCATGCCGACTTATTTTAAGCAAGAGATGCTTTATGCCTTCCAACACCTAAGGCAAGGTCGAAACATTGTTGAAGAATACTTACAATAGTTCAAAACTCTAATGACGAGATGCAAGATTGCTGAGCCATAGGACCACACCATTGCTAGATTCTTGCGTGGACTTCAAAACAACATTGTCGATGTAGTTGAACTACAGCTGTTCAACTCATTAGATGAGCCGATCAATCTAGCATTAAGGGTAGAGAGATAGAGGAGAAGGAGGCATTAGAGGCTGACCAAACGATCTTAACTAGTCAACCCTGAACTTAAGAAATATGCCGAAAGAAGGCTAGAAAAGAAGATGGAGAGAGGCGAGTCTAGCCAACCTGATTGTGCCGAGACAAAGAGGGCCAGGAAAGAAAAGGCACCCGGCAATAAGGCTTGAGATGTGAAGTTCTTCAAATGTTTAGGCTATGGGCATATTGCTTCTCAATGTCCAAATAAGATGGTCATGGTCTTGAAAGGTGAAGGAGTTCGAAAGATGAGTTAATAGAAGAAGATGTCTACGTCGAAAATCTAGATGAACTCTTAGCCATGGTGACACAAGCTGACCTAAAGGCGGACCTTGGACAAAGGGAAAATTTATTTCATATTCAATGTTTGGTGAATGGGAAGACCTGATCCCTAATTGTTGATGGAGGAAGTTACACTAATGTTGTCTCTACCGAGTTAATGGAGAAGATGAAATTGTCGACCTACCCACATCCTCAACCTTATAGATTAAAGTGGTTTAATGACAAGGGTATGGTTCATGTGCATAAAAAAGCTCGAATAATATTCATGGTAGGGTAGTATGAGGATGAGATTAAATTTGACGTAGTCCCTATGAATGCCGTGAATTTACTTCTTGGTAGACCATGGGAATATGATCGGAAGGTGATCCATGATGGCTTCCTTAACACTTATACAGTTTGGAAGGATGGGAAGTGCTATTGCTTGACTCCCATGAGTATTGAGGAAATCTAGAGCAACTCAACACCCATAGTGAAGAGAAAAGGGAAGAGAAGTTTGTTTGGCATCTCGGCTCACGCTCATTGTTTAACGTTGAGGATGACTTTTTTTCGGTCCCACGGTAATGATAGGAATTAGCCTACGACTATCTCCTAACTAAGGTTGACTAGTCCTAAGTTGATGCCAATTCGCCAGAAGCTGAAGTTGACCTGCTCTTACTCGAGGCTAAATTGTTTAAGGCCGAGGCCGAACAGCTTTTGCCAAGGTTGAACTAATAATAAAAGACTGAGGGGAAGAAAAGGGTCCACTTGGCATCAAGTCTATAATCTGCCGAGAAGACGAGAGACCACACAACTAAGCACTCGAGACCAAAGAACCACTCGAAACGGCATGGAGAGACTAGTGGCAACTAACTTTAGAACTCGGTAATTATAGGCCGACCTTTTGGGTGTCCAGGCCAAGCAATGTGAGACTGCAGAGACTCCTCCTCAGACTCAGACACCTAACTGTCGACCTTGCCTAGTTTAGATCCTACTCCTTCTAGGAGAGACTGAGTGACTACATGCTGACTTTTATTAAACGCACAGTTTTGTATTCTTGTATATGTTCTCTTTATTTTATTTATGGGTCCAATTCTTTAGAGTTTAAGGCCTTATACATTATTTATAATTTTGCCACTAGGGTTTAAGACTTGCTATAAATAGCAACATTTGTAATAACATAAAAAAGGACAGAAATATACCAATGAAGACAATCATATTTTAGAGTGAAGCTTTCCTCTTTCGAGTAAGGCTATACTTAACCTATCAGAGTTGACATTTGCCGGATTATTGAGTGTTGAGTAACTCTTTAATTTTTCTTGTGTTCTTATTAATCTTGATCCTAAGATTGTGGTGAGCCTTCATTTGAGTCGATTAGTGAGTTGCATCTAACTCTCATTTAAATTCCGAGCAACATTTAGTGTTCGTGAGTTGTATTAAACCTTATTTCGAGTTCAAACCCCTAATTGTGTTTATATCTTGGTGCATGATATCCATACACATTCACACTCAAAACCCCTTATTCTCATTTTCTATTTCCCGTCTCACTCGAACCCAGAATGTGTCATTTTCCTTCCAAGATCCATTACCTACGGTATGCATCATCTTTGACTTTAACCTAACGATTACTTCTACACCTACCTATGGACCTACTTGGTCACGATAAGTCTATTGATACTTAAGGCTAGAAAAAGAAAATGAAAAGACAGTACAATGCATTATTAGTAAAATTATAAGACATGAAGTTCTTTGTTATGTAATGCCTAGCAAATGAATTTATGCATGAATTTATAAAACCCCTTCATCCTCTCTTATAAATTCACATACGAATACATACACACACATTCCTTCATAGAAATGTACATAGAAGTTGTAGTATAGTGCCACTTCTAATAAGATTTATTAATAATTTTTCTCTTACTAGAAAATGTCTTACTCATTAATAATTTTTTATGTATTATTAAACTTTATAATTACTCTATAGCATCATTGTTATAATAGATATAACAACTCTTTAAGTAGTAGACTCCATCATCTTTCTTGAAATGTTGAGTTGATGAAATGGGATTAGAGTGAAGAATAGTATATGCCTTAAAGATCAGAAAAGGATATGGATGTAGATTAATATGATGAAACATTGATTTCACTTTTAACATTGTACAGTACGTATAGATTTATAATTGAACGGATGAAAAAACATTCATAATTGAGTATGTATTGCAATCAGTGCTACCACCTCTTTTATGGTTGTTGCAAACCGTGACTAAGAATAGATAAGGTCGGTTGCTGAATGCGTCTAAGCTTGTAGAAAGCTCGAAAAAGGATTAATGGGGAAAGTGCAAAAGAGCAAAAACGAAGAATGAATTAGCAAGTAAAACCCACAGACAGCTCCAGAGGATATGATGCATCAATGGAACTTCTGAAAACTCATGGCTCAATTTGATATGACACACGAATTGGTCTGGTGAGATTACTCATCACCTAACTTTACTTAAGGGAAAGAATGAGAGTGATGCCGAGAGTAAACAAATAGTGTTTATGTAAGGAAAAAGTACTCAAAGAATGTATATTAAGAATGATTTGATGTTCTTACAGTTATAAGTACAAGGGTATTTATACCCATAAGTTAGGATAACCTGCCTAAAAAGGAAAATACAAAAAAGGTATTTCCTAAGGAAATAATATACAAGATACAAAAGGGTAAAAATGAATATACAAGAAAAACAATCATTAGTGTAACAGATTTTACACATGATACTGTATATGTAGTGATGCTATATTGGCAAGGTCGTTAAAAGATGTGGGCAAAAAGTACGAACAGATAGGCTTGTCCGAACAAAGATGGCTTAGTTAGTTTAAACCCTCTCTCTCGACTTCTCGGTAAGGAAAATGTTGAGTAATTGGTCGGCTCAGTGTTACAGAGTAATCATCAACTCAGCATATTGCAGAAAAATGGGTGGTTATACGGTACGGCATGAAGGGTGCCTCAACAAGGAAGTACTCAGCCTTGGCAGGGGTTGGTTGAATAGAAAGATTCGTCATACCAGCTCCTCTAGTCTTCGGGCTCGACTATGGGTCAGGGGTTTAGTAGCCTGATTCCCATCAATAGCACTCCATTGTATCAATTACATGTAAGTGATCACAATCCCTTTTTTTGATGTACTCTCTTTGATTCCCTAACTCGCTCCATGTCCTATACTTTTACAAACATCTATATCATTTGAGAAAATTTTCACCATGCAAAAGTTTGAGAAAGTTTCTATTGTGATGGAGATTAGATTGTGGATAAAATTCTTAGGAGATGAAAATGATAGATATTTATATCTAATTGATGCAAGTAGTGCCACAAAAAGAGATGAAAACACTTTTTATTATATGTATTTAACTATGAATTTTCTTTTTTTTTTCTTTTTCCTTTCTTTAGTCCATGTTGATTGTGGTTGAATCAATTGGGATAGATAGGCTTGGGCTTCATCTCTTGCTCCTTGATATATGCAAAAAAAACCCCTAGTGGGTGTGAATATAGGAGCCTTCTGATACTTAAGTTAATAAGGAAGACTAGAAAGAAAGAGAAGGTAAGCACTCAATACCTAAGGTGATACGGCAACGGGTCTCAAACCAAAATGGGTATATGGGGATTCAAGTAGGTATGAAGAATAGGAAGCAAAATGAGAGGTTTTGATAGTGAATGTGTATGGATATCAAGCACTAAGACACAAACACAATCAAGAGTTGAGCTTAAAATAGGGTTGATACAACTCATAAATATCAAATGTTACTTGGTTTTTCAAATGCGAGGTTAGATATGATATACTAACTTGCTCAAATGAAGGGGTTCACCATAATCTTAAGAACAAGATTGATAAGAATGAGAGAAAGATCAAAGAGTTAGTCAACACTTAATAATCCGGTAAGGCTAGCTCTAAGAGCTCGAGAATGACTTTGCTCAAAAAGAGGAAAGTTCTAAGTGTGGGTATATTCTTCACTATCTGATTGTCTATTTACTAATTATAAATGTTGCTATTTATAGCAAGTCCTAAAGTCTTAGTGGCAAAAATATAAATAATGTACAAGGTCTTATACCCTAAAGAATGGTCCTATAATTAAAAATAAAGAAAATATGTACAAGAATAAAAAACTGTACATTTAATAAAAGAAGTTAGTATGTAGTCATTCGACTTGTTTAGGAAGGAATAGGATTCAAATTGGACGGGGTTGGCGGTTGGATGTCCAAGTCCGAGAAGGGGTCCTTAAAGTCTTACAGTGCCTGGCCGAAACACTCAAAAGGTCAGCCCACAATTACCAAGTACTAGAATTAGTCGGTACTAATCTCTCTGTACCGTGCTAAGTAGATCTTTAGCCTTAAGTACTCAGCCGTGTGGTCTCTCGACTTAGTAGATGACAAACTTAATGCTAAGTGGCTCCTTTTTGTCCTCTTGATCTTTTGGTATTAGCTCGACCTTAGCATTGAACAATTTGGCCCCGTATTAGAATGGGTTAGCTTAAGCTTCTAACAAGTTGGCATCAGCTTGGGACAGGTTGGCCTTGGCTAGGAGATAGTTGTAAGCTGATTCCTATCATAAAGGGTAGTGCTTACCCAAGGTATGTGTAATATGTATCCAGTAGAAGAAAAGGAGGAGAAGAAGAAGGGGAAGAGGAGAAAATTCTTAGAGAGTTAAGAGGAAATAGTGTTGTTCTATCTTACTTCACGGCGCTTGGCACCTTTTATGTGAGTTACTTAGACACGTAGCTATCTGAGGTCCATTTATACTGGCCACTGATAGATAGTGTGCTTCACAGTAGAGAATGAGCTACATTACGGGTGGTTATCTTGTGGCTGACTAGACTATCGAACCTGTAGCTTAGAGGTTTAATAGTTATAGGGGTTGCAGGGTGTGCTAGTTGTATCATAGATGTCAAATTTCATTAATAAGCTATAGCGAAGAGCAAGTACTAAAGATAAAGGTCGAGTCGGGACACTGGGGAAGGGGTCGGTTGGCACTTGATCAAGGCCGGGCTGATTCTTAAGTTTATGTTAAGTGGTCGATGTATGCTAGCTTGACGATTGGGGTGACCCTACTTGGACGGGACACCATATAACTCACCAAGTAGGTTAAGGTATAGGGATGACCTTGCCAATAGCTTGTGCCCTTCTTGGGGTAACTAGATGGTTTTATGAGTAGGTTACGGTATAAGGGATGAGTTTGCTGTTTGCTTGCATGCACTTCGGTTTTCTCCATGATGGGATTTACTTATTAAGCCTTGGTTCAAGCAAAAATCAGGTGTCAACACTTATCCCCTACTCTCCATAGTACTTGAGGTGCGAGGAGAGTAATTCATATAAGGCAACTAAGCTAAGGCTAGGCTATCTTATTCTTCGAATAGGGGGCTAGTTTTGCTGCTTGGTATCTTGATGGATAGTGCTTCTGGTTGGGCCCATTTTCCCATATACAGGATTCTTATGTAATTGATGTGACTAATGGACTATTGATGTGTCATGATGGCAATCCTTAGGAAGTGTAACACGTATTGACGATATATGAAGAGTGGTTGTACGTATGGAGTAACCATCATCAAGCCAAGTCATGGATCCATGTGTAAGGATTAATTGGGGCCTTTAACTGAAGAAGTAAGATATGTTGATGACTAAGGTTCGGCATACATCCTTTTGTAGGTCCGTGCTTCAAGAGTAGGAGAAATCATTTGCCTTCTCCCCTTGGTTATCTATATAAAAAGGTGCATAGGTCCTCATTTCTCACTTTACTCTATCTACTTAAAGGAAACTCTACCAAAATTTCTACTTATGAGCTATTTTCTTTCTCTCATGTGCTTTCTTTCTTCATCGATTGCTTGTGATGGTTGACCATAACACGACCAATCGATAGAGTGAGTCTTCTCATTTGTCTATTTTGAGAGAGGTAGATGAAGGTTGCGAAGGCTCGACTCGAGAAGGGGTGATAGCCTTACTCCCCCAAAAACAATGATGGTGGTAAGAGAGGAGGAGGGAGTGATACTTTCTTAGGAGGATAAGTGGGAATGCAAATAGTGATGGTGTTGTGATATGTATCCCATGGATGGTAAGGAAGACAAAATGGGGGAATTGTTGCGTACGACTAATGCTAATGAGCATGCATGTACGCATGTTGTGTATGTGGCAAGCAAGGAGAAATTGATGCCTATGAGTTGAGTATTGGGTAAGGTGCCCAACTGGCAATTGGAGGTGCTTATGGGTGGACAGCGGGCATATGATATAAGGGACAATTGAACATTTGTTTTATATGTGAAACTGTTCAAGCTCAGTGTTCGCCTCCCCTTTTTGGAGTTCTTAGTGAAATTCTTCCGATACTACAAGGTTACTTTAGGAAGCCTTAACACCAATGCATGGATAAAACTACTTGCATTTGAGGCATTATGCTATTGGGAGTTATAGAGGCTAACTGCATAGCTGTTTAGGCACTTCTTCTATGTAAAGAGATTTCAGGATAGTTAAGTATATGTTGCCAATTGAGGTAAGGCTTTGCATATTTTTGATAAACCGATAAATAAGGTAGAGGGCTAGAAGGAGTTCTTTTATCGTGTTAACACTCCTGAGCCTCTAGATTTCCCATATGAATGGAGGTATCCTATTTAAGGCAAGAAATTGAGTAGCTTAGGTGATGAGGACAACATGGCTAATATTAAACTGCTAAATTTGGTTGGTTGGAAGAGGCTTAATCCTTTATCAATTTGTCAAAAGTATAATAGTGGGACACCGCTGTTTGGGATGGATTTAGGTATTTGCTATATTTTGTTGAAGAGGGGTAGTTGACTATCTACTGCACCATATCGCCTTGTCGTTGGAGAAGAGGGCATAGGGCTGCTTGTCCTCAGCATAGTAAGTGCGTTGTCTTCGTTTAATTTGTCTATTTAATGAGTT
The DNA here is from genome assembly GCA_024138015.1 of Lumnitzera littorea. Lineage (NCBI taxonomy): Eukaryota > Viridiplantae > Streptophyta > Magnoliopsida > Myrtales > Combretaceae > Lumnitzera > Lumnitzera littorea. Next base: position 96,984,442 of record JAMXBB010000004.1, on the reverse strand, counting down.
TGTTGGTTTTCTTGCAGCTTTAGAGTTGGTTACTGAGAGGATACGGGTGAAGCTTTTATCTATGCAAAACAAGTGGCTTGAAGGTACTTTAAGGGTTGCCAAAAGGAGAAAGCAGCCCGCTTTAGAGGGGGTGAGGGAGGGAGAGACTACGTTGTACCCCTCAAAAAAGTCTAAGAAGAAGGGTAGGAGGTAGCAAATGCTTCCTGAAGTTGTACAACAAGGTGTCAACGATATTCTTATGGCTGTACCACTAGTTAATTCGAGCCTGAAACAAGCAGTAGTTGGTGTTGTACCGGTTCAGGGGGGTAGGGGTACTGGCTGGGGTTGGGTTTACCGTATAGGTAACCTAAGCAATGGGTGCTCAGGCGGATGCATGTCGGGCAAGTTGGGCGCAGGCTCTCCAAAATGTTAGGGTCCTTATCATTGAGGTCCTTGATGATGAGAATGTTCAACTGTTGGTCCATCGCGGGAGGTTAATAACTCCTCCTCAATCTATAGATAGGCTTATGTAGAGGTTTAAGCAACTAGAGGCACAGTTTGGGCAGCTGTTTGTAGGCAAAAGCGACATAGAGGCCTTGGCGGAAGCATTGAGGAGGCATACTGAAGTAAGGTACTTGCATCATTTGTTGAAGTACCTGGTCTTGATTTGTTTACTAACTGTGTATTATGCTTATAGCTGTATGATCTCTTGAATTTTTTACTCACGCATAATTGGGCATCCCAATTGGTCGGGAGTTGGGTAGAAGCTAAGGTGGAGATGCTTTAGAAGGTGCTAGAGGAGGAGAAGAAGGTGTATGGTGACTTAGTCGTCACATTTAGTAGTCAGGAACGCTGGCATAGGGAGCTTGTCAAGCAAGTAGGTAAGTTAAAGGACAATCTGTGAAAGGCAAAGGAGTATAGCAAGATTGTTGAGGAGAGTTTATTTACCGAGCTGAAGGCTAAGGGAGAAAAGCTGGATATGGTGTGGGTTAAATTTGTGGAGAGTAAGTCTGAGCTCTTAAAGGGGAAAGACTTAGCACTTGAGGTGAGATGGAATATCTTCATGGTGACCTTAGATGACCCCTTGATCGAGGAGGCCATCGTTAATGCTGGTTATGCAGTGGCGAGGGAGGTATAGAAGCAAGTTTTCCAAAATATGCCTAAGGCAGACTTATCTTTCTTACATTGGTTGGATGAGGTCAAGGGTGTAGCTGGAAGTGGGTTAAGGGGCAAGTCGAATGATGACTCATCTGGAGCTTTTAGGAGTAGTTCCAATGTGGGTCTTAGGGAGGAGGGGGTTGATGAGGAGGGTCGACAATAAGTCGAGTAGTAGTAGGTCATTGCTAATGTGGAGGCTTAAGGGTAGCTTGAATTTTTCCTGTTATTAGTTGATGGGTTGGGCGATGTGTGCCCATTTCTAATTTTGTTGTTTTGCATATTTTTTGTCTTGGTGGGGTTGGGATGCTAGCTTCCCTTTTCTTAAGTGCAATCTTTGTTGACTTTGATAGAAAGGAGACACCTTTATGACCAAATTATGTCTACGTTATTTCTCTTTTCCCTTAGATGCTTGCCCTTACTTATATGTTGTTGCTTGGCATTTGAACTTCATTTTTGTTTAAGTGTTTTATATTAGTAATCGATGCTTTGTAGTAAGTTAACAAACCTTCCCCCTGAGTAGATTGTTCCTTCTCCAGTTCTTGCAAGGGTCTATCGTTTAAGTGCGATAAGTGTACTAAGGTGAATCTTGTGATGATGTCATATGATCTCTTTGGCAATGTAATCTTAACAGTGTAGATTTTTTTCAACAATAAGTGATTTCCTTAGCAGGGTTCATTTTAAATAGTATACATGTCTGGTAGGTGAATTGTCGCGGGCAAAATGCCCTCTAGAAGGCATTTAATGCATATATGACACATCATTATTACCTAAGCATTGCTTAGGTTCTTAAGGTGTTTGGGTCATTTGATGGTTTCCACGTATACTAATACCAGTATGTAAGTGAACACAATTACCGTAACTAGGGGATGGGTCCAAACCTCTAGACTGTTTTAAAGATAAATGATAGTCAAAGATTGAGCAAGAGTCATTGTCTACCAACAGTGGATATAATACACCAATGCCTCACATGAGCTCTAGTCGTACTTAATAATCATCAAGTGATAGTCATCAAGTGTTCGGCCTCCTTCATACCTGGCATAGATAAGACCAAAATGTAGATCATCAACATACAAATCCTTAATCATAGAAAATCCCAACAATCAAGTTTACTATTCAGTCAAGAGGGATTGTCAACTTGAGGAGGAGTTGGCTACTACATTGTTCTTTTTATTCTTGCACTTTACGACATAAGAAAATCCTTCCATAAACTCGACCCACTTAGCTTAACTTTAAGAAAACTTGGGCTATCTCTTCAGATATCTTAAAGATTCATGATTAGTATGTATTATCATACAGTCAGGGCTCATATTAAGGAATAAAACCCCTTATCATAAATAAAATAATTGAGTATGGCTCCTTGAAGCTTTTCAATGAAGTAGGTAATAGGTCGGCCTTCTTGCAACAATACAACACCTATGCCTAGTTTGAATGCGTTACATTCTACTTCAAACACTTTTTTAAAGCTCAGTAGAGCTACGATAGGAGTGGTAGTCAGCTTCTCCTTTACTTCTTCAAAACTCCTCTATTCCTTCTCTCCTCACCTAAACTCAACATGCTTTTTTAACAGCTCGGTGAGTAGGGCCACAATGGTACTGAAATTCCTTTTAAATTGGTGATAGAATGATGCTAGGCTGTGGAAGCTTCATACATCAATTGAATAGGTTAGTACAAGCCATTTAGTAAAAGCTCTTATCTTCTCATCATCGACCCATATACCACCATTGCTCATAACAAATCCCAGAATATTACTTTAGGTTAGTAGAAGTCACATTTCTTCAGGTTAGCATAAAGTTTCTCAGCTCAGAGTTTTGAAAAGACCGCTTGGAGGTGCTTATAGTGAGTCTTCAAGTCAAGTTCATATACTAAAATGTCATCAAAATATATCACCACAAACTTCCCATTTAGTTCTCGAAGCACATAGTTCATTAATTGCATGAACATGCTCGGGGCATTTGATAGACCAAATGGCATCACAAGCCACTCATACACTCCTTGGTGAGTCTTGAATGTAATCTTCCATTCATCTCACTACTACATTTGGATATGATGGTATCCTGATTTAAGATCAATCTTGGAGAATACTTTTGCTCCATTCAATTTGTTGAGCATGTCATTAAGCCTTGGTATGGGATACCTGCACTTAATGATAGTGCGATTGGTTACTTGGCTATCCAAACACATTCTCCAAGTCCCATCTTTCTTTGGTACCAATAAGGTTAGTACGGCATATGGGCTTAAGGGCTCTCATACATACCCTCTCTTCAATAGCTCATCCACTTGTCTTTGCAACTTAATAGCTTGTTTAAGGTTCAGCTTATAGGTAGGCTTGTTCCGCAGTGTGGCTCTTGGTTGCAAGTTAATTACATGTTTAATACCTCGAAGGGGAGGCGAACCTTCAAGTAGTTCTCTTAAGAATAGGTTGACAAACTCATCCATCAAGGTGTTCACCTCAATAAGTAGCAACTCCTCATCTGATCCCTTCATCTTAAGTAACCTTTTGACCGGCAAATAGGTTGGCTCTTCAAGCTCCATCTTTGTCTTCTATTTGGCTTAGGTCATCACCGAAGCCTCTTTCTTTAGAACTTATCTCAATTGAGTCTGCATACTTTTAACTTGTTCAGTAGTCATCGGGCTTAACTTTACCTTCTTACCTTCGTGCTCCAAGGAACATGTGTTATTCCTTCCATTATATATCACACTTCGGTTAACATCGATGGTTGTCTAAGCAGAATATGTAACGCACTCATGGGCAATACATCATAGAGCACTTCATCTCGATAGTTTCCAATACTAATCAGCACAGACACTTGTTTATTTACTTGTAGGGCTCCTTTGTCACTAAGGCAGTGTAGTTTATAAGGTTTGGGATAAGGCTTGGTCGGCAACTTCAATTGCTGGATCATGAAAGCAAATGTTGCATTGGTGTAGCTGCTACTATTAACAATCAATGCATACAATGATCCATTCACCTTACATCCAATATATAACATATTCTCTCATTGTTCATTCTCGGGTACAAGACTATACTCATTGTTCTCCTTAATACAAGGGTAACAAGCATAAAGTTACCTTCCTCACTATAGATGAATTCTTCCTCCTTGAACAGTTTGGTTTGTTCGGTCTCTTTCGGCTCTTCTACTTCCTCATTAGTACTATCTACCTCAATGGTTGGCACTTTGCCTCAAATTACCATGGTTTTTCTATTCGGATACTAGGCAGCCATGTGTCCAAATCATTGACACTTAAAGTACTTAATCTCACTTGTCTTCCTTCCTAAGCTTTGGCCCTTCTAAAACTTCTCGAGATCTCCTTTTCCTTTACTTAGATAGCTTGAGTAGGTTGGGTCTCAATAACTTTACTTGGTTCCGATTACATAAGTTTGCTCGGAATAGGTCGGTTAGTGGTAAGTCAATTGATAAGAGCTTAGAATCTCCTTGTTCGATGCCTCTTAATTCTTTGAGCAACTCGGATAGCTTCATTAAGTGATATAATGTCTATGGTCTCCAGAATATCTCCAATCTTATACTTAAACTCACTAATGAATTAAGATACTGTTCAGTCTTCAAGCATAACAACTTCACATTAGATCATCAGCATTTGGAATTCCTTCACATATACATCTACACTTGATCCTCCTTACCTCAATTTCTATAACATCTTGAACGCATCTTACAAATAGTAGCTTAAAACAAATCTCCTCCTCGTGACTCTCTTCATTTCATCCCAATTCCTAACTTTACGTTCTCCTTCTCTTCTTCGGGTGGCTTGTAAGTTCTTCCACCATAAGGTGGCGTAATCAATAAACTCCAATACAACAAGTCTGACCTTAGCATTATCAGGCACTTCATGGCTCAAATTACTTCTCAATTTTATCTACCTAGTCCAAGTAGTCCTCTACATTACCACTCCCCAAAAACCAGGGATATGCAACCTCAATCCTTCCACTCTAGGAGCTTGGATATTCCTTTCCTCTAGTTCATAATACTCCTCATCACCTTCTTCTTCTTTAATCTCATATAGTGCTAATCTGTGCATAGCAACTCTGTTTGCTCCTCCAGCTCAAGGTGGTCAAATTGGCACATTAACTCGACTATATTGACCATTTCCTATCTCGGGCTGTTCATTGGCTTGGCCTCTATAGGGACCATTTCTGGCTCATTGTCTATCTTTATTTTACTTGGGCTTGTACTTAGTCTATGTAAGTCTTGATTTCAAGATCTGGTTTAACTGGTGTAGGTTGAATGACCTCTGGTGCTCGATACTAGATCTCCCTTGCCTTATGGAGTAAATCGTACAAATATTCTTTGGTAACCCAATACTTGTCCACTTCTCCTAACCATTCTCCTAAATCAACGTTTAGGCTGACAATCTTTGTTTCCTATAACTATTTAATTACCCTGAGTTTGGACATCTTCTGTAGTAGTGGAATCTAAAGGTTCTCATAATCTAAAGTCATGATATCTAATGGAGGCCTATAGATTATATCTTGGATACCTCTGAATTGTCTGATCATATTGTTAGGGTAATAGTCTATGCATAATTTCATCCCAATTAAGGCTATTAATTGATAATTTTTGTAAACTAAGATTACCTTTTTGAAGTTACTCCATCTTGTTGTCCATAAGATATCAGCAATTTGGAAATTTCTCAACACCTCTACCTAACAGTAAGTGGATTTTCCTTTTAGGAGATGGACCTTATCAACAAATAAATCAATCAGATCGATGTTATAAGCAAACTCTCCTCAGATTAGGTCAAGCCCATAACATTTCATGTGGCTCATGAACCATACTATTAGTAATGCCATGTTGGTCTTTAGTGCACCATCATTCTTTTCTTTGAAAATACTGAAGCTTCTAATTTGTTCTGTGAAGAGGGTCAGGACATATGATTTATCTTCAAGAAATTGGCTTACTAACTCAGCAACCCTGAAATGGATGATAAACTTTTCATTAGGGAATAGGAGAGTCTCGAATGCAGCTAGGATAAAGGCTTTTATTCTATTTTGTCCCTAATGTTTGAGATTGCCACAGAAGATGCCCCATTGGTTGGATTTAGGCTCAATGACGAACCGGACTTTTAAGTCTTCCAATTTGATACAGTTACTATTACAATTTCCGAGGGCTTTGTTCACTTCAGCTTTTATAATACTCAGGAATCTTGAAATGGCATTCATGGGGTCTACTTCCAAATTTGGGGTATATATATTTTCCAAAGAAGGGGCTTGAAGTAATTGAGTGTACTCTTTAAGTGTTGGGCTAATCAGGTGAGGCCCAACTTGAAAAGCTACTTCTTTGGGTTCCTAAAAATTGATTGGAGCCCTAATCAAATTAATCTCTATTTTTACTTTAGGAAGTGATAAAATGGGTTTGATCTTACTGATGATGGTCTCTTGTTCCCTTAGATTGAAGTGTTGTAACCATTAGTCCAAGAAGGGCTTGAGGTAGATGAGCTTGCCTACAAATTTTTCCCTAAAGTAAACAGAGTTAGATGAATAGGCCATTTCCTAATCTGAATTACAAAAGAAAAAATATGTTATAAGATTGTTTGACTATTATTTACAACAACAAAACCTATTTACAGAAGTTTTATGTTTAAAATTACAAGGGAAAACAAAGGAACTCCAAGCCATTCTATATTTTTATCTCCATCTTACTTGATTATTCATTGATTTTGGATGTCGTAAATGCATAAGGGTAGGTTCTAAAGGTTCTTAAGTTCGTGTGACCTCACTTGTTAAAGAACACCTTCATTGGTCACATCAAGATTAAGTGGGGATGACTTAATCAACCTCGAGCAATGGTTACACTATAACATCTGGAGCTTATACAATGGCCCTCCATCCTAAGGTCCTAATACAGTCAAGGTTTGACTGTTTCTACCATACATTTGTGGACAATTAAAACCCTCCCCCCAAATGGTTAAATATATAAAACTAAACCTGCAAAGACGTTAGTACAATTATGATAAAAATAATAAAGAGTGAAAAAGTAAATAAATTACACTAAAGTGATTTTTTAGAGGTTAATTTTAATTTTAAAAAGTTAAATGGCTAACCTTCTTGACGTCCCCAATAGAGTTGCAAAGTTGTCGAGCTTAGATTTTTACCCTCTTTGTTCTTTTTAAATTAGGTCTTCTTTAAATCAATTAATACTAAACCCTACTCATTTAATACTGACCATTGATTAGGGTTTAAAGAAAATCAGTCTTTATGTATTTTGAAAAATGCCTTAAAGTTACCACCTGACTGGGATTAAGAAAAAGAGTTAACTTATAATCAATTGGGTGGATTGATTATAACTTAGTTACTTGTCTTTTTAATAAAAAACCAATTTTGAAACAGATTTAAAATGAGAGATTTGGATTCGAAGGTTAGGATCTTTAAACCCTTATGGGTACCATTAACTTTCCAATTTTAACCTTAATCTTAAAAATCACCTTTCAAGAAAACTGAACTCGATTATTTGACCAAGTTAAATAACTTAAGTAATCTAAATAAAAAAAAAAAGAAATTTTTATTTTTTACAGTCGCTCCATAAGTGTCTACATACCTACTATTCAAAATCAAACGTATGAAGTTCTTTTTATAAAATTTTAATATGTTGGGTTTGTTTTAATTTGAAAATACTCTAGATTTATGTTTTCAATTTGATTTATTTAAGAAAATTTCTAAAAAGAAAGTCTTAAATTGGAAAATTTATTTTTTTGAAAAATTCTAAAGTGCCCTAATTTTTTTTTAAAGTCCAATTATTTTATTATTTTGGAAAATCGAATTTTTCTAAGTGTTAAAAACAATCTTTATTCCTTCACTTATTTAATTATTTTTTTAAATTTTTTTCTTATTATTTTTTATTATCTTATTTGTTATTTGTTATTTTATTTTTTCTATTAGACTAAAAAATAAATAAATAAATAAACTACTTTTTTTTTTTTTGCTTCTTTCCTTTTTCTTTTTTCTTCTTTCTTTCTTTTACTTTTACATTACAATTTACATTTAAATAAATAAATAAAAATGAAAAAACAAAACAAAAGAATACAAATGAATGAGGTCGGACTGGATAGCAAAGCAAGGGGTGCAGATCTTGGTTCGAGTCAAAGTGGTAAGTAGGTTGGACTCGAGTTGGTGTTCGAATCTTGGATCGAGTTCAGGTTGTCTCCAATTTCTCGTTCAGTAGTAGCACGGTAAGGTGATTCTAAGCAATTCAAGCAACAATTTGAGAGGGTGAAGGGATTTTCATGTAGCATTTATTAAGGTTTGGTGGGGTATGATAGAAGCCTTGGCCAATAGAGGTAAAATGGGCGGTTGTCGGAGTGGAGGGTGGTGATAGAGTTAGGTTGCTTGTGGTAGAGGTTGCTGGATGTAAGATTAGAGTGTGGTGTTAGGTTTGGGGGTGCTGCGAGCTCAACCGTAGTGTTGACAAAGCTTGAGATCCACCTAATGTATTGGTTTCGAAGTGGAGGAGGAGTGGTGGTTAGGGTTTCGACGGTAAGGATTGGTGATGTGATTTGGGGCTACAGCTAAAGACGAGAGTGGTTGGGTTAAGAAGCCTATGCTATGGGTTATCTAGTTAAGGTAGTGTTGCAACTTGGAATTGAGTAGAGAGAAAGAGCCGAAGAGAGAGAGAGGGTACAGTAGGTGTGATCGAGAAGAGAAAGAAAGAGCTCGTGAGTGATCATATCTATCCAATTTATAGTGATTTGAGTTAACCTAAGCTTGAAAAGTCTGTCAATGGCGAGTTGAACATGAATGCGTGACTACAAATTTTCAGCTTTTTTGCAACTTTTGGAGCTCGATTTGAATGCGTATTTGACCAAATTTGGATGTGTTTTTTATACTAATCCATAGTAGGCCATGCAGAGGATGAAAATGCATCATTAATTAGTGTATTTAAGCAAGGAAATCGTATGAAATCTAGGACTAAAGTGAAGGGGTTAAAGTTGTGTAGTTAGGGAAAGTGGAGGAAAATCGAGGAAAAAGAAAGGAAAGGGAGGGAAAAAGGGTTGATGTGGCGTCATGTCAACTACGCCGTCCAATGGCTACGTACCATGTATCCTCACATAACACGTAGTAGTTGACATGACTTGTTACATGACGCTACGTCGACGCCATCCAACCTGAAGCTTTCACGTATCAGATACATAGTGCAATAAAATCCTGACCTGTAGCAGTGCAATGAGTGTAATATATCAGTTGAAAAATAAAAAGGCTTTGCATGCCTTGGCAAAGATTCAAACCCCTAACCTCCAAATTATACCCAATGCCATATTCAAGTGTTTATCCGTTAGGCCATTAGTCTGTGCTTTGTTTATATGTGCAATAGATTAGATTGGCCTAAATTAGATTTAAATCTAAACCCAAGCCCAATAATCCTATTTCTAAATTTTAAAATTAAAAATCTATTCTATTATTATTTTCTAAATTCCTTAAATTTTCTATTTTCAAATTTCTAATTTTTTTCATTTTTTCTAAATTTCTTATTTTTTGGTGCTTTTTCCTATTTTTATTTTTATATTTTTCCTAGATTTCCTATTTTTTGTGCTTTTTGCATTTTTCTAGATTTCTTAATTTTTGGATTTTCTTTAATTTTCTATTTTTTTGTGTTTTTCCTAATGTAGGATTCCTTATTCTATTAAAATAAAATAAAAGAAAGAAAGTAAAAATTAGTTGTCTATAGTTGCACGACCTAAATATTACAACTCATCGAGTTTTTTATTTCTTTTTTAAATTGATGGGTTGCAAACCATAATGGTTATGGCTAATCACCTTAAGTTTAGATGGTGGCTGTTGTTGCATTTTAGCGTTTTATTTTATTTTTTAATCTTTTTTTCCTTAAACTGTTTGCATGTTTTATTTTTCATTGATTTCTTAATTAAATATATTTAATAATATTGACTTATTAAATCAATTTTCGAAAACTAATTAAATATTGATATATATCTCTTAACTAATATTGACAAATATAATAGAAGATGGACTATGTGTTTGTAAAAAAAAAAAAAGAAAGTTTAATTTATTTTATTTGTAAAAGCTATGAAAACACAAGTTGTATTTTTATAATCTTTCCAATAAAGATAGGATAAATTTAAAAAGGTCGTCGTGTTTTTAATTACTTGTGTCATGCATGTCTATCATTAAGCAATTTACTTGTAGGAAAGCCCCAAATCAAACAAAATAATGCACCATTTCATTCTCAAAGACTAAATAAATAAATTCAAAAACGTGTTATTTTGATTGATTTAGGTGTGATTTAGGATTTCATTACGTGTATTAAATACCATTTTTAACTGGACTGTCCATTTCTTAGTCTACCATTCGGTATCACTTTATAGGTAACAATGTAGATCATACCGCTTGCAAAAGACAAAACATGGGTCCTAAATCGTAAAGCGTGAAAATATAACCCATCAAAGTATGTCCTGTTCTATCTGGAGAGGGGAAAATAGAAAAAAAAAAAAAGAAAAAGAAAAAGAAAAAAAAGAGAAGGTATATCCCATTAAAGTGGGAAATGATAACTAGCTTTAACTGACGACAGGTAAGGTAAAAGAATCTAGGACTTGCCTGTCCTTTACCTGAAGGCATCTGTTTGTCTTCCTAACTCACTCCACACTCCATTGTAGCAGCAGCAAAAGGAGAAAAATGAAAGCAATGGCACTTCTCTCTCCTCTCTCCACCTCTCCAATCCGTGTCCTTAAACCCAATTCTGAGTTTCGCAAACCAAATCCAAAACTGAGGGTTTCATGCTGTTCTCTACAGCCCGAAGAGGTTCGCTTTAGCTTCAACAATCTCCTTTTGCTGATTAATTACTTTTTGATCCACTCTGTTTGTCTTGTTTTGACATTACTTGGCTCTGTTTCACATTTCCCAGATCGAGACAAACCCTGCCACGTCAAGAAATGAATACAAGCCTGGTATTTTTGATGATTTGTTTCTAAATTTATTCCGAGACAGGATGGTTAAGGTGAGTGGAATGAGTTCTGTTCAATTAAAACTCATTATCTAAAACCCTTAACCAAGTTTTATATTGAAATTCTGCAAAAAATTGTAATTCAATCCATTCTGCAAGTCTGGCTTGCCACATGTCTTCTATATCAGCAATTGTTTCGTTTTTATACATTTCTCGTAAATTTTCCTCACAATATTACCTAATTGTGGCTTAATTTAATTTTTTCAGTCAAAAAGTTAATTATGGTGGAAATCGGAATGTTCTGTTTGCAAGACAGATTGATATAGTAATAGAATGAATTGATTTTAGGAACAGCTGCAGAATATTTAGGACTAAGTTTGAACAACATAACTGCATTGTTCTTGATGATGATTCTTAAATTGGTTCAATTTAGACTCGCTTACTTAGCTGACGCACTCATGAATTTGGGACGAGTTGTTTAATCTTAAGCAGTTAAGTTAGGGTACAGTGTAATATTGTTTATGTTTAAGCTCTAGTGCAGGAGGTTGGATGGGATTCAGAGAAACCGGGATATGATGGATTAATTGAAGTTGCAAACCGCCTTATGATGAAAGGAAGAACCAATTCTGAGACCAGAGATGCAGCAGTAAGGCCTTTAAATATTAGAATCTGCTGCTTTTGGTCGTTGTTGTGAATGTTTGAAGATGAAAATACATTTTTATTACTTTCATTCAGGGCTTTCCTGCTTCCCCCTTGAGTTTGTTGTTTGGTTAGAAGGGTCCTGTGCTTGATTTATTGCCTACTTCACCAGAAAAGCGTTATTTCCATTTCTTGGAACCTTGACATTAAAGAGGGGAATGTAAAAAACCCATGTAAATTCTCCTTCTTTTTACACGCAAATTTAGGTGCTTGTTGCAGTTTAGTTAGTTAAGGACTTGTTATTCATTTTTTCCAGGCTTTGGTTGAGGTCCATTTGCTATCTGGCTGATTAATGGGGATCTTTACTGTCTATGTGCTTCAATATATTGTACAAGAGTGACTTGGAGAATAAGGCATTAAAAATTGAGTTTTTATAGTACCATTTTTTCCTTCCCCCCTAATTTTTCTTCTATTTCCTTTCCTCTTCCTTGCTATAGTATAATCCCTTCTCCCCTTTCAATGTTCAAATCTCTATCATCAAGAGAGTATTTGGCTCGTGTGCTGTGTCAGGCAAGCCACCAACTTCCTGCTCTCTTTGACAAGAGCAACACAAACCTGCCCCTCATTGCTGATACAGAGCCATTTCATCATTTACTTGCAAATAAGTATCTACTGAGTACACTCACGCAGCTGATACTCTCATTTGATTGCATTATGCTTGAGATTTCATGGTCACCCACACTGGCTATTTGCCAGTTTTTGGAATGATTCTCTAAACAGATGATCTTTTTTCAATCTTTATTGAATATTGCTTTTGCTGGGCAGGTCCGTATATTGAGATCACTTTTTCCTCCATTGCTGTTAGAACTCTATCAATTGCTCATAGCACCCATAGCAGGAGGAAAGATAGCAGCAATGATGGTTGGTGAGTTTCAAATCTTGATGCTGCCAATAAGAGTTGATTGCATTATATTCGAATCAGCAGTTCTTCCATGGATGTACCAAAACTACTTCTACATCGTCCTTAAGTGATACGTCACTGCCTAATTTATTATTTGTTGATTGTGTTCTCTATCCAAGCAAGGGTGACTGCTCTTACATGTCGGTGGCTCATGGGCACATGCACTGTTAATTCTGTTGATCTTCCAGATGGAACCTCCTGGGAAAGTGGGGTAGAATCTGAAATCCCAGCTTGTATATCATACTTCTTTCCTTCGCATCCAAGCAATTCCAGGAATCTGGACTCTGATATTCAAATTATGGATTTATTAGGTGTTTGTGGAAAGATGTAAATATTTGGAAGAAAGCAAATGTGTGGGCATCTGCATTAATACCTGTAAACTTCCAACACAGGTAATATAACAAAAAGCGGAAACTGACATTGTCCACCTGGATTTGGTTTCTTATATGGAATATTCTAGCTTCAGTTGAAGCTAAGTATCAGTTTTTGCATAAAGCAGTGTAGTTCAACCACCTCTCTTCCTCACTCTCTCTGTTTTTGTGGTTGAAGGCTAAGCAGATGCTTTGATAGACCCTTACTCCATTTTTCTTTTGTCCAATTGCTAGACCTTTTTCAAGGATAGCATGGGAGTTCCCTTACTCATGGAGCCCAACTTCACTGATTATAGCTGTCAGGTAAAGTGATTTTTATAAGCCGACCAATTGCCATGTTGTTCACTATTTACATATAGGGTCAAAGGGATAATTATACACAAGGGATCAATGTTTTTGGGTTAAGTTCAAATAGATAATCGAAGTGTCAAATAGTTAGAATACTAGATTAATGTCATGTCAAGTGGTTCAAAGAAAATTGAGCATTCAAGTAGTTAAAAAGGAGATAAAACACATAATATGCAATCCAAATAGAGGATTAAAATAGAGGAAGTTGTAAAATAAAACTAAGGTTTAATCATCTATTTAAACCACTTACTATAACATTGATATTTTATTTTAATCACTTAAAAGTTCTGTTATCTATTTAAATAACTTATCATAATGTTTATACTCTATTTTAACCACTTGAAAGTTCAATCTTCTATTTGAACTTGACATCAAATATTAATCCTTTTGTATATGATTTTTCCCATAGGTTAAACTTAATTTAGTTGTGCAACATTCGCTGGATATTGCCTTATGCATCTTTTTGTGAATCTCAAGACCAGTTTTATGCCAAAACGTCCTGGAACTTCATTTTGCATGCATCATTTTGCACCTGGGGCGTGTTAGGTCTTGTTCCATAATCTATATCGTTAAACCATGTGTTCTTTGTTCTCGGATAATAACATGGCAGTTTAAGTTTGGGATCCTTCCACCTCTTCCTGAAGATGATGCAGCACTAAAAGAGCCTTGCTTGGAGATATGCCCAAATGCAATCAGACGGATGGAAATTGTTCAGAGTAGGGGCACAGCTCAATGTCCTAAGGCTTGATTTCTCCTGTTCCCAAGTCCACATATTGGAAAATATGATCAGTGTAGATTATGGAAGAGTTGGATTGTTCACAGAAGTCCCAAGAGATTTCCAGCTGTCTTTTTTTTCTTCCTTAGATGACCAAAAGAAGTATGTATAGAGAAGACAACAACAGACGTGGAAGATTCTAACAAAAAGGTAAAAGGGAATGCAATAATCTCACGGTAGTCAGAAACAAGGCAGTCTCTTCACTGTAGTATGAATCTTAGGAAATTTTTGGATAACATGATGATGGGCAATCATCCCCTGAGCCACGTCTGTAAATGTTTTTCCTCTGGAAGGCTACAGCGGTAGATTTTGTTGTTTGTTTGTCTTAATAGAAGATTTATTCATTTGGAAGAATTTACAACAATCATGATCTTCTATTATAATATGCAGTATCTGACTTATATGAATACAAAAAAAAAATGGTACAATTTGGTAGTTGCCATCTACTCTATTAGCTAATCAAAGCTTCTTGCTGTCTTCAAGAATCTGCTGCTAGAAGGTTGGATTTCCCAAGCAGAGATTTGGCTGCTTTGTCGTAACATAAGGACAGAATGTAGAAGCAACAGCTCTCAAAATACATGCCAACCTTATATCTGATAACAGCACAACCAACTGCTGCTCCTTTCCAATTGCAGCAGCTTGACTCTGTTATAGTCTCACCTGAAGTAACAGAACCATCAACATACAGTCTGGTCACTCGTCACTTGGCAAAGCAACTCCCTGTAAGACTTACAGCTCTATTGGAGATTGCCATTTAGCGGTATGACCATGCAAAACTTTGTTGGCATATTTGGATTCCTGGACAAAATTTACTGCTTTGCACATTCTGTTCATGGGATTGGAGTCTGTAAAATTAACGATCTCACATCTTTCTTTCTGGATTATACAGCATATGTTTGCCAATTCTACAGTCAACCCCTTCCTCTACCCTTTTCGAGAGCAGCCATTGTTGAAAGAGTCCACCCATAAGGAGATCTACTCACCCTCAATGCCCAAGCAACCACACCAAACATATACAATTTATTTGCAATAACAGCATAAGCTTAATTAATTCCTCATTGTGGCAGGATCATGCACAACACAAGCTCTTTTGATGTTAAGTGTTACTATATCAGTCCACGTGAAATACTGGTATCAACGAAAGGTTTTTGAGGCTTCAAATCAAGTCGTGGAGAACTCGGGGCAATGAATGAGGAAAAGATGCATGAAAATAGTTCTCATCCTATACTAACTTACCATTAATTAAATAACCAGTAGGCAGCAGGTTTCGCCAGGTAGAAGCCTCTAATATCAGAGGAACAAATCAACTAATCCTCGTACCATTTGAAGGAACGTTAATATATCTGATAGCTCTACACTACGCTTCTGTTACAAAACCTAGCAGAAGCATATGATTCGCTACCGTTTGCATCCTAATCAATTAATTTTTAAAATGAGATTTCAATCAAGATCAGAAGTTAACCATTCTCTCGACCTTCTCGTCTCCCTCCTCTCCCTTTTCCAAAAGCCACAGGAAAAACCGTAGCCTGTAAAAGCCGCCCCCAACACTCTCCCCACCCCCATTTTTTTTTACCCCAACTTTTCCTTCCCTACTTTTTACCTTTACCCAATACGGTTCTCTAGAGCCACGTCTTTCGCTGCTGTTGCTTCTTTCCGCCGCCATTTTGTCTCTCATCTTTTCATCCCTCTGGTCTTCTTCCCTCTTTCCATCTCCTCATTGCTGCCACGCAGCCATTATCAACTTCATCATAGTGACTCTCCTCGCCATAGTCATCATCGCCGCCATCATTGGTTTCAATGTTTCTGCACTTCTCGTAGCCACTGCTCTTTTCATCATCTATGCGGATTTGGTGGTTTTTTTTATTTTCATTATACTTTAGTTTTTCACACTTTAAATGAGCCTGTTTTTGGATCAGTGGATCTCTTTTTCATTCTCATTGAAAAATTAATTTTGTGAAAAAGACCTTCCAACCGTAGATACAGTAGATAAGTGTCATTTATTGATAGGCGTCTTTAGATCACCATCTATTCATTTTATTGTAGGTTAATTTGTTGTCCAGAGTTGATTCTGGTGTGAATGAAAGTTCTTTCTTCTTAAAAAATAAAAAATGAAAATTCTTAAGTTGTAACTTGTAAGGTAAAATTTACAAATCCACCGATAATGGAGGCCAGCCCATATACCATTCACAAACTGAGCTTCCATCATCTATTTTCCATGACCCCAGTAACTCTACTCCACCTTACCAAACTTCTGCACCCCTACGACACCTTACTCTCCTTGTTCCAAGTAAGTTAACAAGTAAAAACAAGCTTAAAACCCCAACCATCGATAGCATTATTCTACTGTGAACATGCCAAGCTTCTTTATAAAGAAGGGCAACATCAAAGCCAATTCAAATGTTGGAAGCCAAAACCTCGATTTGATTTTTGGGGGAGGGGCGGAACAAATAAGTCTTTGCGCATTTACATACAGATAAAGAGTAAGTTTTACATAATTTCATGCTCTAATTTTTCATAAAATGAACAACTAATAATTCAGAAACCTCAAATTTCAGAATCTGCAGATGCCAGGCCTTTGCAATCTGCAATCACAATGCAACAAACCATATTTTTACCTCATCAAGTAATGCTACTCCCCAAACCACAGCATCTGTTGCTTGCAGCAGTAATGGAATTACCAATAACTGTACAAAAATACATTATCTATAAAACGTTAATTTCTAGCACGTGGTACACAGTACACTTAGCTGATTATGGAGATTCTATTTTATTTAATTTTTATTATCTTGCTAATAAAATTAAACATACAAACCACATTCCAGTAGAACTGGGCAAATTCTTGTGCCTACTAAACACCTTCTATGGAACTAAACTTGGGAAAAAAAAAAATATATATATATATATATATCAGAAAAAGATACAGGTGGTCCCTTGATCAAAAAGGACGCCCACGGTCATGACCAACAAAAAACAAATAGATCACATGAAACTACATCTTCAAATTGGTATAAACATCACTCTCCATTTAGTTACCGATCCCAACCAGATGGCCTACGCCTTTCTCTTCGTTTGTCTCTGGTACTGAAGGATTAAAAAACCGACATAATTGAATCAGATTCAACTTACAAAAGATAATTGAATAAAATGGAGGAAAATTGAAGTGAGAGCTCAGGATCTGACCTATCCGTACTCTTCGGACTTCCATTAACCCCCAAGTTTTGACCTGTGGGGTTAACACCAGACATGGTCGTACTGGAAGTACTACTAGACCGAGCTTTATACATATCTCCTCCAATTGTACCGCCAGATACGAAGCCAGACAAAGCCGGTCTTCTACTAGGATATGCACTTGAGCTGTTATTCATGCCTTGATTTTGGGGGTTCGATGATGCAGCAACAAAACTACTTTTAAACTGTGTCATCATCCCCGTCCTCAAGGAGTTAACAGCTGCAGATCTATTGGGGGCACTAGTTGATGAAGGATTACTAGACTCTGGATTGTAACCTATTCCAAGACCATAATCCACACCACGCACACCTCGACCACCACCACCCCCTCTCCCTCGACCCTTTTTCCCACCTGCAAAAACGATATCATGTAGGTTAACTGCACGATTATTCTGCAAGTTAATCTAAAGGTATCTGCCTTTTTTATACATACATTATATAACAATGCTCAATGCAGATAAGGCAAGGGTAAAACAGAGAAGAGCTTGCTTTCAGATACAAGACATTAAAAGTATACCTCCTTTTCTGGCATCCCGTTTGGACCTGAATCTTCCATCCTATAGGTTCACAAGTGAAGCATCAATAGTCAAAAATGTTTTCTACCATTCAGCAGTAATTTCAAACAAAATCCATTCAAAACATAAGTTGCAGATGGCACAGTTTCTGTCATCTTTGCTGTTATAATTAAGCAGAATAAAAGGAACTATCATCTGCACAGGCATTACAAATAGATACATTTGTCATCTTTGCCATCTTTTAGGGAGAGAGACGTCCACTCTGCTATGTTTTAATGTGTCAATAATAAACCCTTTAGCATCACACTCACTGGAATTCACTTTGGACACAGCAAAGAGAAAATGAAAGTCCAAGCAAGACATAAAGATGCCCTACTTAAAAGGAAGAGAGCTGCTTGGTCCAAAATCATTTTTTTTTCTCCAACAGTTAGAAAATGTCAACAGGTGACCAACTATAACAGTTCACAAAAAATAAAAAATAAAAAATAAAAATAGAAAAATAATAACAAAATAACCATAATAGGATTTAAATAAAGGGAGGGGGAAAAAAGGAAAAGGAATCTCTCATTCTTCTCCTGTGCAAGCCATGGAAGATATATTATGTAAATCAAAGAGTCGTAATAATTCAATATGTATCATAAGCTGGAACAGTTTTGTAGAGGAAAACATATCCTTGATTTACAATAACTCAGAGGACTTCCATTTCTTTTCAAGAGAACTATTCCATATAAAGACATCTTAATGATTACAGCTTACCTTCATGGCGAGATCCATCAATTCCATGGATACATTCTGGCCAGCAGCTATCAAACTGTTAACCAATTCCCCGGCAAATCGAGCCTCCTTTTGAGTTATAAGAGTATATGCAATCCCATCCTTGTCCCCAGCTCGCCCTGTTCTACCAATACGATGGACATGCATGTCCATGTCTCTTGCAATATCAAAATTTACCACTGACTTAATGGATTTGATATCAAGACCACGAGCAGCAACATCTGTTGCAACAAGAATGTGATATACGCCAGATTTAAATTTTTGCAAAATTTCCATTCGAGAAGCCTGATCTTTGTCACCATGAAGAGCTGCAACTTTAAACCCTTTCGGGGCCAACTGCATCTCAATCTCGTCCACTGTAGCCTTCTTTGAAGCAAAAACTAGAACATCACCCTCATCAATCATTGTGGGCAACTTCTCAAGAAGCCATGGCATTTTCTCGTTATCAGAAGGAATAACATGGACAACCTGTGTAATATCTTCATTAGCCATTCCCACCTCCCCTACAGTAACTCTAACAGGATCAGTTAGAATTTCCCTGGCCAATTTCTCAACTTTACGTGGCATTGTTGCTGAAAATAGTAATGTCTGGCGATCTGGCCTGATCTGACCCACTATAGACCTTACCTGTGGCTCAAAGCCAAGGTCAAACATCCTATCAGCTTCATCAAGAACCAGGTAAGTTGCTCTTAACATTGTTAATGCTTTCATTTTAACCATGTCTATTAATCTACCAGGAGTAGCAACAACTATCTCACACCCTGCCTTTAGTTCCTTAAACTGCTCTAATTTGGACATTCCACCATATACAGCAGAAACACGTATCCCATATGATTTTGAAAACTTCTTGCACTCTAGATATATCTGATGAGCCAATTCTCTAGTAGGTGCACATATTACTCCAATGGGACCTTCTTCTTTGTCAAGCTCAGGCTGATCCATGATGTGAACAATCATAGGAAGCACAAAGGCAGCAGTTTTACCAGAACCAGTTTTTGCAATACCAATGATATCCCTGCCTGACAGGACAATTGGTAAAGCTTGACACTGTATTGATGTGGGCTTCTCATAGCCTTGCTTTGCAATGGCATTCATTAGTTGAGGAGAAAAACCACAGTCATCAAATGTTTTAATTGGTCTAGGGACATCAAATCCTGACACACGAATAGCCAAGCTCTTCCTATAATCAGCAACATCCTGCTCGCTCATCCCTAAAGAAGAAAACAAAATCTCAAAGGTAAGATAACAAAAACATGTGCAGAAAGATTTCTCATGAACTTCTCTAGCTACATACAACCCTTTGAAAAAAAGAAACAATTCAGTACATAACCTCATTAGGAGCTTCCTTCAACAATCACAAACAGACTTCATTTTTGTCACTAAATTTTACAATGTTACCTAGTAGTCAGTCAATGAAACAAGTTAAGCTACACACCCTTTTACATCAAAGCATCCTAAAAGCTCTAACAAAAGTTTACAACAACAGCACCCAGTGTTTTCAATTTTTCTATATTGGTTTCTTTTACAGCATTTCAATAGTCTTTATACACAATCCAGGAATGGTGACAATGGGATCTACCTACTACACTTAGCCGAATTCTGACAAAAGAAATAGTATCTTTAAACTTTCGATTACTGAAACCTAATTATTTCGCCACCCCAATCCCCTAAGAAATGTCTTTTTCTTTATCATCACATATGATTCACTTCCAACACACTAACACTAAGCACTAATCACCAACTCAGTTAATAACATGGGTAATACAAGCACATTGATTCCACTTAATTATCAATCAAATCTCTATCAAATACAGCCTGTAACTGAAAATAAGAACCAAACGAGCTCACATAACTACTATAAGTGAAAATTAAGGAACCCAATACCGTATTTCCTTACCAGAAATGGACTCTTTCTCCTCATAAAAATCCTTATTAAATGGCTCATACTCGATTTCACTATGATCCAACGCCGGGATTGGCTCGATCTTCTTCTTATCCACTACTACTGGATTATCATCTGAATCATACTCCAACATCCCGGCATCAACTGCCTTCGCCGCCGCATAAACCTCCTCATCCGAATCATACCCAGCGCGCAATGCCTCTGAAGCTAACGTCAAACCAGCATCCTTCTTCGCCTTCAAAAAACTCTCCACGGGATCATCCTCCTCGTCCTCAACCCTAAACCTCTCAGGTTTAGGCTTAGGGTTAGGATTAGGGTTTGGTGGAGGCGCGGACCTCATTTCCTCGTGGATGGACGCCATAAAAGCGTCCAGAGGGTCAATTTCATCATTTTCAGCGTCGTTTTTCCCGGTTTCTGAGTCGTCTTCGTTTCCGGTGTTGTCATAGTCGATGTTGTCGAGGTCGGTGTCTTCGTAGTGGTCATGGTTGTTTCGTGTGGAAGGTGGGACGTAGAGGCGTTGAGGAGCGCGTGATTGTTCGAAGTTGTAGGTCTGTTGGCGGTTTATTCCGAAGCCTTCGAAACCAAATTTGCGTTTCGACATCCTCTATGAACTGTTTTTGAGTTCCGGAGGAGAGAGAGAGAACGACGGAGAAAAACCCTAAATTGACGTGGGATCGGTTTTTGGTGTTGCAGTGCAAATGACCACTCGGAGAAAGAGAAAATATTTGATTCTAACGGGTTTTGGTTTTACCCGAACGCAGCGAGTCGGTCCATAAAACTTCGCCGAAGAAAAGAAAAAAAGAAAAAAAAAAATAGAATAAGTATTCTCCGCACCTAAAGATTCACCATTTCATGAATTTTTTATTGTTGAAAAACAAAAAAAATCATTCCTTGATCTTTTATAATATGTCTTCATATTTATTAGGTCTTCAAAATAACTATAGAAAATAACTATTATCTCCCTCTGTTTCACTCCTCAAAAATTTCAATTTTATTACAATCTCATTTCAATAAGTAAACCAAACATGCCATAAAACTTGATTCACAAAATAGGATATACTGTACGACCTCTTCCCGATTGTGGAATCTATTTGAAAACAATACTCCACACATTACAGGTCTCGTGTTTTACTTTATATTGTAGCTCCTCGTGTACATATAGGATCGCAAGAACTTAACCCACAATATTTATCATACATACGATCTAATTGGATAAATTGCGATGAAAGTTCAACCATGTCCCAATAATTTATAACTCATTATTTTAGCTCAAAACTCGATTAATAATCAAATGTATCTCAAATATCTAATTTAGGTTGGTGTCATGCTTGATATTTGTTGTATTTTGTAACTACTTTATGCTTTTCATTAAAACCAGTATTAAATGCATATATATTATGCTTTACATTAAGCATATTGATCCATAATTTGAATATTATGATTTTAGATATAGATGGCCAAATTACCTTATTTACAAAAGAAGTAAAAACAAAAAAATATAAGTCCCACATACTTTAAAACTTATAGATTTTATAGCTTATGGTCTCCAAAGTATTCTAGCAGTCATTGTGTAAGTTTTGGATTCAAAAGTTTAGAACTTATACCTACATGATAAAATACATGGTAAGGATCCTTATTCTATTTAGCTTATATTTTCTCATGTTACCTCATTCCATCTATAGATAAGGGAAACTTGTTAATATTGTCGCAGGCTTGTCTTGTGTCTTACATCTCACATGGCCTCAAAAAAATGGATATAGACATTATATGTGAAAGGATGGCTTGGTGAAAATAATGAGTGGGAATACATAGACTACATGGCTTGAATAATTAAGTGATAGGTAATGGAGTATAGGGCCTCAACATTGCAATTCTTAAATTAGTTAAGATTATTCTTTTTCTTTTAAGTAGTTGTTTGGCCTTTGAGAATAAGCATTCACATCATGATATTATTTTCTTTTTTCTAATCTCTCAATTGTATCCAATGAGGAAAAATCTTAAGCATTTATAGAGTTTGGCTATCAATGATACCTATCAGATTACATTGATAATTAACTACCGAGAGAAATCTCCTCTTCATGGATACCATTGTGAGCTCACATTGAATCCTACTCATGGAGAGTTTTTTCTAAAGCACAAACTTATTTGATAAAGATTGGAAGCACATAAACCTGTCCAACTATAAATGTTTCAAATATTACAAACCAAATCTTCTTAAATTAACTAAAGGTATTGACTTTACTCTTTGAACCTTTTTACTAGACCTTTTTGGGCATTTTTTTTAAAGTGCTTTAAGCACCTAGGTTACTACTTAGTGTGCATGCGCTATAAAGTTGCTTCAATATAACCTGTGCTTACATCGTTTATGACTTTTAAATTATAGGGTTGTATGTATATGCATAGCAATTCATCTTGCACAAGTCTCGTAATGCCATTTAATGGGCACATTGCCTTGAATTTCAAAATTTGTTGCTTATAGAATAACACATTGAGTACCTTCTTCAATAATCAATTATTTATATATGAATTAATTCACTTTTCCTATCTAGTTTATGTGAATTATTTGTCATATTGAATCGCCATCCATTTACTAATTCTAGTTTACTTGTTTTAAGTGATTTCTTAATTCTAGTTCATTGAAATAAATTGGTGAAATAGGAAATGGGATGTGAATGAGACTATTAGATTGCTATTGGCATCACTCTCTTAAGACCAAATTTTATCATATACTATGACTCTTTGTTCATTTCTAACCAAAATTTTATTCTAATGTGTTTTTCATAATCAAGACATGTCTAAAATGCATTACTATCTTTTTTTTTTTTCAAATTGCTTCACACCTCCACCCCCCTACCCTCTCGCTCTCTCCCTTTCTCTCTCTCTCTCTCTCTCACTTTACAAAATACTTTAAAAATCTAAATAATGTGAATAACTTATTTGTGAAAGACTTTTGGAAAAGTAACTTCCGAGATCCAAAACCCACCCTTTGCCAATTATGGTGTCAGCAAATCATAGATAAGAATAAGGACAATATACTTGAGGTTAAGTATAAAGTATCTCTAAATGTTCACTATTGATTACATGGTAGAAGGGGTAAGCACTGTTCAATTTGTTTCATTTTTCTTTCAAATTAAACCAAACCATAAAAATACGATTCATTTTTTATAATTTTGAACAAAACCATATAGTTCATATTAGGAATTTTCCCAAACTATAGAATTTCA
The DNA here is from genome assembly GCA_024138015.1 of Lumnitzera littorea. Lineage (NCBI taxonomy): Eukaryota > Viridiplantae > Streptophyta > Magnoliopsida > Myrtales > Combretaceae > Lumnitzera > Lumnitzera littorea. The sequence continues at coordinate 96,960,662 of JAMXBB010000004.1, read as the reverse complement.
ATTTAGTTTATGGATTAAACTATATTTTTATTAGTTTAAGAAAATATATTTGCATAACATTTATGAAAAGAACTAAATTCATTTAATAATGTTAAGTACCAATATCATGTTAGAGGTTAATGAATTAGTCAAATTCATGCGATTAAGAAATTTCAAATATTTATTAATAGTTAATTTTATTTAGAAGAATAACATATAATATAAACTTTGAGTTAACCTATATATACAATTTATAAATTATGTTAATAAAAGTTTAATATACATATTTTAATAAATATAAGCTAAAAATTCTTTTAATGCTAAGTTACAATATAAAAAATTCTCTAGTTGCAAGTAAAATATTATATTTTTTATAAATGGATTGTTTTAGTTTTACGAATTGGTTTAGTTTATCCTTCTAAACTAATTATAAATTAATAATTTGGTTTAGTTTGGAAATTTTCTAAATTAAATTATAAAAAGAATCACATTTTTCCTTTGGTTTGGTTTAGTTTAGTTTGCAGATGGGTTAAGTTTTGTCAGTTTTTTTTCCTATCCTTATATGGTAGATTGTTCACTTATGGTATTATATACATGTTGTTCGTGGAGTAAGTGTAACATTAATCTAAATCATTCTTTGTATTAAGGCATCATACAAGAGATTATATTTTACATTCTTTCCTTATACTCCTCTTATCTCCTTAGCATGTTATTTAATCCTTTAAAATAAACATATAAGTATAGATTATCATGTATTCCTTTCCCTTGAAGTAAACAATACAATTCACTTAGGAGGATTATAATAGATGAGATTAACATTTAGGGGTAATTTTAAATAAGGGGTGAAAAAGTTTAAAGAAATTATCAACGTTTTGGATAGTTCAAATAAGAGATCAATGTATCGCAAAACGATTCAAATAAGAGATTCATAATAGTTAATTTATAAAATTCATTAAACTATTTTATGAAATGTTGATCCCTTATTTGAATTTTTTGAAAAGTTGATTCTTTATTCGAATCATTTTGTGAAATATTGATCTTTTATTTGAACTTTTTGAAATATTTGAACTTAACCCTAAACATTGATTCCCTTCGTCGTAGTTCTCCTTAATTTACTTACATGCAAAGTTGAATTAGTTTTGCAATCTTTGAAGCTTTTGCTTAAATGGTACCATCCAACCTTAAGATGTAATAGGCCTTTGTATACCTTTAGTATTAGTATCATAAGAAGCTACCAAGACTCTTGTTGATATTTAATGATCTTTTGCATTTTAGTTAGAAGTTTATGCTCCATGATGTTGCTTTTCCAATTCAAAGTATTTATATTAGTGAACTTTAAACTATGTCAACAAATCATTTTATTCCATGAAAAAATTACACATGATTTATTTCGATCAACTTTGATCATGCATACTCTATTTGTGAAGTTGTAGGTAATGACCCACTTGTTTCAGACATCATGCACAATGTTTGGATAAAGCCTTCTACTTCTTACATGCTTGGAGACTTAATCCGTTTTAATGTCCCATGTGATGTAACGCCCTAAACTTAGGACACTACAACTCACCATGTGTCCGTAGTATCTAATGATACATTAAGACTCTAGTCTACTATTCCAATGCCTCTAACATAAACATCTATAAATTTGCCAATGATAAAAAATTATAGGTCTCCACTACTAAGTATTAATTGATGGGAGTAGTAAAAAGACTGATTAACTTGAACCAATTCATAAATTGAATTAAACCAAACTGAAAATATGGTTTTTTCTTATAATTAGGTTTAGAAAATTTATAATTCAAACCTTATTAAAAATTTATGACTAGTTTAGAAAAATAAACCATACTAGTCCTTAAAGTCAAACCAAATTGTTTTATAAAAAACATAATGGCATTTTACTTGCAACTAAATATTTTTTTCTTCTTCTTCTTCTTTTCTTTTTTTAATATAACACTTAAAAGAAATATTGATTTACATTTATTAAAATGTATATGTATTGAGCTTTTAAAACCATAATATGTAAGTTATATATATAGTTGACGTATATATTATATGATATTTTTATAAATAAAATAAGCTATTAGTAAATATTTGAACAATTTTTTAATCAAATGGATATTAACTTTATCAATCTCATATATGATATCAATATTTATTATTATTAAATAATGTCAGTATTTTTTATATGAGATTACATGTTACGTAAATATAGTTTATTAAATTAGAAGATGTGGTTTAATTCATAGTTTGGAGAAATTCTTAATCCGAACCATATGTTTTGGTTTAAGCTATAAAAAGTCAAATGGATTTTTATGGTCCGGCCTGATTTGGAGGAAAAATTGAAGCAAATTGCCTAGCCCTATTAAACGAACAACTTCCAAGTAAAATTATGTAATTGCTAACATACCTAGACCGAGCTGTTATAAAACATGATTAATTTATAGAGTCCAATTAACAGTGTTGACTACTCCTATTGATCGTCCTCAAAATAAAAATAACAATTCCACTCACTCCATCCCTGCAATTATGGTAAAGATCTTTAGATCCTCATACTAGCAAAAATCAACATAATTACCTACAGTTGTAAAAAAAAAAAAAATTAAAGGAATAAATCGAAGTCTAGTATGTAACATTGATCACATGCATATGCCAAGCAAGGTAGAATCAAGAAATTAGTAAGAAAAATGATGAGATATTATCATTGGCACATAATCATACACTACTACATCTTAAATAAGGGAGAGTTGATTAGGATAGTATAGAAGCTTCTAATAATTCTCTTAACTCTACCAATCAAGAAAATAAGCAATCCTAAGTAGTAGTAGATGCTTATACTACTACTCCTAAAATATAAACCGACAAAGGCAAAGCATTATAATAAGTACGACATGCTAGTCCATCACATGTTAATGCTCCTACTCAAAATAGTCAAAGGTTTGTTTTAAAAAAAAGCTCATTTATATCATAAATATTAGAAGAAGTAATCCCTTGGGACATTAAGTTGTCCTCATTTGAAACCTTCTATGGTACAAAAAAATCCTGAAGATCATTTGGAGTACTATTATACTCTAGCTAAACTTCATGGGTTGAGTGATGAAGTTACATGCCAAGCCTTTCTGTCAACTTTAAGGAATGCAGCAAGTACATGGTTTAAGCATTTGAAGCAGAATTCTATGACATGTTTTATGATTTGGCCAAGGTGTTTTTACAACACTTCATGGTAAGCAAACTTCTAATTAAGGATTCTTTGATCCTCGATATAATTAAGCAAAAATCTAATGAGTGAATTAGAGAGCACTTTGCTCGATTTATGGCAAAAATGGTCAAAATCCTAGAGCTCAACATGAGCATGGCTTTGAAAGCTGTTATTGACAGGATGAAGCCCTATGGTAACTTCTTTAAGTCACTAGCAAAAAATTTACCAAAGACGTTTGTTGAATTCAAGTTAAAAGCAACATCCTACATCAGATGAGAGGATAATATTAAATCTAAGCATGAAGCCAACTTATGTAGATTAGATCAAAAGAATGACAAAAGTCGTACCAATGCAAAGGATCAACTTGGCTCTTAAGACGGTTCCTTTTTAGGTGGGATGGATTAGATACGACAATGAATTTTGACCTTCTCCTCATATAACCCCTCATTCATCCACATTTTGATAGAAGTTCGGAATCAAAGGATCCTACAATGGCTGAAAAGGATGAGTGATGAGTGTATAAATGCACATGTTTTATTGTTGATTTTATAATACTTTTATTAGATTTTCTAAGTGTCTGTATTACTTTTGATGCTCATTTGGTTTATATTTTGGTTTCATGTTTTATTTGATTGATTTGACGATTTTGGACAAAGTTTTGAATGATTTAAAAGGATTTGGAGAAGTTTTGAAGCTTAGAAAAGGACCACACCCAAGAGTAGAGACCATGAACTACAATCATGGCTAAAAAAGTAAGGAAATAGGGAAAAATTGATAACCAAAGATGATGACAGTTAGGATCACGGGCATAAACCTCCTATTTCACTTATTTGCAATTTTTGAGTAAAGAAATATCATGGGCAAAAATCATGATCATGACCTTGGAGAGTAAATATGCTATTTCTTACGGATCTTATTATTTTTCAAAAGATTTAATAAGTAGTTGCTGAGATTCATGCGGGAACATACATTCTGAATTAATAATATTTAACTGTAAGAATTGAATTGGTGAGTTAATAGGAATCACTTTACATATCAACTCTTAACCTTAATTACACTTTACCTGAATCGCTTTTACAATAAAGTAAATTGAAATAGTGTTAAGAATAGGAATTTGCTTTATAAAAATTACAATAAAATTAGAAAGAATCTTATAACTTATCGCTAAAATTATAGAAAATTTTCTTCAACTGTAGTAAATCTAATTATATACTAGGTCTCATAACCTTGATGTACAATATCAAATAATTAGATTGAGACTTAAAAAATAACAACTTAATTCAATGAAAAAGACAACAAGAAATAGTGAATTTCATTATAATAGAAAAGAGTATGCATGTTACATGTCAATTCAAGGATTCACATGTTTACATGTTTACAACTTACGCTACTATCATGCTAAAATGATATTCTTGGAATAAATTCGTAAAACTAAAAATGAGAATCCTAAAAAATAATAGCTTCTCTTCTCTTTTCTCTCTCTTCCTTCATTTTGTTCTCCTCTTGAATGGGTATCTAACTTCCTATTTATAAGGATGTGTGAAAGTAACTCAAATATGGAATTTTTTAAATATCATGGCATGACTATACCCTAAGACCATAAGCTTATACTTTAGATGTGTTCTTTTTAAAGTAATTTTTTAAGAAATCCATGAAAATTCTTAATGAAAGGATTACAGCTAGGGAATACAGGAGTATTCTTGGGCATGATATTCTCTAGACTTTGATCTTTAACAAAATCTTCTTTTGAACCTAGCTATCTTTGATTGGTTCTTCAAAATAATTGAAATTCTTATCAAAACTTGGGTAATTTTCATTCTTTTCACTTCAATAACTCTTCTAAGTCCTAAAATCAGCAAATTACTCATTTAAATATCAGAATCATTAAAATCCTCATCAAAATATAATAAAATCACAATAGAATGCCATAATAAATATATGTAAATTCACATTTATCACTATACTTTATTACAGTGTTGAAAGTATCCTCCAAGTCAATAAGATAACGATCTTACTTTAAACTCGTTACGATTATATCATTAACATAAACCTCATCAATGTGATGAAGTTGAGGTTTGAACATCCGTGTTACTAGCCTATGATAAGTCGCTCTGGTATTCTTTAAACCAAAAGACATGACCATATAACGGTATGTACCAAAATTGGCAACAAACAAAATGTGTACCTCATTTTCCTCTGCCCTTTTAATTTGATTATAGTTTGAGAAGGCCTCCATAAAGCTTAACAATACATATCTAGATGTTGAATCTATAAGTTGATTAATCCTTGATAGAGGAAAATAGTCTTTTAACCATGCCTTATTCATATTTATGAAATCAATAAACATGTGCCACTTACCATTAGATTTATTGACTAATACACAGTTAGACAACCAAGTGGAGTAAGGTTCCTCCCTTATAGTTCTTGCTTTCAAAAGTTTTTGTATTTCTTCTTCAATTGTAACATGTTGCTCAAGGAAAAAATGTCATTCTTTTTGTTGGACAACCTTATTGTTCGAATCCACTTTGAGCTTGTAATTTTTATAACATCCGAGAATTCTTAGTATGTCTAAGGGAGACTGTACAAACACATTGGCATTTGTTCTGAGAAATGCACCAATTCTTACTACAAGTCGAGAGACAATGACTTCCTAATTCAAGCTGTCCTTTTTGGATCATTGCTAAGTTGTATGTCCCTTATTTTTCCCTTTGGTTTTGCTCTATCCTTTGGATTATAGTTTTTGTTTGATTTAATGTGGAAAACTATTTCACATTTAAGGGCCTTTAAATACAAGTAACTTGCTTACTATTCATATTCCCTTGTAAACTTATACTGTAACAGGAGTTAGGAATTTAGCCTTAAGATGTGCCATTGAAGGTCAAAGCTCATTTACACACCTATAGTTGCTATGCTCACTCCTTATGCATATTAATAGTGATCAACACTTAGCTTGCTTTATTTTTTCACCTTGATGCCTTTGACTTGTTTAACTTGAAGCTATACTTCAATTTTCCCCTTATATCTAAAATTAATTTGAGATCACTACCTTGATTGGCTCATTCTTTTAGCCTTTTCTCATGATCAACTTATCCATAATACCTTTATTGTCATACTTCTCGTATGATGTGTGAACATATACTAGAGTCATTCTTCTATCGCCATATCCAAACCGTCTCCACAAGAATACACATTGAGAGTGTTAACCACCAATTTATTATAGGATTGATTAATCCGGTCTCCTTCATTATGTATCGATGCATTCATTTAAGTTTAAAAGTAGATATAGAATGCCTACATATATACCTAATCAATCATCTACTTCCTACATATATATAAAGTTACATATCACAAAGCAAGAGGGTGATTTATCCATTCCTAGCTGCAGGTTCAAGATAGTAGATTACCAGATTTTCATTAGTACATCTAGGATGTGATTTAAAGTGACCTACTCAATCATTTGTATTTACTACAACATTAACCATCAAGCATTGACAAACAATCATTAAATTTATTAAGCAAACTACAATAAAACATCTCAATTAATACAACAACCAAACACTTTATAAAAGTTAACTATTAACTTATCTACCCCATGCATCTTATATGTGTCTTTAGGGATTTACTCATAGGATGTACTTTATCCCATTCTTTAAATATGTTTCCATCCAAAGAGTTTAAGTTATTGCTTGATTTTCTCCTTACAATCAACTTTAGTCCGACAATTCCCATACTATTACTTGATTCACTTCTCATAACCTATTTATGTTCATTGAATCCTTAGAACCATGCTTTAATCTCCATTTGACAAAGGTACAATGCGTACATTAGTAATTGTAAAACATAAATGTATAAATGAAAGATTTTCAAAATTATGCTATCTTTAATTAGCTAGTGTGCTGGATCATTTGCAGTAATAAAACTATGAGTATTCATTAGGTTATTTCCTTGAGGAGAGGGCTTGACTAAGTTCCAAACATGATTTGCTACTCTAATCTAGGTGAATTGAATAAATTTGTTAGGAAATTCTTAAAATAAAGTAAATATTAGAACAAAAATTAATAACTAGTGCAATCTAATAAGGGCATGGGCTTTTGATATGTTTACAGTACAGTAATGAGGTTGCCATTAGGATATTGAGTAAGGTCTTCAATTAGGTTTTGATAGAATTGACTTGAGCTCAATTATGGGTAGGACATTCCACTCAATTGTATCACAAAAAATCTTCTTTCCATCTCATTTTCTTATACGATCAACTAAACACTTAGTTTTGTCATAAACTAAAATTCCAATCCTAAATAATAAAACATTAATCTCCTCTTAGTCTCATAACCATTTTAATATTTAGAACCACATAAAGAAGTGTGAATTCAATGAAATCTCTACTCCCAATCTCCTCTCTATCTCATGGTTGTAAAAACCAATTCATTAATACTTGAAATCCCATTAAAACATAAGAATTTCCATAACTAATCCCTCTTGGTTTCATAGTTATTAAAACCTATTTAAATCTTAGGATTCCCATGACTAATCATGACTAATCTTCTCTTAGTCTCATAATCACAACAACCAATTAAGAAAGTCATTTATGGCTCTTTGAAAAACATGAAATGGAGTGTTAAACACAAAATTCTCACTTAAACACCATACCCATATTGAAATTACATGATTATACCATCTATAACTTCTACATTAACACAAACCAAAGAAATCACGTAGCCACTCATTATATAAATACTAATAACAACATTAAATGTATAAATAATTAGTAAACATCATGAATAAGAAAGATAAGTAAAACCTAAATGATGAACTAGGAAATATTAAAAGAGGCTGATAGGAAACCAAGATTAGAACAAGAGCGTGAAATTTTTGAGAGAATAAGTAAACTAATACAAAAGAACAACTTAGATACTCAAAACATCGATAAATAAGGTGTAGCCTTAACCTAAAACCCTAACATAAAATGGTTGCCTCCTTAAAAATGAAAGAAAAGAACATATTTATAGTTTTTGGCCATTGATCGATCAATAACTAAGTCCATCGATCAATTAGTAGATGTATATTAGCTCTACGTTACTAAGCATTTAATGATGCAGCGTATTTTGCTCTAAAACCTTAGCACTAAAAAAAAAAAAAACCTTAATATGATGTTTTTACTACTAATGGATTGTAAGAGGAAGCACCGATAAATCAATTTAGTCAAATCCATTATGTGACATTCTATTCAAGTCCTATCCTCTTTCTCGATTTATCGCTAGATAGGCCGATACACCCTTAAGACTTTAGGAAACATTAATCAATTGGTAAGCTAATTTTCTTTAGGCCATCTTCATTTAGCTCCCTAATCAAACGATGGGGGCTGCCAGGTGCATAGTATCCCATCTTGGATTCATCAAAGTTTAATTTTTTTTGTATATTTTGTACATTTTAAGCCATATTTGTCCATTTTGTGCATAAACTACATTTTTACACAAAATCAATCAATTTTTACTTAGATTTATGCATAAGCACGATTCTTAAGTTTGGGTAAAATTATATATTTTAAATTATGATCACCACTCCCAACTTAAGAACCTTACTTGTCCTCAAGCAAGCATTAGAAATCAAGTTAGTTGAGAAGTATAAGGACAAGCATGCACTTCCTTTATGCTCTCTTACAAATCAAGAGTATATCACTCTATTGAAGACCAAAGTTTGCATGTATTCTTTTTATTCACAATTTTATAGAAGTGATGTCGAATTTGTCCTATTTGTGATCATTCGAATGCATAGAGATAAAAAATAGTGCAACTAACATACTAATCAATGCCTACAAAAGTAAGCGTTTTCATTAGGCTAAACTCAGGAAACTTGGAGTCAAGTCTAATATTTCAAGCCAAGTGAGAGATTTAAGTGTTTAGTTGGTTGGCCCATGCATAAACTCTCCCTTCTTGGATCTTTAAGTATGTTAACGCAATCGGAACAGGGGTAACCATTGCATCCCATCTTACTTCGCCTTCTTGAGTTTAGCATAAACTTTATTGGTTACATGTTAATTTTTTTTTTTCAACTTTTCATTTTCTTTTTCTTTTTCATTTTTTCATTGCTTTTCATTTTTCTATTTTTTTGTGGGCTCATACTTTTTGTAATGAATTTAAATCAAATCCCATCATTTTCTTTTTCTTCTACTCTTTATTTCTTTTTTAAGCTCTCATTCATATTGTCGAGGAACATTTAGGTAAGATTCAGTACCCACCACAATTCACAAAACAATAGTAGATTATGTGAATCCTCAAAAGAATGGTGTATACACATAAGTAAACTTTTGAAAACACAAAAATCTAACATAAGACAAAAACATTTCCCTAACTCCAAATCTCAAAACTATGCTTAAATTAAGCATATTTAAACAAAGCATAGATTCCATGAATTAATTATAAAGACTTGAAAAAAATGTTGATGACTTAATCACAAAAGGACTTACTAAAAAATTTAACCTTAATGACTTCTTTCTACTCTTACTAATGCAAACTTAATAAGAATTGTGACATACTCAAGAAATGAAAAACATCAAGTGTAAAGAAAATGGATCCAACTTTTAGAAGAAGATTATTTTCTTCTAGTGTTAAAAGGAAAACTTTTGATGTAAAAGTTCATGTAGACATGTATAGGTGAATTAGTAGATTTTTCAAAACTTAAACATGTACTAATACATTATTAGTTAAATTACAATCACACTACACCAAGCTTCATATTTAACCTTCGTCACCTCCAAATTTAAGCTCAAAAATAGATTTCTCAATAAAATAAAAGAGAGAAGGTTGGAACTAAACTCCCCTTATGTCTTGTTTGTTTTAGATTGCTTTATTCCTTTCTGAGTTTCTCTTTTGGGACAGTGTTTTTATGTGATGAATTCATCATTCCTTTATTTATTTACATATATTTTCATAAGATAAAAGAAACACAATTAGATTGACTTTGAAATATAAAAAATTAGATAAAAAACTAGATAAAAGAGATAGAGAAAGATGGGATTGGGTTGCCTCTCACCTAGCCCTAATTTTTAAGCCTTTAATCTGGCTTTCTAGTGTTTGTTCTAGGTAGACCTCGTCCATCTCTTAGGGCCTATGTTTTATAGCTCCTTAACCACTACTTGACCCTTTACATTCTTGCTTCTTCCTTACATGCCTCCTTTCAAATTCTATCTTAACATCCAAATCTTTGTCTCCTTCCCCATTTGTTGAAGTCACACTTTAGCTTGAAGTATTACTTGCCTTTTTCTACTTTTCAAAATAATTATCATGCCCTTCATATCTAATATTGCTCCAAAAGTAGGATCTCCCAAAAACTAGACATTGACCTTCATCCTTCATGTCCATCTTAATGAAGTAAATAGGGAAGTGACACGATCTTACACTCAAGAGGATGAAGTGAAGCTCTCATAATGGTTTTGCATAACCCTTGTCCATGGTCCTTTTGTAATGTGGTCTTTCCTTCATACAATTCTCTAGTCCTAACTCTCTCATCACTCTACTAGACATAAAGTTATTAGATGCACTTGTGTCTAGAAGAACTTTAGGCAAATTCTTGCTTGTGATGGTGCATGGCATAGTGATTCGACCTAGATCATCTACTCTATATGTTAATTGAAAGCCCATAGCATGTCTTTCTTTTAATACTGTATCCATAATTTTAAACTCATCAATATTGGGTTTCTCCTCAAAATTAGCTTTAACTTCTTTTTCAGATTCAACCTTTTCTTGATTTTCTTTTATATTTTCTTGAGGGTCCCTTTCTCTTGATTTATCACTATCCATTTCTTCACATTCACTTAGGTCCTCTTCAAATTCCTCTATGTTCTCCCTTTCAAATTCTTTGATCTTACTAGGATCTTCTTCTTCAGCATACTTCTTTTCATCTTCAATAGGATCTTCCTCTTTAGTGTCCTCTTGCTTCTCATTTGTCTCCAAATTATACACCTTACAATCACTCGATGCTTCTTTTTTAGCTTCTTCTTTTACCTCTTCACTTTCTTCTTTAATGTCTTCCACCATATCTTCATTCAGATTTCCTTTATACTCAAACTATTAAGGCTTCTTTGGCTTCTCTTTGCATCTGCTCCTCCATAGTCTCAATTTCTTCTTCAACTAAGTCCTTAGATAGCTTATACACTCCTCTAAGTAGATTTTTTCCACAGTAATATAATTCCTTTTCTCCCATACTAGCTTCTTTAACATTCCCTTAAGATATACCGGCTTAATCTCTAAGATTTCGTTCAATGTTGCTAGGTAGTTTCCCCTATGTCTCTTAATCATGTTTTCATTAATCTGCCCCATCATCTTTTATAGTTCTTATAGCGAGGCTTCTTAGACATTTATTCTTATATCATACTTCTTAATAAAACTTCTCATTAGATCCTTTATGGTTTCTTTAGGTTATTATATGGGGAAAGGTAGAGGTGGTGGTAAAGGTAGTGATTAGCCTTAGCTAAGTTGCATCTTAAGTCCTTGAAAAAATCTATTGAATCCTCATCCTTAATTAGTTCCCATGATAAGTTATGATGCTCTCTTAAGCTTAGGTTGTATGTGTTGGAATAAAGGTTATAGCTCCATGCTTCTTGATTGAAATTTCCTATGGCATTTATTTGTTCTTCTTGCACATTACTTGATTAATTAAAGGGATTTCTAACTTAGCAATTTAGACTTGCAAGACCTATACCCCCATACATATAATAATACTTAAAAGTTTGCTTATAAGAACTAGATTCATTAGATCAGACGTTCTTCCCATCTAAGAGAGTTGGACAGTAAGCGAGGCTACTTATTCTTTTAACTAACTCACTTCATCATTTTCTTGCTCATTTGCTACCCTCTTAGGTTGTGTTTATCCTATTTTGGAACTAAAAAAACAAATTTCTTTTTCAATCTAAAAGAATGGGAAAGTTTTTTTTTATATTTATGTTTTGCGATACTATACATACAATGAAGGACCGAAGGGATGGATCCAACCCCTAAAAGGAAGGATTTCTTTTAGACAAGTGATTAAAGAAAATGAGATTCAATATAGAAGCACAATAAAAAAGAAGAAGAAGTTTAGTATTCCCCCCATCCCAAGCAAAGGGGAAAGGTTTTCATCCATTTCATATGCTATCAATTTAGCGGCATGGTTAAGTGGTAAGATCGGAGATTGCAAATCCTTTTTCCCCAATTCAAATCTGGGTGTTGCCTAATCAACAAAAAAACTCGAAATCCCTTATCTTATTTGATTTGCTTTTGCTGATAGAACTCGTTGAATTTTTCACCAGCAAAAGATAATGGAGGAAAAGAATTCTTGATACTCTTTGGTTACCACTTGTGAGCATGCATTAGCATCTATTCAAACGTCTTATAAACAGCTTTAGCACTTCAGTTCATAATCATACCTCCTACAATAGCTTTTACCATCATCCTTAATTAATAACCTAATCTATTGTAAAAGGTACCCACAGTCCTCTGTACAAGTAAATCATGATGGGGACATTTCCTTAATAACTCTTTAAATCTCTCCCAACACTTGAATAATGATTCCCAATCAATTTGTCTAAACATCACAATATCATTTCTCAACTTTATAGTCTTACATGGTGGGAAGAAATATGACAAGAATTTATGAACTAATTGATCCCATGTGGTAATGGAATTGGATGGTAAGGAATTTTGCCAACTTCGAGCTTTATTTCTCAATGAAAATAGGAATAATCTTAAGTGAATAGCATCATTAGATACCCTATTAGTTTTCAAGGTCATACATAGTTGCAAAAAGTTTTGAACATCATCATAGGGGTCCTTAGATGTTAAACCACTAAATTGGTTAAGTTGCACCATCTGGATCAACTTTGTCTTAAGTTCAAAATTGTTTACTTAGATAGTCGGCTAAGTTATTAATGGGGTAACTTCATTCATATTACCAAATATTCTCTTAAAGCACGACTATTTCCATTCCCATTTCCATCAACTCCATTCCTATTTCCATTACCCCTATGTCCAATTCCTCCTTCAAAATGCCCTTGTTGATTATCCATATTTTTTAATTGGTCTCTCCTTCTTTCTCTTAGCCTATGATGAAAAGTTCAATTTATCTGAAGGTCAAACTCCTCGATTAAATTTCTTATATCTCTTTGCATACACTTTAAGAAATTGCTAGATCTACTCCTTTCTAATCCAATTGAATTGCTAAAACTACAACTTGCAAATAACACAAGAAGGATTTAATCATAAATTAATATCAAATCTACCAAGGACAAATTCAGCATACAACCAATCAATTCTAAAAATAAAGATTCTAACTTTATACTCAAAATAGCTTAAGATAATCTTAATTTAAGGAAATCGGCTCAAACAATAAGAAAGCTATAAAACCCCATAAAATAAATAATAGAAGGGAAGTATATAAGTTGGGGCATTAAAATGTAATATGAAAAAAAGTTAAAAAGGTATTTTGGTAAGTAGTATGAGTGATTATTCAAAAGGATGAGAATAACCTTAGCACATTTTCACATTCTTATTGAAAAGAGCTTTTACCTCTATTGACAAAACCCTCCCTTCTTAAAGAGTGAAGATTCTTTAGCGTAGATCACAAAGATAAGGTAAGAAATGCCTTTGTAACGAAAAAACTCGGTAAATCAATTCCAATAATGGTGCTTTTTCTTAAGTTTGAGGAGCGTGTTGAAAATCATTGGTAGTGTAAGTGTTAAATGCTAGACCTTAAATTAATAAGAAGTTCTAATCCCTTTATGAGAAGAAAGAATCATTTTTGGTTTGTGATTGAGAATATATGTGTTTGATATTCTATAGTTGTATTTTGTATGTGAAGCATGAACCTTCGAAATTGTAAGGTTATAACAATCAAAGTATATTTGTTTTTTTGTTGATTAAATGTACATTAGGAATACATTTGAGTATTCCATTGTTAGGAAATTGATAAAGGATTAAAGTAAGTGGAAATTTGGAAGTATAGAATAATTTAAGTTCGATCATATGAAGGATGAAAATGAAGTGAAGTTTGAAAAAAAGCTTATAGGGGGTGGAACAAAAGAAGTATATAGCATGTACATGGTGTACATACCATGTACATTAATATAGGGGTACACTACATGTACTTGAAGTACACATCGTGTACATGGAAAGAGTGGTGTACACAAAAGTTATGTATATACCGTCTGTTGGGTTGGGCGTATAATAAAAAATATACATGGTGTGTTGCTTTAGGTTCCATCCTTCATTTCATATTTTTGTAAATTAAATAAATTATCCCTATTTTCATTTCTTAAATATTATTAAGCTAATAAATAAAAAAAATATAGGTCTAATTTGATAATTAAGTACATTGAAAGATGGTTTATTACATTCTAAATGGACCCTAGTTAACAATTTCCAACTTAGTGACTTATCAAACCTATAAGTATAAAGTAAAATATGATTACATAGAAATAAGAAGTAAAGTATAGAATTTAAGAATAGGATTTAGAAGACTATTTATTTTGTTTGAACACTTTAGGCGTAGAAGTTGGTATGAACTCATTCTTCATAGAACCCTTCATTACTTATCGAAGTACATACTACCCTTGTTTGTATTTATGCTTGTATAGTGTAGTTGTAAAAAAAAAAAAATAGACTAATAAACGTCTAGCATAATATTGCTTGTTGTTTGTGTTTTGTAAGGCTTAGGGGGTCATAGTACCAGTGTCTCTAAAGTGGCACCTCAATGATCATTTGGCAATGTTATTGCTAGTATAGTTACCCCTAAAAATAATTTAAGGTAGATTAGGTTGGCGTCTATGGGTCGTAGTACTAGTATCTCTATATCAGTTAAGTTAGGGGGCATTTGGGGGTTGTAGCACTAGTGTCTTAGTGCCAATTTAGAAGGGAGCTATAGTGCTAGTATCCAAACCTAGGAACTATATAAGGAGGTATGAGATACTCTAAATTTAGAATTAGTTGCAAATAACCCTCAATTGTATTGGTTGCCAGCTAATTAGAAAGATAATAAATGAGTTATATGATGTTTGATATTATTATTGCATTAATGCATGTGAAATAGTACATTTGATGCATGACATGTGTATGTGCTTGTCGGTTTCATGTATTGGGTTTAAACTCATCTCTTATTATTTTTCACAGGCAGGTGCTTAAGCTGAAATTATGGAAATAATTAAATTTGGAGGCTATCAATAAGACTATTATGATAAGGGAGAGGCAGTTAGTATTATAATTATGACAATGATCTTTGAGATAAGACAATTAGAATTTAATTCATTTTAAGAATTTCTTGTTTGGGAATTTAAAAATTTATTTAGTTGCTATTTTGATTTCATTTGCAAAATTAATTTTGTGAGATTATTTGAAGATTTTTACAGGAATTTTGGAAGATTTTAGTCAAATATTTATGCTCGATGATCATTAGATGCTAGAGATACATAGTGATATGTGATGTCTTGAGCCTAGGATGTTATAGATAAAAAGTAGTGGTAGAGCTTAGGTTTATGATCTATAGGGAACTAGGAAAATGATACATAAGACGACGAAATGGTCGAAGTAGGTATATTATAGGCTAGATATGACCTTAATGAGGAAATTTATGATTTTCATTCATAGTTTCATGGAGTTATTTTATGTTATTATGTATTTTAGATGTGTCTATTCAATTATTTTTTTAGATAATATATATCTATTGAACATTATCTTACCTAATGATATTATGAATTAGGGATGAGTGGGTAATTTTGCTATATAAGGTATCTATTTGGACCTCATTCAATCGATAAGGTTTGAGGTGGGTAAAGAGGGTTGCAAGATAGGTTCTGGATAGCAATTTTTCGAAATTTACTCTTATAAGATAGGATACTGGTATGACATTAGAACACCCAATATCTACCATATAACTTGTACTTTAGAATATACAAGGTACAAATTTTGAGGCATTTTATACCCTCGTAATGATAATTGAACAATACTAATAAATAAAAAATCAATACTATTGCATTTTTTTTAAAAGAAAATAATAACAAAGATTAGCTTATAATAAAGCCCTAAACTACATGCTCTTGTATTTATTGTCTTATACTTCTCTCTTCTTGTTGTTGTTGTTCTTTCCTTTTTTTTGAGGTAAAATCTTTTATCTTATTTTACTATCTCATTTTTTCTACTGTTTTTTTCCTCTTTTACTGACCTTAATCTAGTAAGGTATTAAAAATATTCTAATTCTTAACTTATCATCTAATATATTTCATTGGAGTTACTTAGCACAAGATTTTTCTATTATGTGATAATAATTTTATAAATTGATAAAAATATTATTTTGATCATTTAAAATGAAAAGATAAAAAAAAAAAAATTTAGCATGATCTAACTAAGGGTTGAACGTTTCTAGTTATAGAAATATTCCCTATTTTATCCATTAAAATTTTATATTATTGCAATTAAATTTGTTGCAAATATAAAAACCTTTCAAATTATTACGATTCGGTCCATTAGTATAGTTACCAGTTTGATATTGATTAAGTATCTGCATAATGTTTCAAAAGAAGATAAAGTAAAAAAAAAAAAAAAATACAGGTTCCATGTGACACTCTATATTTTGTAGAATTTATAGGTTATGGGGTAAAAAATGATTTTAAGATATCATAAGATAGGTTTCAAATACAAAAATTTTGGAACTGCATCTATAGGGTAGAGCATGAGTAAGATGTCATATCTTATTTATCTTATACCTGTTCACTTCTGTTATGAATAGTAGTAAATGTCTAATAAAGAATAGCAAATAGTTAGACAGATCAAGATAAATGTTAAATATTTTAATTATCAAGCCCTTTTACTTCTATAAGATATGATAATATAATCATATTAAATAACCCATAAAATTATAAATTTTTTGTTATAAATACTTGACCATAAATACATATTAAACCTCTACTGACTAATAACTATGAATTAAAAATAGATAATTTTTAAAATAATATAAAAAAGACTAATTACAATGATTAAGTTATCAATGAATAATTTTAAATGTACACTTAAATTTAGCCAACTCAGAATGATGGACCAACATAGAAAAATTACTCATGGCAAAATAAAATAGAATTGTCATTATTAACAATAAATGAAGAATATTAATATGAAAATCGTGTAACATATATAGCTTATAGACTCCATAAAAGTATTGTTAACCAATAGGACATAATACATTATATTAGTAGTAATTAATAAATCGTAAATGAATCATAATTATAACTGCGTAAGGAGAGACAATAAGTTAGACAACCAAAGTCAAATAAAGGAAGAAGTTAACGATGGACAAAACTTATATAGATATTACTCAACATCAAATAGTAAATTAAGGAATTAATAACTAGCAAATATCAATTATATAAGAGGAATTGAGGTAAATATTATATAATCACTTTATATCCTTAAGTGTGTATTAAGTCTTTGTTGATTGACAAAGAAAAAAAGTAAAAAACTAATATAAAGCAAATTTACAAATAAGAATTAAATAACCATACTGATATTAATGATTATAAAATAGGACAATGATAAAAAATTAAATAAGGGTGAAAATAAAGTAGGCAACACTTGAACCTTAAATGAAAAGTGATCAATTAAGACATCTATATGTTGATGACAATGTCTAAAGTATTTGCTAATAATGATAATAAGTAGGTATATAAGTTGCATAAAACTAATGATATTAATAATAGTAAAAAGCAAATAAACAAGTAATGTGAATATATATATATATATATATATATATATGTAACTTTTAATTATAACATACATATGTAAAGAGATCTAATATAATAAATTGAGGTACCCAATTGAAAGTAGGAAAAATGTTGTGTTAAAAGATTTTATATTAAAATATCAGCATATATGTTCATGAGAAAGAATAGTGAATTCATATGTTTTGGCCTATGTAAATTCTAACATCTATCGAGTCCTATAATGTCACATTGTATTTGTTGAGCTTGAAATTTTCATTTTTGTTTTCCTTAGTTTTAATTTATACTAAGCATGACCCACATAGTCTAAATTGTTCAGCAAAAATTAAGGAAAATTCAATTTTTTTAAAAGAAAAGTTTAAGACAAAATTTAAAAAAACTTTTAGAGTTGCTAACCAACTAAAATAAGTGAAAAGAAAGGTGGATGCTACATGGGTGGAATAACTTCAACCTAGCTATTGGTTCTATGAAGAATTCCTTTTTAAAGAAAAAAAAAACTAGAGAATTCTAAACTCGTGGCTAACTTATTTAAAACCAAGTTAGTTTCCATATAAGGACTTTCTAAAAGAATTCAAAGACCTTAATTTTAAATTCCTTCCTTTTACAAAAAAAAAAAAAAAATGGTAAGAAGTACCTTTGGCAATAACTAAGAGAATTTATTAGTACTTACAAGAAATAAATAAATAAATGAAGAAGGAAAGAAAAAATCTCTATTCCACACCTTTGGGGAAAAGAAAAAAAAAATTTTTTTAGGGATCGCCCAAAGTGCCTATGTACCGTTAGTTAGGATCAAGCCATACGTAGTTCTTTATGAAAATTTTAATGGGTTGGTTTACTTTACTTGAAAAAAAAATTGTCTAGTTTACGTTTTAATTAATTTAATTTAATTTATTTAATAAAATTCTAAAGAAAGAAACTTCCTAAGTTAAAGTTTTATTTTTTTTAAGAAATTCTAAAAGATATCCTAATTTAAAAAAAAAAAAGTTAATTAACTTCTATTTTTTCGATAAAATAATATTTCTAAGTGGTAAAACATTTTTTCTTATAGAAGGGAAGAAATTAAAAAAAAAAAGAAGAAACAAAAGATTTTTTTTTTTTTAAAGACTTTTACAAAAAGGAAATACCTAAAGGAAAAACAAATTTTTTTAAGAACTAATATATTTTTTACGTAATAAAACAAAATAAAAAAGAAAATGGGGTTGTACTTGATTTAGTCCTAACTATAATAAATCTAAAAGTAGTATTTGAAAGAAACCTAATATCCTTATGTACATAATCAAAATAATTAACTAACATGACAAAATGTATATATACTTAAAATAGTAATTATAGTAATAATAAAGAAAGTAAAACAAGATACAAAGAAGTAAATAAAATAGTATGTCAAACCCTAAAATAATGAAAAGTAAAAATAATAAATCGTAATATTATGGAACATAAACTATATTACAATGAGATAAATAATTATGATTGCTAAATAGTAATGGTAGCCATAATATTTTCTTCCCCTTAATCTTAGCTAAAGTAATGTAAGTAATAGAAAGTAGAGAGTCACATTAAAGAGATATCAAATGGAATATGTTAGTACCATTGAAGGTAGGAATAAAAACCTAGAGATGACCAATGTTGATCACGTTGGAATTTATGAGCGAACGAATAGGAGAAGTTTAGTCCTTAGACATATGAGCTTTAGAAAATCTAAGATCTAAATGGTGAAAAGATGTTAGAGACTTGATTTTCAAGTAAGGTTTTATGGAATGATTGAAACAAAGGGAATGGGGGAGTTTATGGATAAAAGTTGCATGGACATAAATTTATGAATGCTATTTTGGGGAATATCAATTAACTGTATGTTATTAGGAAAGTAATCTATATGAGTTAAGTTCTCTAAGTCAAAAGTGGACTAAAGATCTATTGATATTAGATTTTCATCCCCTCAATTAGATGCTTAGTTGCATGTTGACTTGTTTCAAGTGAACCGAAATTTAGCTAAGGACTTACACCTTTAGTAAATTCCCAATATAGCTAACCTCTTGGTTGGCTACTCGATTGCCGACTTCTTGTTGTGACTTCTATAGCTCAATGCCTATTCCCTGATCAATTTCATGGAAGGCCTAATTGTTAAGGCCTAGTCCATAAGATTTAAATATTTAAACATGGGCATAAACAGTTTAATAGTTGCCTCGACAAGAATTGCCTAGCCGCCCACTTCTTTCCATGATTTACCTATAACCAAATCTAAGAAATGCCATGTATCATTGGTAGTTCAACTATTAGCCACTTCAGTTATTAGACAAAAGCCTACAAATATGGGAGCACAACTACTTTAAGAACTTTCTATATACTCTTGAAGCTCATATACTTTGAAATATAATCTCTTAAACAGTACACTAACTTAGGCATCGGAGTGTTTATGTCGGACTAGTCTTGACACCTAAAAAACCTAACTTTTACTCTTTTCAGATCCCTAAACACCAATCTAAATTTCAATAACAACATTTTAGCGCTATCTGTACTTGAATTTTAAC
The DNA here is from genome assembly GCA_024138015.1 of Lumnitzera littorea. Lineage (NCBI taxonomy): Eukaryota > Viridiplantae > Streptophyta > Magnoliopsida > Myrtales > Combretaceae > Lumnitzera > Lumnitzera littorea. The sequence goes on along the minus strand of JAMXBB010000004.1, from coordinate 96,940,225 downwards.
TATGGTAGCTAAGACTTGTTTAACTAAAAGCATCGGTGGTGTTACCACTTCCCATCGTCATTCGGGGAGAGTGAGAGTTACCATTTAGATGATGATTGATTGGCTAGATTTGAGTAGTTTTGCACTAACCTAGCTAAGGAAAATGAACAAATTGGATGGAAGAATGAAGAAATCTTGAATTTATTATGTGCAAGTATGATGCCTAATTAGAATGACAAAAAAGATCACATTAGTGGAGAAAATTCTAATAACTCCATTCAATCCCCTAAAAAACAAGCCAAGCAAGCTAAGGTTCAAGAAACGTAAGCCCCTACTCTAAAAAGAGTTGATAAAGGGAAAGCTCCATAACAAGCACACCATGCAGGCTCCTAGTGTGCTAGTGCTCCTACTTCTATAAGCCAATAGTTCATCTTAAAGAAAAGCCCTTTCATCCCAAAGATCCTTAAGGAGGTTATTCCTCATCACATCAAGCTCTCACAATTTAAGACATATGATGGGAAAAAAGATCTAGAAGACCATTTGGAATATTACCATACTTTGGTTAAATTGTAGGGCTTCAGTGTTGCAATATAATTAAGCAAAAGCCTAGTGAGAGTATTCAAGAATACTTAGCTTAATCATAGTTGAGATGGTATAGATTCCAGAGCTTAACATAAGCGTGACACATAATGCGGTAATAGATGAAGTGAAATTGCATGGGGATATTTTCAAATCTTTAGCTAAGAACAATCCTAAGAAGTTTGTAGAGTTCAAGGTTAAGGCAATGTCTTATATTAGGCAAGAAGACAATATTAAAGCTTGGCAAGAGGTTAACTAAAGCAAATCTAACCACAAATGATAGTAAACACCTTAGTGTGAAAGATCACCTTGGAGGTAGTGATCTTAAACTTTTAGTTGGGGGCAGTGGAGATAGGAAGAGACCATGAATTCAAACCTTCTCCACCTATGCCCCCCTTAACCATCTAAGGTCTAACATTTTGATGGAAGTTCAAAACCAAAAAATCCTCTAATGATTAGAGAGGATGAAGGGAAATCCTTCTAAGAGAAATTCTAATAAGTATTGTGACTTCTACTATGATAGGAGTCATAATACCGACAAATGCGTACAATTGAAGAATGCTGTAAAAGATGCCATTCAAAGAGGGTATCTAAGGAAGTTTCTAGCACATGATGCAAAGAACATTGAGAGATCAACCTAAAGGAGGAGAACCGATCAGGATTAAGAAGAGCGACTTGTTCAAGATGGCATAGATCGTTGTTAGAATGGTAATAACAACAATTGAGCTTCGACGGTGTTATCAATACCATAGTAGGTGGCCCTTCTAATTTAGGCTAGTCATGCACTTCGAGCTCAACTAGTACCTTCGATCATGTTTTTAACATGTAGGGTAAAAAATTGAGAGTTGACAACTTTATCTCTTCTTCAAAAAGAGACTTCAAGGGTGTTCAAAGCCCCCATGATGACGCATTGGCTGTCAGTGTAAGGATAGCAAATTTTGAGTTAAGAAGATATTAGTGGATATATGAAGCTTGATTGATATACCTTTTTAGCATATGTATGATCAAATGAAGCTAAAATCAAGACATAGCTCAAGTCCTATGATTACGACCTGTATGCCTTCAACAATTAGCCTGTATGGGTTACAAGAGTGATTACTCTCCCTATTTAGATTGGACATGATAATAATGTAGTAGAGGATAAAGTTGATATTCTTGTTGTTAAGTGTTGGTTGCCTTACAACATTATTATGGGTTGATTAAGCTAGAACTTATTTGGCATGGCTCCTTCCATAGTACATTTAAAGGCTAAGTTTCCTACACTTGTTGCAGTTAGCGCGTACTGAAGAGACTAAGAGCTTACAAGATCCTCATATTTAAATGTGCTCAAATGTGATGAAGTCTTATAAATTGAAGATAGCTTATATAGGAAACTTGGCAATCTAGAGAAGCTTGATGAAGGAGTTGAAGAAATATAGCTCGGGAATGACCTAAAGAAAATGAAAAAGATTGGAAAATCCTTACCCTTAAAGCATTGTGAAGATTTGATATGATTTATCAAGGATAATGCTGATGTGTTCACCTAGTTCCCATCTGACATGCTTGACATACCTCAAGAAGTTATGACACATAAGTTGAAGATAGATGATCAACATGCGTTAGGTAAGTGCACTTAGTCCAGTTATAGTATAGATTAAAATGAACGTGAGTTTGAGTGTCAATCCTACAAGGAACCATATGTATGAGAACCTAAGTTACTAGCAATTTATCCTAGAGATTCCAATTATCAAACTTCATAATGTAGAGATAATCCTGATTAAACAAAAAAGATGAATAAGGGACAATAATTAAAAATTAGAACAATAAAATAAATAAGAACATAACTAAATAACCAAAACTAAAATAAGACAAGCATAATTTAATTAAGAGCAATAACACATAATGTTTAGTAAATTGTTGTTATTTACTCTCCAATTCCATGCAACTTTCAATCTCGATTATTCTTTGGATTGTAGAGATGCCTAATCCTATTCTTATGGAACTTGGATTCTAAATTAGCTGAACTCACGTCTCTAGCCTCTTCTTACTCCTGAAACCCTCTTTATCTGAATCGCTTCTGAATAAAGCATTGCAAGATCATATTAAGAACTTGGATTCTCGTTATTAGGTTAGCCACCCTTGGTTACCTTAATCAAGAGAAATTTAGTACCTAATCTCTTACCATACATAATCCCTTCTAATTACACTTGTCCGTTCAACTACAAGACTCGCGTTTTTACAGCAAAGTCATACATTACGTTAGAAACTCGTGTAAATACTAATTGACGACAATAAGATCTATGTATTTGGATTAACAAAGAATAAAATCATAGATAGGAATAGAAGTTGTTGCAAGAAGAACTAGATTTCAATAATAATTTACTAAGAATAATTCAAAGAGATAACATGATTACAAGAAAAGAAGAAGTAATTAAGAGATCCCCAACAATATTTTAGCCTACAACTTTTCCCAAGGGGGCTCTCTTTGAAAACCCAAGCTTAAGGGTCTATTTATAAGAAGTAAGGCTAGGTTTACAAAGAGAACTTAACAAAAAATAGAAGATTCACTAAATATTGCATGTCTACAATCTAGGTATACGGTCGTGGAGTGTGGGCCTGTACTTACACTTTACGTAAAATCTTGAAAATTGATGAAATTGCAAAACACAAGGAACACGGGTAGGGACCATAGTTGTAATCCTTGCTAGGCTTCTTTTCTTGCTTGAAATTTATCTACTTCACTTCTTAATCAATGCTTTTATTTGTTTAAGTTCCAAAATATGATAATAACCTTCCAAACTCCATAATATGCTCCAGAAATCCCTGAAAATTAAAATTAAACTAATTAATCTCAAAATATCATAAAATTAACTAAATAAACATAAAAAATAACACAAAATAACTATAAGAAATGTATGCTAAATTTATGTTATCAAATGTCCTCACACGTAAGTTTTTGCTTGTCTTCAAGCTAAACAATGAAAATCAAAGTGAAAATATTTTAAAGAACTTAAGATCATAACCATTCTCAGAAAAGCATACCTTCAAATACTTGTAGAACACTTAGACAATAATAACTTAAAAACATACCAAATTTCAATGATCGATCTAAATAACTTAGAGTTATCGACATTACTTAAATAAAAACTAAACAAAAGATTAACACAAACATAAATCAATTAACAAAAAGGTTATAGAGATTTCCTCACTCTAATTTAAGAGGAGCAAAATCTTCCTTTGACAAATTTAGTTGAAAAATTAGACTAGGTGCATATTATATCAATTTATCCTCTAATTGTTCCTCCACATTTATTACTTTTCATTAAGAGGTTTATTAGACTCAAATCAATCTTTATTGAAGTTTTATTAGTATTGAGAAAGTATGTCACTCTTGTGACAAATTGAAGTCAATCCTTATTTATTTAGCTTGTTTAATTATTTTAGTGATTGTTAGTGGGAAGGCACCTTACTCTTATGACGAACCAAGGCCGATCCTTAACAACTTTAATTAATTTTACTCTTGCGATTGGTAATGGGAAAGATTCTTGCTTTGTTAAGGGACTAAGAGAGACCTTATCAATTCTCAACAATTGCTTTAACAATTAAATTCAATTATTGAATTTGTACCTCTAACTATTTTGATTTTTCAAGCAATTTTCAAAGTACAAATCTCCTTTATTCATCCATTCTAAATTTTTTTTGAAAAAGATGGATAGATAACTATTCTTTAAAATCAAGGTTAAAAATCAAAATAACTAATCTTTAACCCAATTATATTTATCCTAATCACGAGTCTAAGTGTAAGCTTAAGCAATGGGAAACTTTAAATCGTAGAGGTTTAATTACTTAAATTTAGTAAAGTATTCAAAATTCATAAAGGATGTTGGCAAATTCAAAAAAAATTTATGCTTGCATAATATATAAGGGAGTGCAGATTTAAAAACTTTTCGAGAAAATTTTCAAAAGCTTAAGCGTCTCCCCACACTTAATATGTACATTGTCCTCAATATAAATAATTATGCAAATCAAGATTCTAGTGGGAGAAAATAAAATTAACAATAAAAATAAAAAAGGAAAAAGAACTAGGACTTCCCCTGTTTTAGCATTGATCCTCATGAAAAATTAAAGTTTGAAATCTAAATTCCATCAACCAATTGTGTACACGAAGTTTTCTTTGCATTAAAAATGAATAAACTAAGAAAAGAAAAGAAGAAGTTAAGTTGAACAAAATGAAACTACTACTAATTCAAGTATCAAAGCGTTAGTACCTTGCAAACTTACAAAACATAAAAAGTAAAAATAGTTACCTAAAAACTACAATAAGGAATTAGTTAAAAGTATAGTTATTTAAAATAAAAATCAAATTGAGTCTTTTAGAAAAATAAAAGTGTAAGAAAAGTTCATTCTTTATCTTCATCGTCGTCATCTTCCTTAATCTCATGCTCTTCATTGGACACCTCATTTGAGCTAGTGATATGGATTCGTAGATGAACATATAAGCCTAATATTGTGCATAACCAAAGGGGGTAGGTTTGGATCGTAAGATGGTTCGAAAGATAGATGGCAGTCGAAGGATGAGCAGGGGTTTCCATGGACTGATGATGGATATGATGCACCAATGCCTCATACGAGCTTAAGTCACACTTGATATGATGCATAAATATGGCCAAAGGGCACTCGCCACTAGTCCATGCTCAATGGGCTAGATAAGAGTAACTCAAAAGTAAGCAGAAAGGACAATTAGCTCAAGAGAGTGAGAAATTCAGTGTATTCTCTGTATATTGATGTTTATAGCTATTGCAATTTACAAGTATTTATAATACCGAATTAAGGTAAGTCCTAGGTTACAGGAAATTATAGAAAAGGATTTCTACTAGCTATGAAAAGGGGAATGATTTATAGGGGTATCAATGTAATCATGCCAAAAGAATATCCTTTGTTAGAAAGGATAGTGTACACATAATTTTGCTCATTCTATGGTCCCAATAACACTGCGAGCTGAGCAGAAGTGGGCCTTGATTAGGTTTGGTCGGTATCGGTAGTTTGACAGCTCTGATTGTTGGGACTGGATAATGGTTGGCTCAAGGACGACTCACATTCGGGTTGGCTTAAGGAAGACTTACATTCAGGTTGGCCTTGGATGGCTAGCTCTTAACAATTGTTAGTTTGGCCTTGGCACTCTAGGGTTGGCTATATCCTGGTTTAGTGTTTGGATTGGTGTATTGTAGATGGGTTGGCTTGGCATGTTAACTGATCACCTTAGTAGTTCCTTGGATGGTATAGAGAGAGAAGTAGCTTGGCAAGTTAGATTGGAGTAAGTACTACTCCTTGGTGCTTAACTTACCTCGAACAACTTGGTAAACCATCCGAGCTAGCCTTTGGGTTCGAGAACATATGATTCTATTGACAACCTTAGTCTATCTATTAGTCTATGGGTGGTAAGAGATGCTATATAATAGCTTAGTTCCCATTCGCCTCCATAGTATCCTCCAAAAGTAGCTCATGAACTTTGGATCTCAATCCGAAATAGTGATTTTGGGTATTCTGTAAAACTTGATAATTTCTTATAAGAAAAGAAAAGAGATAACTGAAGTGTTGTTAAGTTTGGAATAGGGCACGAAATGTGCCATCTTACTAAATTGATCTATGACTACCATGATGAAGTCCTTCCCTCGGGACATCTTCAACAATCTTAACATGAAATCCATATTTAGCTCGAACCAAGGTTTAGTTGGGAAGGTAAGGGTAGATAGTGTCTATACTCGGCTCGGCTCTTCACTTTTTAGCAGGCCGTACAACTTTCCAGTATGGATTGGACATCTCTCTTCATCCTAGGCTAAAAGAATCTGGAGGATAGTACCTCATATGTTCGATGCTAGCCAAAGTGTCCCGTCAATCCTCCTCCATGCACTTCGCGTACTGGTAATTCTCTCATGGAACAGGTCAAGATACATAGCTTCCTTTTTCTAAATAAGTATCCATCTTCCCAGTGATAGTCGTCTAGTATCCTTCCTTCCTCACATTGGCTATAGATAGGACCAAATTGTGGATCCTTAGCATACAAATTCTTTATGGTCGAAAAACCAAGCAGCCTAGTCTATAGCTTAGTTAGGAGAGAATGTTGTCTTGATAGGGCATCGACCACTACATTATGCTTTCTATTCATATATTTTACGACATAAGAAAAACCCTCCATAAACTTGACCCATATGGCTTGCCTTTAGGATAACTTGGGTTGGATCTTTAAATATCTCAAGGATTCATGATTGATGTAGATCATAAATTCCTAAGGTAGCAAATAGTGTTGCCATACTGTTAGGGCTCGGATTAAGGAGTAGCACTCCTTGTCATAGAGATAATAGTTGAGTGTAGCTCCTCAAAGTTTCTTATTAAAGTAAGCAATAGGTCATCCTTCTTGCATCAATATGGTACCTATGCTTAGTCCGGACGCATCACATTCTACTTCAAACACTTTGTCGAAGCTTAGTAAAGCTAAGAGAGGGGTTGTGGTCAACTTATCCTTCACTTCCTCAAAACTCCTCTACTCATTCTCTCCTCATCTGAATTCAACATTCTTCTTTGAGAGTTTAATGAGTAGGGCCACAATCATACTGAAATTCTTTATAAATCTATGATAGAATGATGCTAGGCCATGGAAACTTCTTACATCAATTGGAGTGGTCAATACTAGCCATTCGATGATTGTTTGAATCTTCTCTTCGTCAACTTGTATGCTACCACTACTTATAATGAATCCTAAGAATATCACCTTGGATTGGCAAAAGTCACATTTCTTCAGATTGGTGTAAAGTTGTTCAGCTCAGAGTTTTGCAAAGATGCTTCAAAGATGTTGTTGGTGAGTCTCTAAGTCAGGTTTGTATACCAAGATGTCATAAAAATAAACTATGACAAACTTCCTTAATAAGTCTCGAAGCACATGATTCATCAGGTGCATAAATGTGCTCGTCATGTTGGACAATCCAAATAGCATTACAAGCCATTCATATAATCCATGGTGTGTTTTGAATGCGGTCTTCTACTTGTCACCTTCACGCATTCAGATCTGATGGTATCTAGATTTGAGGTTGATCTTAGAGAACACTCTTGCTTCACTTAATTCGTTTAGCATGTCATCAAGCTTGGGTATAGGATGCCTATACTTGATGGTGATTTGATTGATCACTTGGCTATCTACATACATCTTCCTAGAACCATCTTTCTTCAGTATTAACAAGGCTGGCATTGCATAAGGACTAAGGGACTTGCGTACATATCCCTTCCTTATTAGCTCATTTGCTTACTTCTACAGCTCGGTAATTTGTTCAAGATTTAGCCTATAGGTAGGCTTGTTTAGTAGTACAGTTCTTGGTTGCAGGTTAATTGCATGCTTAATGCCTCAAATTTAGGGCAGACCTTTTAGTAGCTCCTTTGGAAATAGGTAAGCAAATTCCTTTAGTAAGGTTTTACCTTAGCAGGTAGCTCCTCCTCCTCAGGTCTCAACTCCAGAATTCTTCGGAACTGTAGGTAGGTTGGTCCATCAAGCTCCATTTCTCTTTTTAATTTGGCTCAGGTTAATACCAAAGCCTCTTTTTTTAGGGTTTGGCTTAGTTGGGACTACATGACCTTTACTTGATTGGTAATTGTAGGACTCGATTTCACCCTCCTACCTTCTTACTCTAGGGAATAAGTATTCCTCCTTCTATCATATATCATTACTCGATTGAACATATATGGTCACCTAAGTAGAATGTAGAACGCACTCATGGGCAGCACATCATAGAGTACTTCATCACGATATTTTCTAATGGAGGTTGGTATAAACACTTGTTTGTTTACTTATAGGTCTCCCTTATCATTGTGCCAATGAAGCTTTTAAGGTTTTGGGTGGGGTTTGGTTGATAATTTCAATTATTGGACCATAAATGCAGAGGCTATATTAGTTCAGCTCCCACTGTCAACTTTTCTTAGCATACAGTAATTCATTCACCTTACATCCGATGTGGAAGAGATTTTCTCTCTATTCGTCTTCAAGTACAGGACTAACAATCATTGTCCTCCTTAACACTAGACTAGTTGGTATAAAGTTGCCTTCTTCATTGTAGATAACTTCCTCCTTGAATAATTCGGTCTATCCATCTCCTTCAACTCCTCTACTTCTTCGTTAGTGTTGTCCACTTCGAAAGTCAGCATCTTACCTCGGATCACCATAGTCCTTCTATTTAGATACTGGCTGGCCATATGTCTAAATCCTTGGCATTTAAAACACTTGATCTCACTTGTCTTTTTACTCGAACTTTGGCCTTTCTTAAACTTCTTCGAGACTTCCTCCTCCTCTGCTTGGGTAATCTGAGTGGGTCGGGTCTTAACAACCTTACTTGGTTTCGTTCGTACAGGTCTGCTCGGAACAATTCAACTACTACTTGATCGGCTAACTGGTGGTTAGAACCTTTCTATTCAATGCCTTTCTATCCTTTAGGTGGCTCGAATCACATCGTCAAGTGACCTAATTTCCATGATTTCTAGGATATCTTCAATATCATATTTCAGCCTACTAATGAATCTAGATACCATATAGTCTTCTGACTCGCTGACTTCGCATCAAATCATCAACATCTGGAATTCCTTAACATAAGCTTCAATAGTCTATCTTCCTTACCTTATTTCCTGCAACCTTTTGAAGGTATCCTGAAGATGGTAGCTTAGCACAAACCTTCTCCTCATCACCCACTTCATTTCATCCCATCTCCTGATTTTTTGTTCTCCTTCTTTTTGTTGGGTGGCTTGCAAGTTTTTCCACTATAGGGTATCATAACTAGTAAATTCCAATACAGTAAGTCTTACCTTTGCATTATCGGGCACTTCATAGCATTTAAACTACTTTTCAATCTTATCTACCCAATCCAGGTACACCTCGACATCACTACTTCTAGAAAAGCTTAGAATACGCATCTTCAATCCTTCGACTCTAGGGGCTTGTACATTTCTTTCTTCAACCTCGTAATACCCCTCTATGTTGTCATCTCTTTTCACTTCTTCCTTAATCTCTTCAAGTGCTAGCCTTAGTCTAGTATCCCTACCAACTCCCTCAACTTTGGGTGGTCGAGTTGGGGCATTAACTCTACTAAATTGACCATTGCCTGGCTCTTACTGCTCACGTTCTCTAGTGGAGCTATTTCTAGCTTGTTGCCTATCTTCTTAGATAACAATACCAAACTAGCTACCAAGTCAATAAGCCTATCCAAGCGGTTACCCACTGATTGAGGTGTGAAGGTTCCTTCTTACCCTTGGCCATGTCAAGTACCACTTTCTTGGTTTCCCAAAGTTCATTGAACACTCGAATTTGACATTGATGGTTCTGTACAAAATTGACGTTTAATAATACTACTGGAAGTTCTTTCCACAAAATAACGATAGCAAATCAATAACTAATACTTCCAACACCATGACAATTATACAACAAACAAACAATTAACCATACTTTGTTTTACATATCGGAAATAAGGGAAAACAAAATATAGAACACTTCTTAACTGCCAAACTCCAATGTTAACAATAGAACCTCTATCATACGAGAGAAGTAACAAACCACTTAAAGAACATAGTAGTAGAATCTAGCTTTGAACATAGCCAAGCTTTGATACTAGGATGATACAGACTTATGGATAAACACACAAGCTTAATATCACGTGTAACCAAAGGGGGTAAGTCTGGACTGTGAGATGGTCCGAAAGATAAATGACAGTCGAAGGATTAGTAGGGGTTCTTGTGCATCGACAATGGATATAATGTACCAATGTCTCACATAAGCTCGGGTTACACTTGATATGATGTATAAGTATGGTTGGGGAGCACTCGCCACTAGTTGATACTTAATGGGCTAGATAAGAGTAGCTCAAGAGTAAGTAGAAAGGACACTTAACTCGAGAGAGTGAGAAAGTTTAGCATATTCTCTGTATATTGATGTTTGTGGCTATTATAATTTGCAAGTATTTATAATACCTAATTAGGGTAAGTCCTAGGTTATAGGAAATTATAGAAATGGATTTCTACTAGCTATGAAAAGGGGAATAATTTACAAAGGTATTAATATAATCGTGCCAAAAGAATATCCTTTGTCAAAAAGGACAGTACGGATGTCAAAAAGGATAGTATGCACGTAATTTTGCTCATTTTGTAGTCCTAATAACATTGCGAGCTGAGTATAGCTAAGATTTGATTAGGTCTAGTCAGCATTAGCAGTTCAACAGCTTTGATTGTTAGGACTAGACAAGGGTTGGCTTAGGGACGACTCACATTTGGGTCGGCTTTAGATAGTCAACTCCTGATAATTGTTAGTTCGGCCTTGGCATTATAGGGTTAACTGTATCTTGATTTGGTGCTTAGATTAGTGTGTTGCGGAGGGGTCGACTTGGCATGTCGGCTGATCACCTCAATGGTTCCTTAGATGGTGTGGAGAGTGAAGTAGTTTAGCAAGTCGAACTGGGGTAAGCATTGCTCATTGGCACTTAACTTACCTTGGATAGCTCGACGAACCATCTGAGCTAGCTTTCGGGTTCAAGAGCACGTGATCAGTCCTCGATCCCTATCAGTTAGGCTCTAACATAAGAGGTAGTGATGGTAGCTGCATATGTAAGTGTACCATGATCAAGTGCTACCTCTTCAGAGCATAATCTACCTTGTGTGTTAAAACCCTTTACTTCTTCAACATCTTTCCCATAAATTTCTTGGTCACTCTGACTATTGAAGAAGATGAGGCATGTTTATATTATGAAGAAGAGGAGGTAACCTCACTAGCTAGCTTAAGTGGAACTTCAAATAGTGGAAGGAGTTTCATAGCTTTGATTGCATCATAGGTGAGGGGAACAAGAGGATCCAGTGGTTGCATACTGTTGAGTATGAAATTTTCCGTTTTTTCATATTCTTTAATTTAATTTTAACTAAACCTTATGTCTATTTAGTTTAAACCTTTGACTAAAATTAAGAAAACTTGGTTTTTTATTATTTTCTTTTAAAAAAAACTTGGAGTTACTACTTTGTAAAACTAGGAAATGGTGATTAAATTAGAACCCCTAGTCCATGTTTTGAAAAATTTTAAAAAATTCAAAGAAATAAGATTTTTTTAGATTCAGGAGCTATCCTATTAAACTTAAATGGGTATTATTTTAATCTTATGAATTTAAATTTATTTTTCAAATTACCCATCTAAGAACAAAATTTATTCGCAAATAGTATATGAAATTACATTTAATTACAAAAAGAAAAAAAATGAAAAGTTATTTACAAAAGGGGAATATATATATATATTTTTTCATATTTTAAGTTGTTCCGTAATGCTTACGTAGGCATCAATTGAGATCAGACTATTTTAGTTCATTTTCAAAAAATTTTAGTAGATTTGTTTATCTTTTTTTGAAAAGCATTTTACTTTGAGTATTTACATGTTGATTAGTTCAAAAAAATATATTTCCTTTACTGTTGAATTTGAAAAAAAAAAAAAAACAAGAAATCCTTGGTACTTTTAAAAGCATGATTATTTAGATTTGTATTTAAAAAAAAACGTTTTCTATTACTATAGTACAACATTTTTTCATAAAAGCACTTTTTATAAAAAAGAAACCCATTGAAGATATATATATTAAATAGGTCACATAAAGCACTTAAATAAAAATTTATACAATATTCATACAATCACAAATATGGCATATTTATCATTTATATACAAAAATCTATTGAAGATAATAATGAAATTTTGAATCAAGACATCCATTCTAAATTACGTCAATATGATTCATTAGAATAACTAATTTCATAATTAAATGTTAGACATCTATACAATAATTTGCATGTTCAAACATTTATTCTATAATTTACATGTTCATATATATATTTTATAATTTACATGTTTAAATATTTATTCTATAATTTACATGTTCAGATATCTATTCTATATTATGTAAATATGATTTATGAAAAATACTATATGGTTTATTAATCAAAATGTCTACTTCAATTAAAATAATCAAGAATTGCATAATCACAAATTCAAACATTATTCATGATAAATAGTCAAAATACTAAATTTAAACAATTATGAACTATTAACACTACATGGTCATTATATTATAGAAACAATAAATCCTATTAACTATACTATAAAAATTACACCAAACAAGTGTTTTACATTCCTAAAAACATGATTTCTTATTTATTTAGTACACAATGTACATCAAACACAAGGAAAATAAGAACAAGTAAGGATTTTAGGAGTTTACCTTACATAATAACGAACTAGTGGCCAGTTTAGTGAGTTTTTGGGTGGCTTCTAACAAGGTGGTGCTATCTTTAGAGAGAGAATATTCATACCTTAGAGAAAGCTTGGTTTAAGTGTTTTTAAGTTAATTTCAAATCGTAATCTATGCTTAATGTGAAATGTAGCACTCTATTTATACTATTGGAGCTTGGATTTCATTCAAGAAAGTGCAAAAATGGAATATTATAGGTATGGGGATCCAAGATGTTTTTGCTTGATCTACCTCTAAAATTTGAAGAACTTGTTGATTTGAATGATGAAAATAGGCAAGAATATGTTAGTGAATAATGTTTATATATTGGATTCAGAGGAAATTGCCAAAAGAATCAGATTTTACGAATTTTATTCAGGCGTGTTTCTAATTTTTTTCCTTTTTAAAGCCCAAATTAATTTATGATTTAAGGAAATTAAGATGTGTTTTTTATCCAATTTGGATTATGCTATTTGTAGTTTCCAAAAAATAAAATTTAGATGAATATCCCAAGATAGAGAGTTAGAATACGAATTGAAATTGGGGGGTTTGATAGGAAAACTTTCCTTTTATTTTCTAGAAATCACAAAGTTATAGGCATGAAATTAAAAATGGAAGGACAAGGAGAAAAGGGGTGTACGTCATGTTGTGGGTACATGACTCACGCACTCTACCTGTGTGTATGTTACATGCGTAGGATTGAAAATAAAATGTAGGTGCAAAACGCGCTTACTTGCTTCGGGTTCAAAACCTTATTAGGGCTTCGACCTTGATTCATTTTGAAGCATGTAGACTAGGTCTTGTACTTGGTTGAGTTTGATATTTTTTTTTCCTTTTTCTTTTTTTTTAACAAAAATAAAATAAAATGAAATAATATTAAGCCTAGGTTCTACTAAAAATTATGTATGTGCTAAGAAAATAAATAATTTTGAAAATGCACTTAAATTAAAAGAGAGAAAAAAAGAATGCACTTTGATAAGGATTGAATCTCCGATGCCAAGATGAAAAGGAATCAAAGGATCGATCCAAAAGGAAACAACAGTGGATCAGGAAATGAACAAGAATGGGTATTCAAGGAAAATGGGTACGAAGAACAGGAAGGGTTTTAACAATGAATGAGGATGGATATAACTCACCAAGACATAAACATGATTAGGGGTTTAAGCTTGAAATAGAGTTCGATACGACTCATGAATACTAAATGTTGCTTAGGGTTTCAAATGAAGGTTAGATATAACTCACAAACTGGCTCAAATGAAGGGGTTCACCACAATCTGAGAACAGGATAGATAAGAACATGGGGATGATTAAAGAGTCTAATCAACACTCGATAATCTAATAAATGCTAACTAACTTAAGTATAGCATTGCTCGAAAGAGGAAAGTTTCACTCTATATATCTATCTATCTGTATCTATCTATCTATGTTTGTCTCTATTAGTATAAGTGTTGCTATTTATAGCAAGTCTTAAACCTTAGTGGCAAAATTATAAATAAAGTATAAGGCCTTAAATCCTAAAGAATCGGACCTATAAATAAAATAAAGAGAAAACATGTATAAGAATACAAAACTATACGTTTTACAAAACTTGGCATGCAGTCACTTGGCATGTCCTAGGAGGAGTATTATTCGAACTGGATGGGGTCGACAATTGGATGTACGAGTTTGGGAAGGGGTCCCTGATGTCTTGTGTGGCTTGGTCGAGACACTAGAGAGATCGACTCATAATTGCCAAGTTTTGGAATTAGTTGGCATTAGTCTTTTAGGGTCATGCCGAGTGGTTCTTTAGTCTTGAGTACTTGGTCCTGTGGTTTCTCGGCACCTCAACTGACTACAAAGTTGATACCAAGTGTTTATTTTCTTTCCCCTTGTCCTTTTAGCTATAGCTCAGCCTTAGCAAGTAATGATAGGCCTTAGCTTAGATATGGTCGAAGGTTGATTCTCATCACACTTGCTTTAAAATTGCGAGGGGCAAAAATGGAGTGTCTACAGTTGCCCTTCTTTGTAGTAGACTTTAAGTAAAACTTCATCATAAAGACAAAAGGGACTCCATTTTTCCTTGATGGTGAATTTGCCTTAAGAAGTGTTACAATTAGCTAACTATCTTAGGTCTGATCTACACGAGATTTGGTGAAGGAAGACAGCTCTTTGAAGGCTAGTAAGAATCCTAAAGTGATACGAAGTGGTGGCTAAAGCCCCTATAGGCTCGTGGGAACCCTTAAATTGTTAGTGCCTTGTGAGCTAGCTAACTTAAACGGGACAGTCTCCAGAGAACTAGCAACCCTAAATAAAACTTGATTTGAAACTTGGTAGTGCTCCCTTGAGCTAACTTACTTAGGCAAAAGCGTCTCCAAGGGATTAGCAACCTTAAATGGAAGCTTGATTTGGAACCTGGTCATACTCCTTTGAGTTGACTAATCTGAGCATGAGCATCTCTAAACGACTAACAACTCTAAGCAAGAATTGATTTGAAACACCTAGTAATGCTTCTATGAGCTAACCAATACAAAGGTTAAGTAACCCATGAGCTGGATAAGACCCAAAAATGGTTGTGCACCTTACGGGCTGGATACCACCTTAGAGACACCGTCCTAGATTGATGGTAAAATATAGTTATTTTAGAGAAAATAAAGTAAATCTTAAATGACAATCTTAGATGGTTGGTTTTTTGATTTATTAAATTAAACACCAATGTGAACACCATCTTATATTGATGGATATTGAAAAATTTATCAACATCTTGGATTGATGGATAAAGCAATATTTGAACACCATTTTTGATTGATAGGCTCGGCATTATCTTAGATTGATAAGCTTTGGCAAAAACTTGAACGACATCTTGGTTGATGGGCATAGAAGCTTTAATACCATCTTGGATACATGGGTATTTAATTCGATCAAGTTTCTTAAAAACTTTCTTAATTGTGTAATTTCTTGAATTTTATCAAAATTAACCTCAAGGGTCAATTTAGGAGAGAGATAGAGCCATATGGTTACTTGATTTGGTTATTAGGAGCTAGGCCCTGCTAAATTGATAAAAGGAGATCTTGGATTAAATACTAGGGACCGAATCCCTTTATTTGAATTTGGGTAAAACTCTTGAAACTTGATGAAAATGGTTATAAGACTTGGCATTAAGGCCAAACATAATCAAAGCTGGGTAAAAAGACTAGTTTGGAATTGACTTAAAGAAAACTTATCCTTTGCTCTTCTCTTATTATTTTTTCTTTCTTTCTTTCTTTTTTTTTTTTTGAGAAATGCTAAAAGGCTTTAGTTCTTCATAAGTCTTAATGTCACAAACAAGTATAAGTTTTTAACAACTTGCTCTTCGCTCAAATTGCCTAGCAATCTTGTCTTCAAGGGATTCTCTATTCTTAGGCTACTCTGCTTTCCTTTTTGAGGTACTAGTTTTCAATCTCAGGGTAAATGATCTTTTGATGTCACTTAGGGTGATCACAAGGGTAGTAACTCTTTTTGAAGATTTGTTACATAAATGATATCTCATAATTAATTAGTTTAGTCTAAGATGAATTCCTTACCTTCTCTCAATTTAAAATTTCATTCTTAACTACAATTCCAAAAGTTATGGTATATCTTGTAAGTGATACGCTTTAATCAATCTATTAGGTCTTTTTTGGACTGTAATGTAATATAAGATTTTGGTCTTTAGTTTCAGAAATGGATATTAATGAAATAGTTTTGAAAGAATCACTCTTTGACCTTAGTTTATAAGCTAAGAACTTTATAGGTAAAATTAAAATTGTGCTTTCCCTAGTTTCAAAAGTGATTTTTACTGAAAATAAGTCATTTTCTCCAATTAGAAGGGCCTTTAAGGAAGGGTGAAAGTGTGGGTGGGCTATGAGCCGCTTTTTAGCTATAATCTCTTTAGGGATTATGAGTTCTAAGGGAACTTTGGTACTTGTCCCTACCTTTTCAATTTCAAGGGATGGGCCTTACTTCAAGAATATGCCTTTTTAGATACATGCCCTTAATCCTTTTAAGCTTTAGGGCTTTTGACTCGATTGTGTAAATTTTCATTTTCTTCTTCTTCTTCTTCTTTTTTCTTTTTTTGTTTTTTATTAGGTGGATTTTTCATTTATTTCCTTTTTCCTTCTCTTTCTTTATTTCTTCTTCTCCCCTTTTTTCAAATTTCCCTAATACAGAAGTTAATCCTCACTTCTTTGTATGACTCAAAGTTTATTGTGTATAGTGTTTCGGATGGGAACTAATGAGAATCAACCTTCAACCATATCCAAGCCGAGGCCTATCAATGCTTATTGAAGCCAATCTGTAGTTAGAAGGACGAGATGAAGGAAAATAAACACTCGGCATGAACTTTGTTGTTTGCCGAGAAACTGCAAGGGCGAATACTCGAGATCAAAGAACCACTTAGCACAACACCAAGAGACTCGTGTCAATTGATTTTAGAACTTGGCAATTGTAGGTTGACCTTTCTGGTGTCTCGGCCAAATATTGTAAGACTTCGAGAACTTCTTCCCGAACCTATACATTTAACCGCCGATCTCATCCGGTTCGAATACTACTCTTTCCAAGACATGCTGAGTGACTACATGCTGACTTCCCTTGTAAAATGCACAATTTTGTATTCTTGTATATGTTTTCCTTCATTTTATTTATGAACCCGATTCTTTAGGGCTTAAGGCCTTATACATTATTTACAATTTTACCACTAAGGTTTAGGACTTGCTATAAATAGCAATATTTATACTATACATATATACATATAGATAGTGAAGAATATTCCCCCATACAGAAGAGTGAAACTTTCCTCTTTCGAGCAAGGCTATACTTGAGCTAGTAAAGCTTGCATTTATTGAATTATTGAGTGTTGATTAAACTCTTTAATTTCTCCTATGTTCTTATCAATCTTGACTCCAAGATTGTGGTGAAGCCCTTTCATTTGAATTGGTTAGTGAGTTGCATCTAACTCTCATTTGAATCCTTAGTGACATTTAGTATTCGTAAGTTATATCGAACTCTATCTTGAGCTCAAACCCCTGATTGTGTTTGTATCTTGGTGAGTTATATCCATTCACATTCACCATAAAAAACCTTCCCGTTCTTCGTACTCACTCAAATTTACAAATAATACCCATTTCTATTCATCTGACCCATTGCCGTCCTGGATTGGATCCTTATTAGGAACCCTTTTTCATCTTAAAGAAAATAAGTCATCAAAGGTGATAATTACCGTTGAATTGAAACAACTAGAGCAAGAACAAATTAGTTTTAACCTTTTCTCTTAATTAATGGCCCTAACAACCTATTTTCCTTATTGTAGGGTTGTTCTTGACATGGCTTAATTTTAAAAATACTTCATTTAAAGGTTCAACAAAGTTAACAAGGGGTTTTGTGTTTAACATATTAAAAATAAATGCCTAACTTCATTTTGATTCATGTATCAAATTCAAGATGGAATTCCTTTAAGCAATAAGTCTAATTGCCTTACCATGATGGCACTCAACTCTCAAGTGTTTTTAAGGTTGGTGTTTAGGATTTGGTTTGCCTCTTTTCATTCTAAACTTTCAAAATGAGGTACCAAAAAGTGTGTTCATTTGCACTTATAGAAAACTTCTAACATTACAGATCACAAAGTACTTAGACTTAATATTTGTCCCTCATTCTTTTGTTTCTGTTGAATTACCCTGGCTTCCCTTGACTTAAACTCCTGCCCTTTTTTCATGTTGAGGTTCTTATTATGTTGATGCATGACCCAACATATTGTAAAGGAACATTTATCTTAACCTCTAGTCCATTAAGGTTGGTAAAGTTTATTTAAAGTAACTTGGTGTCAATTATGTGTTGAATCCAGTGCTTTAGTTTCCATCATTCTTCTATAGAATGACCCATTAGGCACATATGATATTCACATGGTGGGCTAAGATCTGATCTTTGGAGCTTGTTACCGAGTAGAACATATGCATGACATAGCATTCCTACCTCTCTTAATTGATGAAGGAGTTGAGTTATTGGGATCGAGATTAGAGTAAGATGCTTTCTAAGCGTCCTTGTTTCAAAGTTTATTGAATTTACAACAATTTTAGGACTTGTTGAGATAATCTGTTCTTCAACTAATTTCCTTATCTTTATTGGCTCCTCTATGTGGCCACTTACTAAAATTACATCTACAAAGCTAGCGATTGATTGCCATAGAAGACAATTAAAATAAGGCCCATTTAATGTTTGGATAAACGCCTTAGTAAGTTCTTTCTTTGATAAAGGGGAGGTAATTTTGGCTATCATGGCCCTTTATCTTTGAGCGTATTCCTTGAAGAGTTCATTGTCATCATTCCTCATATTACTCAAGTCCCAAATAGATGGTGCTACCTCTACATTACATTTGTAATGTGCAAAGAATGCTTGAGCTAACTTATCCCATGTATCAACTTACCTTAAGCCTAATTAGTTGTACCAAGACAAAGCTAGCTCGGTGAGGTTGTCCTGAAACATTTAAACTAATAGTTGCTCATTTTTAATGTAATGAGTTGTCTTGCGCAAATACAACCTAATGTGGAACTTGGGGCATCCGGTCCCATCATATTTCTTAAATTTCGATACTTTGAATTTCTTAGGGTAGACCTCAATATCATATGCATAAAATCGATAATGCCAATATGTTGATAAATCAAGATATGCGTAAGAATGGATAAGGATAAGGTTGATTTAGATTTTGTAGAATTTCGAATCTTGAACATGAGGCTTATCTAGAAGTTATTGATAATTCAGAAGCTTATCTGGTGGTTGCAAATTCAAGTATGTATGATTGAAACAAGATAAAAAGAGTTGTTTTTGAATTTCAAAACACTGATATCTTCTCAAAATATCTAAGGATTATCTTTAATAAATAATGGTTGGATAAACACGAAAGTGAAGATAATCTTCAACAAATTAGCCATTGGAAGATTTCAATATAAAAAGAGAAAGGATTCAAAATGTCATTTTACAACTCTAGAAAAAGTTTTGGCTATACAAAAAAGTCATGATCAGATTCTACCTTTTCAAAGTTGCAACGAAGCAAAGTATACAATAATCGTTATTTCTCTTTAGAGAAAAATTAATTAAGCTTTATATTTTTATTCTCACTTGTAATTTGTAAATCTTATTTGTTGTTTGACTGTTGAGCGAAGTTAAATTATACTATGTAGATCTATATTAGCATATATTATGGAAAGGCCAAATAGACAAAGTAGAGTGTTGTGAAGTCTATGTGTGATAAATATTTGTAGTCTCTTTGTGATTTGATTTAGTGGATCAAGTGGAACGGTACCAGTGAAGTAAACCGGGTCCCCAACAGTGGAGTTGGAAGAGAGCACTAGATAGAAGGCCAAAGCTCAATAAATCCTCAACTTGATATTCTCCTTCCTTACTCTTTTAATTTAGTTTATTAATTATTGTGTATTGAATTATTAAAATATCAATGTTCACCAAATTAAGTTATTAAAAGGGGTAATTTTATATTTCTTATATAAAAAATGTTTTTAAAAAATTTAAAGATGTTAATTCAGCGCCCCCCTTAAATCTCGATATCTTATATGGGACCAACACATTTGTTTAGTTACTTTTACCACAATTTGCTCTAATGAATGAAACTTCACTTCTGTAGGGTTAGTGTCATCAAGGTTGTTGTTATTTCTACTGTTAGCCATTGCTCCTAATAGGAATCCATACTTGTTAGCAACTCTTTAATTTTTTTTTAATTTTTTAAGAAAGGAAAGAACTTATTAAAAATAAATAGATAGTGGAACACAACAATAAGTCTTATTAACATGGTTTACAAGTTGTAAGAAAGGAGTAAAAATTCCTTAGAGTGGAAAAAACATTTCTAAGGGAACTTAACTATAGAGGTTGAATATTTACAATCAATCACTGATAACCTATAGGTATTTAAAATGTTACCTACAAGAAGTAAATTTTCTTTTGTTTTTTTTTTTATTTCACTTTTAAATTGTTGAAACATAAGCTAATAGAACCAACAATGACTATTTACAAATAAAGACAAGAGAAATCATAATTGCAATATGAGGGCATGCAGATGTAAAGAGGGGAGCTACCAAATTGACTATGATGGGGCAAAAAAAGGATTTTTATTGCATCTTTGAAGTTTTCAATACATTATTCAAATATTTTTACAAACAACCCCTAAAGTCTCTATCTTCATTTTTTTTTTATGGTGTCCTAGCTCCTTTTCCATCCTCTTTCTCTTCTTCAGCTTAATTGTCTCAGTCCATCTAGTAACTTAGGAGATATTTTCAGTACGGAATTTCTTGAAAGTTCTGACCCAATAATAGGTAACGACATTTTTATGTAATTCAATGATAGCGGCATATGCCTCAATGGGGCTCATCATTTAGATACCTTTCTAATGAAAGAAGTCAGGTTTATGGCTCCAAGTATGGTTGATAAACCAAAACATTCATAAGGCCATATTGATCTTCAAGTCTCCATTCTTTTCCTCTTAAAGATGACTGAGTGACTTGGCTTGTTCAATTAGCAGTGTTAGGATATAAGACTTTCCTTCTAAAAATTGGGTTACCAACTCAGCAATCCTATGGTGTAAGTGAAATATCCCATTAGGAAATAAAATGGTTCCAAAAGCTGCTAGGATGTAAGCATTAATCCTATGTTGTTGCTAGGCTTCAAGGTTTACACAAAAAAGCTCCTACTTGTAACTTAATGGGGTTGAAAATCAAGTAAAATGATTATCTATCTTAATGATTCTCCTATTGCAATCTACTCGAATCTTGCAGATTATAGACTTTCGAAGGCTTAATAATTTATTAAAGATCTTTGTTGGCCCAAGTGTGATATTTAGAACATATTATTCGCTTTTGGCAAAGGGGACTCCTTAATAGATAAGAATGTTCTTCAATAGTTAAGCTCATTCGATATAGGCAAAAAAAAAAAAAAAAAAAAAGATTGATTCTAAGGGTTACAAAAGTGGACTAAAGCTCATACCTTGGTGACATTAGCTTGTATCTTAAGTAGTGAATGGATAGGCTTAATATTATTTTGAATCATCTTCTACTGGGTTAGGTTGAAAAAATATAACCATTTCTCAAGTATTCCTTTAGGCTTGAAAGGCTTATGGATATGGATTTCTTTGAAAGGAGTCGAAGTGAGAAAGTAACTAAGCATTTTCTACAAAAAAGATGAAATATATTTACTTTTCTACACAAATTTGAAAAAAAAAAAAAGTGAAATCCTTAGTTCTTTTCAAAACAGGTCTGTTTAGATTTTTATTTAAGAAAAACATTTTTTTTTTATAGTGCCAAAACATTTTTTTTAAAAAAAAACTTTTTATAAAAATGAAACTTCTTGAAGATACATATGTTAAATAAGTCACATAAAACTCTTAAATAAAAATTCACACAATGTTCATATAATCATAAATATGTCAAGTTTATTATTTATATACAAAAATTTATTTGTGATGACAATGAAATTTTGATTTTACATTACATCAACATAATTCATCAAAATAATTAATTTCATAATTACATGTCAAACATCTTTAGAGAGTTTTTGGATAAGTTCTAGTGAGGTGGTGCTATTTTTAGAGAGAGAAAATTCACACCTTAGAGAAAGCTTGGTTTAAGTGTATTTGAGTGGGTTTCAAGTCATACTCTATGCTTAATATGAAGTGTAGCACTCTATTTATATTATTGGAGCTTGGATTTAATTTGAGAAAGTACAAAAATGGAAGATCACGAGTATGGGAATCCAAGATATTCTTGCTTGATCCGTCTCTAAAATTTGAAGAAAGTGTTGATTTGAATAACGAAAGCAGGCAAGAACATGTTAATGAATAATGTTCATATATTGGATTTGCAAGAAATTGCTAAAAGAATTGGATTTTGCAAATTTTTGTTTAAGTGCGTTTGTAATTTTTTTTCTATTTCAAGCTCAAATTAATCCGTAACTTAGAGAAATTAAGATGTGTTTTTTTGTCCCAATTTGAAGATACATATGTTAAATTGAAATTAAGAAATTTCTAAGGTTAGCTCTTTATATATTGGCTCGTTGATAGTTAGCTGTCAATCCCATTCTCCAAACTTGATCAACTGTTTGATTGTTGTTTTATAGCTAAGGTTAGCTCTTTATATACTAGCTCATTGATGGTTAGTTGTCGGTCATATCCTCCAAACTCGATCAGTTGTTTGATTGTAGCTTTATAGCTAGCCTGGGTTACTATCTCCCATTTCAAGTATGTGAACTCACCAAATTCCTTCTTAGATAGGCATGAGTATCTTTGTTGTTGCCATGAGAAGAGAATGTAGGAGTAGATGTGTAGAAAATAGGCCTCAATTTTTGTAGCATGTATGCTTTTCTCTCGGCATTTTCTACATTCAAGAAGAAAGGGAATTCAATTTTGATAAAAAGAATAATTCACGTTATATAAATAATAACTAATTCAAAAATCTAATAAAACTTAATTATCATTCTTAGTTAATTAATAGTTTACCCAACTAAGCAACATAGGTAATGATTAAATTAGTAAAAAGATTAAGCACAATGCTAATTTTGCTAAAGTTGTGGATTCATGCACTTATTAGATTGATTTCAAAATTAAATCCTAGTTATATGCATAATTTCTATTGACGTAAGTATTAGCATT
The DNA here is from genome assembly GCA_024138015.1 of Lumnitzera littorea. Classification (NCBI taxonomy): domain Eukaryota; kingdom Viridiplantae; phylum Streptophyta; class Magnoliopsida; order Myrtales; family Combretaceae; genus Lumnitzera; species Lumnitzera littorea. Next base: position 96,916,771 of record JAMXBB010000004.1, on the reverse strand, counting down.
TAACATATACAATTTTTTTAAAAGTCTGCTTAATATAAGAAATTCTTGAAATAGCAACATACCATATATTGAATTACTAATCTCTCAAGATATGGATTAATGAAATTAATAGGCTAATGAGACACTAAGTTTTGATCTTTAATTAAACCTATAATTTCATAATCTTGGTTGACAATGAATATTAGCATTCAACATGTAATTGATTGATAACTTGTTTTTCTCACAACTGTGCAATTATTAATAACAAATTCCTTAATTCTAACATGAATTTAGGACATATGCTAAAATATATCCATATTAACAATTCAAATCTTGAGAGATTAATTGTTTAGTTTTGTAAAGATTTGAGAAGCATGTAAAGAGAGAAATGGGAGGAAATAGGCGTTTAAAGATTGAAGGCTATGTTACAACGGAGTAAAGGTGTTTAACTCATGGTCTTTGAATTTATAGTAGACTGTGACCATAGATCATGGCTAATTTGTGACTGTCTAGTGCGGCTGTGGTCCGTATTCTTTTATTTTTTTTTTGCATACCTATAGTTATCATAGGTGAGGTCTACATGCGTGGTCCTTACCTATGATCCTCTCATCCGTAATTTTCCTTTCAAGAAATTCTCTTTGGAACAATTATGTAGGGAATACGGGCTAAGTCTACAATCATGGACTTTGGCCATAATCTTACTCCAATTGTTGAAATTGCACAAGATTGATTTCTTTGATTTGATTTCTACAATTACTTTAGAAAAACTTAACGTTAGAACGAATTAAAACACAAAAGCAGATCACATAATAATTCAATTAGATAACAACTTTAATTTTACTATTGCATAAACAAATCCAATAACTGTTTTTAGATGAGATGAAATTGTTCAAGCATGAAAACACTAACTAATGTTGAAAGCTCGATACTTGAATTGACATATGACTAAATAAATGAATAAACTAACAAAAATAACTAAAATTGAAGTAAACTAAACCAAACTTGGGCTGCCTTCCAAGGAGAACTGTTATTTAACATTATTGACTTGATGGTTGAATCCATCCCTTAATGCAATTCCCTGGCTAATATTTACAACACTCCACCAATTACAAGCGTGTTAATAAGGAAAACACTAAAAGAAGCAATAGGGAGGATTGATTACAAGGACATTAAGATAATTGAAAATTATAGTTTTTTCTAATTCTAACTAGGTTACTCTATTGGCTTTTTAGCAAAAAGGCCAAAAACTTGATTGATGTGCGTTAGGCAAGTGCACCTAGTTAAGTTATAATATATATTAAAATGAATGTGAGTTCAACTATCGATTTCACAAGGAACTCTGTATGTGAGAACCTAAATTATTAGCAATTTACCCTAAAGATTCCAATTATCAAACTTCATAATATAGAGATAATCGTGATTAAATAGGAAAGATGAATAAGGGACAATAATTTAAAATTATAACAATAAAATAAATAAGAACAAAACTAAAATAAGACAAGCATAATTCGATTAAGAGAAATAATGTATAATTCTTGGTAAATTGTTGTTATCTACCCTCTAGTTCCATGCAACTTTCAATCTTAATTATTCTTTAGACTATGGAGATGCCTAATCTTAATCCTATGGAATTTGGATTTTGAATTGACTGAACTTGTGTCTCTAGCCTATTCCTAATCCTAAGACCTTATCTATTCAAATTGCTTCTAAATGGAACATCGTAAGATCATATTAAGAACTTGGATGCCGCTATTAGGTTGATTAACCTCAGTTATCCTAATATAGAGAAATTTAGTACTTAATCACTTAGTGTACTGAATCCCTTCTAAATATACTTGTCTGTTCAACTATAGGACTCGTGTCTCTACAACAAACTCATACATCACATTAGCAATTCAAGTAAATACTAATTGACAACAATAAGATTTGTATAATTGGATCATCAAAGAATAAAATCATAGATTGAAATAGAAGTTGTTGCAAAAAGAACTAGATTTCAATAATAATTTACTAAGAATAATTTAAAGAGAAAACATGATTATAAGCAAAGAACAAAAAAATTAAAAGACCCCTAACAATATTTTAGCCTACAACTTTTCCCAAGGGGGCTCTCTTTGAAAGCCTAAGTCTAAGGGTCTATTTATAGGAAGCAAGGATAGGTTTAAAAAGAGAACTTAATACAAAAAGAAGATTTGCTAAATATTGCATGTCTACAAGCTAGGTGCACAGGTATGGAGTATGGGCGTATATTTGCATTTTGCGTGAAATCTTGAAAACTGATGAAATTGCAAGATGTAAGGAACATGGGTAGGGACCAAAACTGTGATCCTTGAATGCGGTCCTTACTAGGCTTCTTTTCTTACTTGCAATTTATCCACTTCATTCCCTGATCAATGCTTTTATCTAATTAAGCTCCAAAATGTGATAAAAACCTTCATAACTCTGTAAAACTCTCTGAAAGTCTCTGAAAATGAAAATTAAACTAATTAAGCTCAAAACATCATAAAATTAACTAAATTAACATCCAAAATAACTATAAAAAATGTATGCTAAATTCACATTATTAATAGACCCAAGTACCAAGGTAATTGAATAGAAGAAGAGACACTTTGACTTAGAACGGCAAGTGACAATTGAGGAAGAAGTTCAGAAGCTTCTCAAGGCAGGACTTATAAGAGAGGAACCTTATCCATCTTGGTTAGCTAACTACGTAATAGTCAACAAGTCAATGGCAAATGGAGAATGTGCATTGACTTCAAGGATTTGAATAAGGCTTGGCTAAAAGATTGTTTTCCTTAGCAACAAATAGACCATATGGTCAATTCAACTACTAGATATACACTCCTTAGCTTTATGGATGCTTTGTCTGGCTATTAACAGATTAAGATGGAGAAGGAAGATGAGGTACACACTTTGTTTATCACTAATTTTGACATATATTACTACATCGTAATACTTTTTGGTTTAAAGAATGTTAGAGTAACTTATTAAAAGTTAGTGATGAAAATGCTTAAGCCTCCAGTTCATAGAAGTATTGATGTTTATGTCAATAATATGATTGTGAAGAGCAAGGAAAAAGTTCGATATCTTCCTGACATACAAGAAACGTTTAATAAATTGAGAAGATATAGTATAAAGTTAAATCTACAGAAGTTTGTTTTTTGAGGAAACTTCGAGAAAGTTTTTGCGCTACATGGTGACTTAATAAGGAAGTGAGAGTAACCCAGAAAAGATAGATGCCATTAAGAGGATGTGATTCTCAAGCCATTTGAAAGAAGTATAGGAGTTGACAGCTTAGATTACGGCATTGAACAGGTTTGTTTTGAAGACTGTTGAAAGGTGTGTTGAGTTCTTAAAGGTACTGAAGAACCTCAGGGAATTCAAATGGACAAATGAATGTGAAGTTGCATTTCAAGAGTTGAAGAAGTTTTTATCATCTCCTCCAGTTCTTACAAAGCCCATTCTTAGAGAAGTATTATTTCTTTATCTATCGATTAACAGTCGAGCTCCCTCTTTGTGTCAGTTCATGTTGAAGGGAAGGAACATTGGATGATCTATTTTGTGAGTCATATCTTGTACGGTTTAGAGTTAAGATACATGCATATGGAGAAATTTATTCTCAACGTGGTGTTAATAGCAAGGAAGTCGAAACCATATTTTGAAGCATGCTAAGTAACTATCCTTAAAGATCAACCATTATGGCAAGCATTACAAAAGCTTGATTCCCTAAGAAGAATGATGATGTGATAGAGTTGAGCACATATGATGTCCAGTATCAACCTAGAACAGCTTAGGAAAAACAGGTGTTAGTAAATTTTAATGTAGAATTTAAAGGTGATGAAGACAATGTTGAGTTGACTAAAAAGCCTCAATGGAACTTGTATTTAGATGGCTCCTCCACTAAAGATGGATCTGGGGAAAGACTAATGTTGCAATTGCTATACAACTTGAAGGACTGATATACATTCAGATGCGAATTTTTGGCTAGTAATAATGAAGTAGAGTATGAAGCATTGATTTCCAAATTAAAACTAGCTAAATAGGTCAGAGTAGAAAGGTTAGAAGTTTTTTCTTGATTCCCATTTGATAGTGAGGCAAGTTTAGGGAGATTATGCAATAAAAGATGAAACAATGAGTAAGTACTTGAATATTATATGAACAGTTGCCAATGAGTTTTTGTCTTTTATAATGGTCAGAGTACTGATGGTACAGAACATGGCCATTGTTAAGTTGTCTAAGTTATCCTCTACTTCACTTCCAAATTTGAATGACCAGGTTTTCATTGAATATTTGCTTAACAAAAGCCTTGAAATATTTAAACAATGTTTGGAAGTAAAACTACACCAAAAGAGAAGTCTTGGATGGATCCTATAATCAATTATTTGAAGGATGGAGCACTGCCCTCTGATAGGAGAGAAGCTCAAAGGCTCATGTATCAAGCCGCCAGTTATACCTCAATTGATAATCAACTTTATAAGTGTAGCTTTGACCAACCTTACCTCTTTACCTTACGCTAAAGGAGGTACACTGAGTTCTTACCGAGCTTTACATTGGAGTATGTAGTAATTACGTGAAGTCTAAAGTCTTGTATGTTTAGGCATTAAGGCTTGGCTATTATTGATCGACCTTGGTGCAACACTGTTCGCAATGCAAAAAGCATGACACTATAAGCCATGCTCCATCAAGTGAATCACAATACTTGACTAGTTCATGGCCATTTGCTTTATAGGGTTTAGATATCTTGGGACCATTCTTAAAGGCTATGGGACAATGTCAGTTCATACTAGTTGCAATTGATTATTTTACAAAGTGGGTAGAGGTAGAGGCAATGGTAAAGATCATAGAACAAAAGGTGGAGTTGTTCATATTTAACTTTATTTTATCAAGGTTTAGAGTTCCTTACATGATCATCACCGATAATGGTCCATAGTTTGATAATGACAAATTCCAAGCTTCTTGCAATAAGCACGACATCAAATTGAACTACACTTCGGTTGTACATCCTCAAACTAATGGGTAGGTGAAAGTAGTGAACAAAATCATATAGTGTAGTTTAAAGCAAAGAGTGGACTAAGCGAATGGAAAGTGGGTTGATAAGTTGCTAAGCATTTTATGGGGGTACAAGGCTACTCATAGAATGTTAACAGGAGAAATCCTCTTTTGTTTGGCATTTAGGTTAAGGCTGTCCCTATTAAACTCGAGTTGCCTAATATACATTCTAAGAGTTTTGATATAATGGTCAATTAAGTCAGCTTGACGACCAATTTAGACATAATAGAAGAGATTAAAGACATAGTAGAGGCTAGGATAGCAGCACCAACATAGAGTAGTGTGCTATTATAACTGAAAAGTGAAACAAAAGGTTTTTCAAGCTGGAGATTTAGTGTGCCACAATCTCAAAGTGACAGAGTTTGAGATACTTACGGAAAGCTTGTAGTTAATTGGGAAGATATAGTTTGGATCCAAGCGGTTGTAGGGAATGGCACCTATAGGCTAAAAAGATTGGATGGACAAGTTATGCGTGGAATGCCAAGAACTTGAAGTTGTTCTTAGAGTGACTCTTGAGATAAATTGATGAAGTTTCATGCTAATCAATTGTCCATAGGTGTTTTGTTATGTGATCTATTCTTATTAAATGTGTTGTTATGCCATGTGTGACAAGTCTACTTGATAATGAAATGTATCTAGTTCAACTTTATGAAACGGCATTCTATTTCCTTAAATATCAGTGCAAGTTATTATAAGCCTACTCTATTTCATCTTGACCTAATTTCAATTAATGGAAGTTCAAGTCGAACTAGCAAATGAACCAACTTAATTATTCTGACCTATTGTGGGTAATGAATGCACTATTAGGCCTGTACCCAGAAGGGTTAACTAGCAAATTTTTGATCTCTTAACCTCAGATAAAGAAGACGACCTAATGAATGTACATAAAAAAGAAATAAAGTCTGTTTCAGTACGAAATAAAGATTGACATCTTGTTTTAACCAATAAAACAAAAATAAACAAAGTCAAGATAATGGTTGGTTGATAACAGTCTAATTGATAGTTTGGTCAATGGTGTTTTGGTTGGTTGGAGGAATAAGGGTAGCATACTATTGGGCTTGATTTTCCTTGGTAGGAGGGGGAGCTTTCGCTTGAGCTAGAGCCTCTATGGTGTTAATAGTGGCAAGGGTCTCTTCTTGTCCTTAAACTTGACCTTCTTCCTCTTCCTTATCATCAACACCATCACAGTCCTCATCATCCATATTCATAAAGTTGAGGTAAGAGAGGTCATAATCAGGATGCACTTTCAGCATCTCTTCCCTCGTTAGCTAAATGCTTTAAAGGAATTTCTTTTGAAGAAGCTTCTCGTAAAGCTTACTTAGTATTACAATGGTGAGAGCCTCTTCAATAGAAATCTTACGCTTTGCAGCTTGCTCTAACTTAGAAATCTAGGCCTATTGACATGTATAGTTCTCCTTCAATTGTTTGATCTTTCGTTAAGTGCAAACTCCTTCTTGCTTAAGGAAGTGCGAGATTCGCTTAAGGATTAGCACTTCTCTTTCTTCTCTTGTTGTTGTTACTTGAGATCCTTTACCTCTTTATCAAGCTCGTCATGCAAACTCTTTATGGTTAGAAGCTCCTTAGAGGCTTCCTTATGAATAATCTGCTTAATTGCCAAGAGGCCCTTTACTTTCTTCGCCTCTATCTCAATAGAGATTTTGGCCTTCTCAGCAATGATGGTCTACATCTTGGATGTTTGTAGGTCTTCTCGACCCTCTACAAACACAAGTAAAAGTCAAATATGAAATAAACCAAATGTATCAAAGGAATAGATTAACACTTACCCTTTATAAATACAAGTAAAGGTTAGATATGAAATAAACCAAATGTATCAAAGGAATAGATAAGCACTTACCCTTTACATCTCAGCCTTAGCCTCTTCAATGACCATTAAGATATGCCCATTCACTTGTAAAAGCAACAATTAGTTAATTTACATGTGTGATAACATGAATATAAACAATTCGGTGGAGATCCAAACTCGCATCATACAACTTAGTGACAGTTAGTTCTACAACATTACTTCTAGCCTTCTTTATATCCCTTTGTAGAATCCTTTGATCTCATGGGAGGATGATCAAGCTATTTATGTTATGGGACTTATCTTTGAGAATAGGGTCATAGGTAAGGGTCCTTCTATCCCATAAAGGGACAAAGTCATATATATCTTCTTGCCTCAGCACAAAGTTTACATTAGGGATACCAAAAACCTAAACTTGTTAGACCTTGACAGTGGTTAAGGGAGGGGTAACGTTACCCTCCATGTTAGGAGCATTACTGGAGGATTTGAAAGTCTTTGACTTTTTGGTAGTAGGAGCCTCCTTAGACTCCTTCCCTTCTCTCCTCTTTCTCGGCATATCTGAAGGGTTAGTTGGAGGATCTAGCTTTGAGGTTTTAGGTTGCGATTCTTGAAAACTCCCTCTCTGAGTTGCTTGTATAGGTTTCCTTGAAGGTGTTGGCCTATTCTTGCTTGGAGCAAGCTTCTTTTTCTTAATGGGCTTAGGAGGAGCCCCTTGCTTGGCAGCAGCCTTAGTAATGTGCTAGTCAATCTTCTTCTTGATGTGTCTCTAGGATCATCATACATACAGAGGCCACACCACAACAGAAGAAAAAAGAAACAAAGAAAACTAGTAAGTTCGTGAGAAGCTTATGGATATGACGCATCATAAGCTCACACAGCCTAACTTTACACTCAATATTATGTATGAACGTAGAAATTAGGGTCGCTTACCACTAACTCTTACTAAAGGAGCTAGATTAGAGCTGGGTAAGATAAGGAACACGAAGGTTACTCTCTGGAAGGAAAGTTTTTGTATTCAGTAGTCAAAGAGTTTGATTATTGCGTTTCGAGAAAATAAGGCGTTTATATAGACTCCATGGGGTTACATACAAAAAGGAAAAGACAAAAATGGTAGTTGAATAATAAAGATTCCTAAAACAGGCTAAAAGTGTGAAAATGACAAAATAGAACAAGGTGTAGAAATACTAGAATCCTTTTGGAATGTTGTGCCAAATGACATGTCAAATTATGGTTGGCGAGTTTGCAATCACGAGTCTTGATTGTTCTTGCGAGTAAAAGATCTCAGGTGGCTTGACAACTATCGGTATTAGCTCAGTAGAGGTTGAAAATGGAATAGAGGAATTGGTTAACTTGATTTGGGTCAGGTTAGAGCTTAAACATTAGGTGCTATTTGAGGTCTCGGCTTATCGGCATCTTGACTATTCAGCCCAGGTAAATGTCTAGTGCTTGTTAAATTAGGAATTATTCTTATCATGATCAAAGCTTAGCATTCAGGTTAGATGAAGTGTAACATACCTTAGCTAACGTCGGAATCCTCATCCTTGAAGAGTCTTCAAGTTAGTGTACGTCAAGAAAGTCCTTGTAATCCCTTAGCTTAGCTTCTGGTAATAGGTCCATAGAATTGATTCCTATCATCTTCCTAGGGGCTAAAGAGATTTGGCCTCAAATCTATGGGTTCTTCTCTAGTGGGCTCTTCCTCTATTCTTGTCTAGACTTCATTTGGATGATAAGGGATTAGGTTAGATATGTTCAAGTAACTCGATCTAGTAGGTGTTGTGGTTGATCTTCTTAAGTACCTTAAAAGGACAGTTAGCTTTAGGTGACAGTTTGCTCTCCTTGAGGTATGGAAACCTCTCTTGGTTAAGGTGGATCCATACAAGGTCACCTAGGTTGAAAGACACTACTTGGCAATTGTGGCTACTAATCTCTTGCTATTGTTCATTGAACTTGGAAATTTTCTTGGCTACATGCTAATGTAGTTCTTGTAGGCCTCGAACTTGATCAACTCTAGTCAGGCTCTCTTTAGGGGCTATAAGGGTACCGATCATGTCAAGTGGGATGGTTTGGTTAAGGCCATAAATGACCTTAAAAGGGGTCTTACCAGTAATACTATCGACAGTTTAGTTATAGGCAAACTCCATAATAGGTAAACACAAGTCCTAATCGTTTAAGTTCTTTTCCATAATAGCTCGAAGTAGGGTACCTAATGCTAGTGATGTGCCCTAAGCCATGTGGATTTTACGTCATTTAAATATTTATTATGATATGAGTCATTTTATTTATCACGTTATTATCGCCCTTTTCACATGATAAAAGGCTTCTTTAGATATCTGTTTTTCCTTATGTCATTAAAGTGTATGACTTTAATAGTAAAACCATAAGGTGATAAGAACATCATTCTAAATCATCCCTAATCACTCATTATATGGAATAATAATGAATTAAGACTAGTATGGTGGCTGACTGATAATCATGTTTTACTAATTATGGATATGTGATATCAATTCAACACATAAATACATGTAAGAATACATTGTATTGGATTGACCCATCGTAAGAGTACTACATGTATCAATTTGATAAGTACTACTCATAGTAGTATTATTTTAGTCCTTTAACCTGATGACACCATGCATTCCTACATAGTAACTTCCATGTTCTGATTCAGTATTTTATCATTTTTTTAACTGAATGATTATAAGACTATGATTGGATATGGAGTAAACTATGTGGAGGAACATAAGTGTTTGTGAAGGAATTTATCCATCTCATTAATTTGAAAGAGATATCTTTTGCCCCCCTTAAAGAGTATGACTAAGAAAATACATGGTTGTGCTTAAATGAATTGATAAGGAGTTATCAATATCCTTTATCCGGGTCAGTTAAACTATGGATTCAAGAAACAAGTGATTGAACAACATGAGAGTGTTTTAATCCACACCTTATGTTTAATCATTAGATATCGTGTGACAAAGGTACTTAATAACTGACTGTTTAATAGGTAAAGTTAGATTACCGACCTTTACTTAATTTGGGTAGACATAATATCTTGCTAGAGGCCACTTATGTTTTAGAGGTCCAAAAGAAGTTATAAGCCTATTACTAACATTAAGTAAACCTACAGGGTCACATGTAAGGAATGAACTAAATGGGCAGTGAGAATTATAAAAATATTTATTATTCTCAAATAGTTTAAGAATAACAAATAATGACATATGTTATTTTTAGATAAAAATAATAAATAAAAATATAATAAATTAGATATTTTCTTTAATATCTCGCAATATATCTCTAAATATCTTTAAGAAGATATCATCGCTCCTTTATATATATATAGAGATAGCTCTTTATTAGGGTTACGTAAATGCTTATCGTCAACATTAAACTCATAAAGAACGTTTGCATACCTAAATAGAGAGAGAAAACATGAGGTATTGTAAGATTGATCTCGTACGAATATAGATTCAACCAAAAGGTTTAGCATGCTGTTGCCTATTTTAGAAGTTCATTCATATATGGACACCAATAGAAGGTGTTTACGTATTGCAACGCTTGCCAATATGCAAATCTATAAATTAAAAAGGCTTCAAACGAGGTAATATTTGTAGTCTCTTCTCAATTTAATTGATATGCATGGATCCTAGAGTGTTTAGGGTTAATTAGATTTAAAATAATTTGTTGTGCAAACATGTAATTCACAACCCTAAAACCTTATACCTAACATCCTGTTCACTACCTTGGTTTAGCCATCTATCTATGGGTGATTACTTGAATTGAATACAAGATTAGTGCCAAGTATCCTCCATAAGGTCTTCCAAAAGTAGCTAAAAAACTTGGTATCTTGATCTAAAACAATAAACTTCGAAACTTCATGTAGACAAATGACCTCCTATAAAAACAAATTAGTAATATATAAAGCATCTTTAGTTCGGTAGCATGTGATGAAGTGTGCCATTTTACTGAATCGATCCACAACTACAAGGATCAAATCTTTTCCTCTAAATGTTCGAGGCAATCTTAGGACAAAGTCCATGCTAAGGTTGACCTAAGGTAAGGTCGGTGTAGGTAGGGACATAGACTCTCCATGTGGTTCTTCCCTTCCCTTTGCCTTCTTGTATACATCACAAATTTCAATGACCTTATAGACATCCTTAGCTAAAACAGGCTAGTAGAAATTCTCTTTCAACAAGCTAGCAATTTTAGTCTCACTAAAATACCTAGATAAGCTACCGCAATGAGCTTCCTTAACCAATAGCTTGCATGAGGAATAGTTCAATATGCACAACCTCTTTTCTTTGAATAGGTATCTCTATTTTAGATAGTATCCTCCTACTACAATTCCATCTCAACATTTTTCAATGATGGGACCGAAATGGGAATCCTAAGCATATTGCTCTACAATAAGGGAAAATCCCAACAACTTAGTCTATAAGGTAGTTAGTAAGATATGCCAATGTGAAAGAGTGTCAGCGACCACGTTAATGCTACGTTTCTTGTGCTTGATCATGTATGAAAAACGTTCCATGAACTCCAACTAATACGTCCCTCTAAGAGCTAATAAGGGTAACGGTATTGAGGTGGGTCAAAGCTTGCAGAAATCTTGAAAACGAAGATGGAAATGTATGAGTAACATTGAATAACCAACAAGTAAACCCTCGATCCCCTCTAAGGATGTTATGCACTAAAGAACCATTGAAGACTCACGGCTTAACTCGATATGATGCATGAGATGGTCTAATGAGCATACTTGCTAAGTAGCCTTGCTTAAGGATTAGAATAAAAGTGAAGTAAATAAGATAACAAAGAACAATGTTCACGAAAATGAGAAGTATATTCAATATCATATGTATGTCTTCTCATAACTACATGTTACAAAGGTATTTATACCCGAAATGTTAGGTCATCCCACTTAAAATGGAAAAGAAAAAAGGGTATTGTCTAAAAGAAGCAATGTCCAAGGAATAATAAAAGGATACAAATGAAAATTTAAAGCAATCAATGATTAGTGTAGCAAAATCCTTTCACGTAGGGTTGGATACGTAGCATTAGGTCATTAGAGATGCTTTTGGCAAAAACAAACAAACAATACAGTTAGGATGGAGGTTGTTGAGTAGAGGTGCTAAGCAATCTTGGGGGTCCTTTTAAGAAAACGTGGGTACAAATGTGCATTGGGTTCTCAACACCAATACTTCCAAGTAAAAGGTCGATTCGGCCATGGTTGAGTAGACGTACGAGGGGTTAGACTATTAGTGGGGCATATTTCAAGTTAGCACTTAACTACTAAGAGATGAGAAGTTACATGGCTCGGCTTATTGAATTGGTTAGCAGTAAGGATGAGCCTAGCCTTCGTAAAAGTTGGTTGGAATAGAAGAATCTGCTTCATTATTCCCTCAAGACCTTATACTTAAGCTTAGGTTAAAGGTCTAGTAGTTTAATTTTGATCACCAACCACTTGGCTTATCTCTTTAAAAGTTTATTTTAGCTTCTAAGGTACTTCAAGGACTCTTAGTCTGTATAGATTACAAACACTCGAGGTAGTAAGTAATGCTGCCATATGGTGAGAACTTGAAAAAGAGAATATAGCTCCTTTTCACACATAGAGTAATTCAAGGTAACACCATTAAGCTTCTTACTATATTAAGTAATAAGGCAGCGTTCTTGCATCAATACCTCATTGATGCCAATACTTAAAGCATTACACTCCAGCTTGAAGAGTTTATCAAAATTTAGTAGAGCTAAGATAGATGTTGTGGTAAGCTTTTCCTTAATTTCCCTAAAACTCTTCTCAGCTCGGTTAGTCTATTGGAATCCTTCACTCTTCTTTGTCAATTTAGTCAATGGGGTTGCAATAGTACTGGAATTCATGATTAATCTTCTATAGAAAGAAGCAAGACTATGGAAACTATGTACTTTAGTAACATTCTTTGGTATAAGCCACTCTAAGAAAGCTCAAACCTTTTCCTCATCAGCTTAAATTCCTTTTCCAAACACTACCTATCCAAGAAAGACAACTTCTTGTTGGCAAAATGTACACTTCTTCAAATTTCCAAATAGTTTCTCATCACGAAATACGTCAAAAATAGCTTAAAGATGCTTTATGTGACTAGTCAAGTTGGTACTGTACACCAGTATGTCATCAAAGTACACGACTACTCATTTTTCGATCAAGGGGGTGCATCACATGGTTCATGACCCTCATGAAGGTGCCCGGTGCATTGGTAAGGCTGAATGGCATAACCAACCATTCATAGAGGCTATCCTTAGTCTTAAATGCAGTCTTCCATTTATCTCTTGATCTCATAAGAATCTAATGGTAGCCACTTTGTAAGTCAATCTTTGAGAACACTTGGGTGCCATGAAGCTCATCCAACATGTCATCAAGCCTTGGTTTGGGATATTTGTACTTAATAGTAATTCGATTGATAGCTCGGCTATTGATGCACTTGTACCAAAAATAGTCTTTCTTTGGGATGAGCAAAGTTAGCATGGCATAAGGGCTCATACTCTCCTTCACATGTCCTTGTTCAATGAGCTCGCCTACTTATCTCTTCAAGTCGACAGCTTACTTAGGATTCATTTTATAAGTGATTGGATCGGTAGAGTTATGCCTAGTTGTAAATCAACAGAATATTCAATACCTCAAACTAGTGGTAGTCTTTTAGGTAACTCTTTTGGAAATAAGCAGAGAATTCATCTATCAACTTTTGAACCTCTTCTAGCACATCATCTAGGTCTCTAAACTCCAATAGTCTTCTTATCAACAAGAATAGGCTCATCAACCTTTTTAATGGCTTGAAGTTATTGTTGGCTCAACACCAAAGCCTTCTTCTTACCAAGTTAGGTGAGTTGGTTATGAGTTTCATTCACTTAGCTCGGGGTCTTAGGTTGCAACATTATCTTTATACCATCCTTTGTAAAGGTATATGTGTTCTTGTACCCATCATGTATGATACGTCAGTCAAATAACTAAGGTCTTCCCCATAGTAAATGTGAAGCTCCCATGGAGATAATGTCACAAACCACCTCATGCAAGTAGACATTCCTAACATAAAACGTCACAACTACTTATTTGGTCATGCGCAGAGCACCTTTATCATGTAGTCAGTATAGTTTATAGGGTCATGGGTGCTTAAAGGTCAACAGACCTAATCTTGCACAAAGGTTTAGGCAACAACATTGGTGTAACTCCCTCCATCTACTATAATCATGCATAGTTGACCTTTGATGACATATTTTGTATGGAGCAGGTTCTCTCTCTATTCTTCCTCAAAGCTCAGCATTGAGCTTAATACTCACCTCAACACTAGCATCATTACTTCATCCTAGTAGGCATAGACATAGGTATCTTCCTCCTCCTCTACTTCAATTCATCTAACATCTTTTGTCATGCCTCAAGAGATACCTTAGTCGTGGTAGGCTACTGTGTATCGCCTCAAGCACCTTAAATTAGTCTTACAACTAGTTTAAAACCTTCGACACAATATGCAAGGTGTCTTCCAATACCGAGTAACTTCCTAGGTGTACACTCTTAAGTAGCTTAGAATAATTAGCATTTAAATAAGTAGCATAATTATATAATCCTCATCAATAATAAACATAAATGGGGATATCAACCCATCAAAATAGACTAGGTATGACATAAAGTACAAAAATAGGTCCTAGGGAGTCTTTAGCTAAACATTACATATTACATTCAAATATTTTCAAAAGAGTCTATGCTAAAAGAAATAGTAATTCGCTTAGTTGCTCTTCCCCATCTCTCATATCCTAGCTCTTGGCACTAACCTTAGACCTAGTATGCCTTGGTACAAATCATAAGTTATCTTACATCAAAAGACTAGAAGGGTATAAGTTTTAACTGGCTTAGTGAGTGATCCTTCCTACTTCACCTTTAAGCAATAATCAAACAAGTTAAATTGTACAACCAAATGAATGCAAATAGTCATATGCTCACAAAAATATATACAGATGAACTAGTAACTATATATAGCTTAGGATTTTTCCCTTAAAGCTAGGGTTAAAGTTACTTAACCAATTAGACTCAGGTTCCAAGCACCTTCGACTACTAATCAAACTTGTCTCTCATTCTCTCTGTTCTTTCTTTTCTTATAGTTCCTTATATATTATTAATTTTAAGTTCTCAATCCCTAAGCTAAGAGTATGGATGTGAGTAGCATAAGCAGTTTACTCACCCCTAAGTGGTGAACTCTAGGACATAGCCCTTAGCTATATGTTTAGCATCTCCAATACCTAGTAAGCTCATAGGATAGGGTGGGGTAATGTTGCTTGTGTGCATTGTGCAAAAAACTCATATAATAAAAATCATGACCCTCGTAAGACCCATCCATCCCACACGTATGATGTAATAGCTAACGTATATATATGATTGAGTATGTGCTATGCATGATCCAGTTTAGTTAAGGCCGAATGTCATTAATTCTATTTTATTTTTGGTGACCAATCGATATCATTAGATAATTGCAAGGTATACTATGAGTAACTAAACAATAAACAATTCATTATCTTATATTAAGATGTCTTCACATAATAAGGATACAATTTCATGTACATGTGAATTCTTGAATCCCCTAAGCATATTAATTGTTATCTTAACTTTAGTACAACTATTCTATAAGCTAATACAAGCATAATAGTTATTGGAATACTCACTCGGCCATGATGTACTATGGGCTGTAATAATTTGCAGGCAAGTTTAGTTTAATGTTGGGATCACCTATAATAAACTAAGAAGGAATACAAATAAGAAAGTAGGTAATTGCCTATTAAACTAATTGATTTCGCTATAATCTTTAGTGTAGACTTAAACTTGTTTTTATCATAATTTTTTTATTTTAACTCTTATTTTCACTTTCTTATGGTCATTTTCTATTGTTTTTGGATGTAGATTCTTGTGACATGGTCCCTTTTCACAAATTTTAACTACAATTTTTAGTGTAGGTTCAGAAAGTTGAGGACCCTCTTTCATTGTTGGGTTTAGTGATCCTATTTCACATTGTTTTAGCCTTTTCTTTATATGCGTCCAATTCTTAGTAGGTTTTAAATTCTTATTAGCCTTGGAGTGCATTTAGGCTTAATTCTTTATGGACCCATATTTATTTACTAGCTCGTCTTTAGTCCTTTATTCTTTATGCTCTATTAGTTAGGCTTTTTAGGCCTTATCGCTAAAGTTCCTTAAGTTGGGCTTTTGGTATAGGCAAGTGCACCTATTAAATTGTAATAGTGAATTAAGCTCGAATGTTAATCCCTTAAAAACTTTGATTATTAATACCCACTAGGTTTCTATTATCTAATCGGCAAATTAAATTTCAAGAAATTTGAAGAACCTAAATTAAATTGTAGCAACTAATAGATTAACATCTAATTAAAAATTATTTAAGAACTTAAACAAGAAACCAATAAAATTATAAATTACTTCAAGATTCGCAAAAATGTATCTAGATCTTTGTTTCCCTTAGATCTAACATATGATTTTCCTAAAGATAATCTAATTTATTCTTTAAACTTTCTTAATTGGGAGAATTCATTACTAAAGTTAATCACTTTCTTAAGCCAATTAACCCTAACATTAAAATCATCTATTAAAATCTTTCTTGCTTTGGTTTCTTGGTTCCTTTGATGTATCTTAAGCTTCCTTTCTTTAAGTTGTCCATTTGGAGCTCCTTGCCTAAGCCCCTTAGTGTGATGAGTGTGGTGAAGTCAAAATAAAAGATAGGGTAGTGGTGTTTATTAGTTAGGCCATTAGCCTTATAAGGAAAGAATAGAGGATTTTTGTCACTTGAAAAGTATAAGAAAACTTGAATGGAAGAAAGGTGGATGTTATTCTTAGTTTTGGAGTGTAAATGAGAGTGAAATGAAGTATATGTGTTAGAATGAGAGGAAGTGACCAGTTGGGAAGAGGGAAAGGATGATGTGTTGTTTATTTTGATTTGTGAAGTGTGAGAAAAGAAAAGAATAAAAAAAAGTTGATGGGATTATAGGGGGCAAAATAGCTGGTTTGGAGAGGAGAAAAAGGAGCTCACTTTTCCTAATCTTGTACTTAGAGTGATTGATTGACATGGTGTAGTAGAGAAAAGAAACCTTGAAAGGTTTCCTAGACTAGGTGAAGCTTTTGTCAACTTAATAAGGGAATAATGCATTAGACTTTAGGTTGACACTTGGATGGCTTAATAATGACACACATGAGGACACTTAAAGTGAGAATTGGGAAAGGGAAGAGTGGGAGGTGATGCTGCACTTCACATGTTGATTTTTTTTCATTCATTCACTTATCTATTTATTTAGTTACTCATTTATGCGTTTGTTTGTTCATTCATTCTTCGTGTTTGCTCTACATAAAGGCTATTAACTTGATAGTTTGATTTGTTACAAATTAAAGTTCTAATTGGAAGTTTATGGAAATGAAAATTATTCATTAACTTAGTATTTTATTTTAATCGTCTCTTAGATTTCGAGTGCTAAAATATTAAGGATTTAAAGTTTTATAATTGTTAGGACCCTAAAGGGAGCCTAGTATGATTGCTTGAAAATTTCTATATCACGTGTGCACCCATAATATCGAAACCACCTTGCAAGTCAAAGATTGCAAGACTCTAAATGATAAATCACTAAGATTATTGATTTTTAAGTAATTAATTTATTATAACATATAAATATAAATAACTATGGATGTCCGATATCCTACAATTTCTCAGAACTGCAGAGAATCGGTATCCCCTATCAAATGATAAGATCAAGTAATATAGACTTAAAAGTTCAAACTTAATAAGGTTGAATAATCTAAGTACATAATTGGTATTTACATTTACAGTTTCAAATGAACTAAACAACATTTCTCTAATTCTAACCTCTAAAATGTCTTAATACTTGCACTCAACGCTCAGCTCTTAACCTATGTCCAATTATCTATCATTCTGCAAAAGAAAAACTATTGAGAAGTAAGCTACAAGCTTAGTGAGTTATCTCTCATATTATATTAGTAAGCAAGTTATCAAACAATTTGTTACAACTATATACATGCATGCATACGTAGTATGCTAAATAATATATGCGATTGACTAGTACTGCATATAATATCGGATTTTAACGCCCTCTGAGATAAGGGTTGGAGATACATCAGCACTAATCACAACCGGGCTCTAGTACTTGGGTTTTTAACCATAACTTTGAATTCTGTATTTCAAAAAATACATTTTCATTTCTGAAAATCCAATAGATCCAAAATCTCAAGCCTAGTTGTGAGGCAACTCCTGTAGTCCACACTCATACCTTACAACAGAGATCTCTAGACTTGACCCTCAGCCATATGGTTGGCATCTCCATTGCCTAGTAAGCCCGTAGGTTCGAGTAGGGTCATGTTATACAAGTGTACCATATAAAAACACTTTAACATATATAAACAACCTTCACAAGGCCTCTCTTTACCTTTACGTGAAGTGATGGCCAGAATAAGTAATACAATGCATAGATAATGCATGAACCTTTTAATTTATGATAAGCCAAATATAATTAAGTCAAATTATGTGGTGATCAATCAATATCTGCAAATCATCCAAATCATGTAACAATTAATCATACAATCAAATCTTTATTTATTGTATTAAATAATATTTTTCACAGTAAGCAATCAATATCAAGTACGTACATATCCTGAATCCCCACGCATCAAGTTATTACTATTTAATTTAAGTGCACTAACTACAAACACAAAATAAGTATAAAGTCATCGGGAGTACTCACTTGCCTATGACGACTCGCTCTAGTCATAATAATCGATCGGAAGATCCTCGCCTTCGTCGAGATCACCTGATCATTACGAGATAACATGGATAATAAGTAATTGAATTAACTAACGGTTCTAGATATCTATCTACCTAATTTTACTTAAATTATCATAAGTTTTTATTCGATTAAACTTAATCATTAATCGTATGTAACTTTTTCATTCTATTTCTAATATTTATGAATTTATAGTCGTTTTTCATCATTTTTGGACGTAGTTCACATGATGATGTTCGTTTTGGACGTTAAGACCCATGTTTTATGATATGGACTAAATTTATTGGAATCTTAACTATTGAAACTTAAATATTCTTATTGCCTAGTTTTATATTTTATTTTAGTACTTAACGGTTTAATTAGCCATTAGATTCTTACACTTAGATAATTTTACATAGGTATTATTAATTTATGTACTTGATTAAGTCTAATTCAATTTAAGATATGTATTAGGGGCTTAAAGGTGT
Source organism: Lumnitzera littorea (assembly GCA_024138015.1). NCBI lineage: Eukaryota > Viridiplantae > Streptophyta > Magnoliopsida > Myrtales > Combretaceae > Lumnitzera > Lumnitzera littorea. The sequence goes on along the minus strand of JAMXBB010000004.1, from coordinate 96,897,679 downwards.
TTCAGCCTATATGTATATGTATATTTATATATAGTATTTTTTTATGTCATCTTATATTTTATTATTTTATAGGCTTATATCATCGCTTATGTCATCATTTGATTATGTCATTGCTTAAGTCATCAATCGCTTATATCGTGCTTACATCATCCATTACATATGTATGCTTATCCTTATGTATTCATATACTTTACACATATGTAATATATATATTATACTTCTAACATACTAGTATGTATACTTATGCACTCATATGTATACTAGTACATATACCCATATATACATATGGTGACATATGTATTTTTATACGTATTTTCGTATGCCTAGAGTACCTTCTTAAGAAAGCTTTATAAATTTCATATTTTTTCATTTTAAGGGCATATTTAGTAAGGTATATGTATGTATAATTAGTATATTCCTTCTTTTTAGTTATGTACATAAAGGATACTTATGTGTAAGAGTATCCATACATGTGTTCATCAAGTATATTCTTGTATACACATACTTCAATATATGTATATGTGCTCCTTCTCCATTTACTTAAGGGTTTCCTATACTTATACCGAGTATTTCACCAAACCCTTATACATACACTTCATATGCATTTACTTGTTGTATGTACATAGGTATTTCTATATGTATACCTAAGTATTTATATACTCTTAAGCATAAGTATAAGGATTCCTATCTTCCATGACACAAAAGCACATATTACATAAGGTTCCTACACTAACCTAACTCATACAACACATCACTAATTAAGATAAGAATTCATATAAAACATATCTCTTTCTTCTTTATAATATGAAAAGGAAGACAAGTATATATGAGATGGTGGTTTGTTTTGGTAGTTGGAATTGTGATAGTGAAGTTAAGAAAGTATGAGAATAAGGGAGCAAGGGGGGTTATGGTTTTGGTAAGGGGGAAAAAAAAGGGTGTTTTGTTCTTAAAGTATGTTTATATAAAAGAAATGGATGGGGTTTAGGTAAGGGATAAGTGGACGGCAACAAGGAAGCAAAAGGGGACAAGATTCTATGTGTAAATGTATAGAAAGTTAAAGAAGATGAGAGAAAATTCTACATGACAATGACATTTTGTTGACTTTGTTAACATGTTGACTTGGTCAACCTTTGACGTAGTCAACTCTCTTAAAATTACATGTAATTTGAATGCACATAATGAGGTAATTAAGGAAAATTAGGAAGAAAATTAAGGAAATGAAAGGAAATATGGTGTTTATTGAAATGATTAGTAAGAATAATTAATGAGATCTTCCTCTAGGTGTTTATATCTTATATACATGATTTAGTAGGCCACTTAATGTAATTATCATGGAAAGTGTCATTTAGGGTACTAATACTTACTATATATAGTATAATCATCAACTAAGCTCTTAACTCTATATAATACTAACCTAGTTATATAATTGAAAGATGGATGTGATCTATAATGCAATATCCTAGTTTCTAAATGATTACTTTAATATTATATGTATTTATGAATGATTGAAAGTTATCTTTGATCTTTTACTAATAATTTAGTATAATACTAAGGATATATTGTCAATTAGGGTTTTAGTGTAAAGTATAGTGAGTTAATATTTTTATATCTTCAAAGTTATAGTTTTAGGGTTTTATCACTTTTGGGCGCAATCTCTAGTATTTATATACATTTAGGGTATAAAAGTTTGCTACGCAATTGAGTCTTTGGTTTTATCTTAGGGTTTTATCTTAGGGTTTTTATCTTAACTAGCCTTATCAACTCTTAGGAATATCTAACACACTTGAGTCTACTTCAAATGTTAGGTTGAAAAATTTAGGGGTTTACAATAATTGTTAGGTTTTAGTTATGTTTTAAGACTTTGTACATTAACTTTACTACGGTTACAAGTTTAATTTATTGGGCAAATTTTAGATATTTAACTTGTCGACTTTAGGCAATATTAAGACCTTTTAAGCTCAACTCTAAGTACTAGTAAAATTTACAAGGTTTACATCTTTCTCTTCCTTCTTAAGTTCACTCTCACTGGTATTGTCCACTTCATCACCTCGAAGGACCATAACACATTGATTAGGATGCTTAGTAGTCATGTGTTTGTAACCCAAGCACTTAAAGCATTTTATCTCACTCGTCTTGCAACCTAAAGATTGTCCTTTTTCAAATGTCTTTAGGTTGGTTTTATCAACTGCTTTGTTCTTTAGGTTAACTTAGTTATCATTAGATCAGTCATTCTTCTTTTTTGCTCAGTTTGGCCTTCTTAATTCAGGATGGCCAAATTGGCGCAAGATAGTAGTCTGTGAAGAGCTTAGATTAAGTCAGATAAGGGCATTCCTCTTCTGCTTTTCGAACCTTTAAGCTATCTTAATAACTTCTTTGAGAGTGTAGAACCTCTATACCTGCACAATGTTACAAATCTAATACTCGAGTCTAGAGATAAATCTTGATATAGTGCAAGCTTTGGTCTTATCCATATCGTCTCGGATCATCAACATCTAAAATTCCTTGACATAACATCTACAGTTTGGCTTCCTTGGCAAAGCTCTTGCAATTAGGCAAATGTGTCTTGTAAATATTTTTTGAATACAAATCTTTCCCTTAATAATTGCTTCATCTCTTCCCAAGTTCTCATACCTTGTTGGCCATCTCTCTTTGTAGCCACATTTAAGTTTTTCTACCATATAGTGACATATCTTGACAACTCAAGGGTGGCAAGTTGGACCCTCACTCCTTTAGTATGCCCATAACCATAAAATACCTTCTCGACCTTCTCCTCCCACTCCAAGTATTCCTCAGCATTTCTACTACCTATAATGGCCAAAATCTGGACCTTGACATTATCATGTTCTTAAGAAGCTTGGTGCCTTCATTCCTCTACTTCATAGTGCTCTTCTGCCTCTCCTCTAATCTCTTCTTCTACTTCCTCATATGCTTAACTTCTTCCATCTCTAACCTCCTCAGAGTACGGTGGCCTACTACTCCTCCAACCTTATGAGGTTAGGATTAGTGATTAGCTTGACTTACATGGTCATATCTTAGCTCTTGCTTATCTTTTGCTTGGCTACAATTTGGTGCACCTTATAGTTATTGTCTCATGCCTTGCATAGTTATGATTAGACTCTCAACAAGGATGGTGAGTCTATCAACCTTATCATCAATTGAACCTAACGCGTAATTACCTTGTTGACTATGACCATCACAAGTACTACTATCCTAGTCACCAATAATGCCTCATACACTTGAATATGACATTATGCACTTCTTATTGTCTTTACCTTCCTTAATAAGAACAACTACAATAGTACACATAGCCACAAACCTTATGGATCAATATTACTACCGAACCATTGCTTACACACAATTAGTTGCTACTTTCTACTAAAAATTACTTTGTCAAGCTCTTGTCACTTTGATACTTAATGCAACTCAGTGTAGTACAGAAACCAAGCTTGCTTTTTTTTTTTTTTTTGTAGTAAAAAATAGATGGAATAGAGCAATACTAATCACTACACTTTCTCTTTGCAATTCGATGCTGTTCAACATCATAACTTTCAATCCTACTTCAAACATTTTACCATGACTATACAAATCGCCCTCAAACCACTACAACCACTACTAATAGCACTACGAACAAGAATTCTATTGTAATCTTCATACACTCCCTATTGAAACAGTATTCTGATATTAGCAAAGATGATATGTCTCATAGCTCGCATACATAGAGGCTACACTACAATGAAAGAAAATGAAACAAAGAAAACTAGCACGTTCGTGCATAGCTTATGGATATGATGTACCAGAAGCTCACATGGCCTAACTCTACACTCAATATTATGCATGAATGTAGAAATTAGGGCCATTCACCACTAACTCTTACTAAAGGAGCTGGAAAAGAGCTGGGCAAGATAAAGACCACAAAGGTTACTTTGAAAGGAAAGTTTTTGTACTCAATAATGAAGGTGTTGATAGTTGAATTTCCATCACTCAGCTACTTGGATGCCTACATGATGAGAGACTCTATTCCCAACCGTATCAAGTAACATCAACATGTCAAGTAACTCAATTCTCAGTTGATGTCGAGTAACGTGGACCAACATTTGATTTAAATTGAGTAAAGTGGTGCAAACAGTTATCACTTGATACGGTTATATTACATAACCGTATCAACATAATATTTACATCGAAGTTTAGCTGGATATTTTATTACAACTTATGTGTACAAAATAATATTTACATCAAAACATGACCTAGTTTTTTCCTTTATCAACTTCACAATAGTAAGATTCTTAACTTAGTACCAATTCCATACAAAAGTCGCTGACTCCGACTCACGCTCTTAATATATATACCCCCCTTTAGTGTTAGGCCCTTCATGATGCAGTTAACCTAAGGATAAAATATTTTATCTCTTCAGCTACTGAAGTTAAGTGAAAGTGGATAACAAACAACATAATATAGACAATATGATAGATAATATTGCATATCACAACTGAATCATTTCAATCATAACCCACAGGTTCAACTTTACATATGCATTCACCTAATGGGCATTTACTGTTAGTAATGCAGCATACTATGCTCATGTACGTGATATGCATGGGTATTGATATCATATGCGCTCCAATATTCTTCCGGTTAGACGATATAGCTGGGCATCTGGATACAACGTTTAGGAACCTATAGGTAACAAGGAGTTGCTTGGGAGTAGGAGTCTTAACTTTGCTTTATAAAATTAGACTACATATTGTAGTTTACCAAATCAAAGTGGCAACACTGCCAAATTAGACCACACACTATAGTCTACTAAATTTTACTATCAAAATAGTCACAATGTTTGGGCAATACAATATATATGCTTTCAAAAACTGAGTTCATAAAGCCATATTTTTTCCATAATCATTTAGAAGCATCATTCTGAAAGTTTTGACCCATAGGTCTCTTTTTGTGTCATGATATGCAATAGCAACTCAAGTATATCACTGAACACAACTAGTGTTTTAGTTTTATTTAACTTAGTGATTTGATTCTAGTTTTCGAACTTTGCCTAGTGGAATTCTAGTATCTTACTTAAGGTTCACTTAGGTGAACATCCAGAAGATTAAGTTAGCAATCACTCAACTTCCTTGGTTAGTATAATTAGTCATAAACACAATTCATCACCCAACGTAGCAATATAACATTTTAACCAAGAAATAGTTATTGTCATTCAAAATCACCATATCAGCATCCACTATAGTAGCATATCAGTTTACCCAAGATATATTCATATTCATTCAACATAGCGTCAAATAATACGTAGTGTTATGAGTAGTAATATATCTACTCCAAGCATGGGTTAGATCTACTTACTTGGGCTTAGTAATAGTACAAAATCCTAAACTCCACCACATGGTTCTTCCTTACTTATCACAATTATGAAAATATAAACATGGTTTCTAAGTCAGCTACCGATCGAACCTAAATTCTCATAAACTTTTCTTACTGTGTTTTTAAACTTCATTTGATCATATCTTGCTTATTCCTTATTCGATTTCAGTAAACTTTATAATGTCATGATCATCATTTCGAGTACTATTGAGATATTTTAAGAATCAAGTCTATCAATATTTTCAAAAATCCAAAAATACCATTTTCTTTTTACAACTCGACCGTACGCTATTCTAACTCTGTAATTTACTCGCATAAGCTTTAGTACTAAACTGAAACCCCTAAAAATCACACTTTCCAAACTTATTCAGCAACCCCTAATACACTCCATTATGTTCATTTTACATAAATTTAACACGTATTTTACTAGTACTAATTACTATATTATATATTAAGCTAATATATAAGCTTATGTTAGGAAAATACGTAATAAATAGTATACGAGCCTAATTAATTTCACAAAAAATCCTATAGACTTACAAAAGTATGTAGTTTAATTATCAACCATCAATTATACTAAACTAGCTATTATCAATTTCTACAAAAATAACAGTTTTAGCTCGAAATTATGAAAAATTAGGGAAAATAAACAAATTTATGTGTGAGATAAAAATTAAATATTCTAAATATCATTATAAACATCCAGAAGTCTAAACATGTAGGGCTTATTCATTAATTTCATCAAAAACTAATTATTTCAACAATTTGGTAAAACTGGCAGTTTTATTCAAAATAATTATAAAAAATAGTAAACATACTTAAATTCGAAAATTCTTGTTACCATAATTAAATATATATATTAGGTGTATTATATACAAAAATGGAGTCTGAAACAACATCATCTAATATTTATAAAAATTTATTCAATTTTCATCCAAACGTGGCATTTTTTTAAGGAACCCATATTTGCACTAATTATTTAATTAAAATAAAATTACTATATTAATTTAAACCTAAAATAATCTCACAAAACCAAATTTCAAAATTAATTAATAATATTTGATATTTTTACAAAATTAAATAAGTTATGAGTAAAATTTTGGTTCACTTAAACCAATCACCTCCGACTAATACTTGGCTGCCGCACCTTATCCGAAGAACTTTTCTGGCCACCCTCTATTAGACCTCCAAGCTGTTTTAGGTCAAGTTGTGGTTTGGTACACGAACTGCCCTAGACCCATTCCAACCCTATTTATTATTCTATTTTTATCTTATTTTTTCCTAATTTTCTAAAATTATATTGTGTTTTTAGGTTGCTAAAATATTGCAAATGAGGTTTGGACCCCTATTTATAGGCTTTAAGATTTTTTGCTTATAAAAAGGTAAATTACACATGTCATTTTTTTTTTCAATGTATGGGGTATCATTTTCTAGTGTTTTGCCCTTTGACTCATCAATTCAAATTAATCCTTGACCGCCACATCATAAGATGACTTATCCTTTCATTTTTTTTTTTATTAATTTTCTATTTTTTTATTTAATTTTCCTTTATTTTAATAATATTTTCTTATTATATATGTGTATTTAATATAAATAATGCATGTTCAATGTTAATACATATATAATTTAACTTCATTTATTATTATTATAAGTTAAATAATTTATCTCTAATTTTTCGTTATATCTAAATGCTCAAATTTCACATTTTCGATATTTATTGACTTTAGCAATAAATTGATATTTTCTTAAATTAATGTTTTTATATAACTTATTTTGAGAAATTGACTTTATTTAAATTACTTCATCTAACTTTTCTAACTTTACTGTGAAGTTTGAAATAAAACGGATAATATAGCTCGATGCCTTAAATTTAAGGGTTCGGATCCTAGAGTTGTTGAACTGGCTTGAAATCCTTGGATATGATAACTATAGACAAAGATATCATTAAAGTGGACAACAATAAATTTTCCTATCAATTCTCAAAATACATTGTTCATTAGTTGTATAAATGTGCTTAATCCATTTAATAACCAAAATGGCATTATGAGCCATTTATACAACCTATGTCGAGTCTTAAATGTGGTTTTTCACTTATCTCCTTCCTACATTCTAATTTGATGATACTTAGACTTCTGGTCAATCTTAGAAAAGATCCTTACACTAAGCAATTCATCAAGCATGTCTTCGAGTTGGCATATGGGGTACTTATACTTGATGGTGATTCGATTGATAGCTTGTTATCCGCATACATTTGCCACATGCCATCTTTCTTTAACATTAATGACACTGGTATTGCATAGGGGCTTGAGGATTTCATTAACCTACCTCTTAAGCTTGACAACTTTCTTAGGATTTAATCGATATGTTGGTTTGTTTAGAAGTCCAGCTCTTAGCTACAAGTCTATTACATGCTCAATTCTTCAGATTGGAGGCAATCCCTTAGGTAGCTCATCGGGGAATAGATCAGCAAACTGCTCAAGGAGATAATTTACCTTGGTAGGTAGTTCATAATTGAAGGCCTTTAGTTTAAATAGCCTTTTGACCAACAAGAAGGTTAGCTCTTCATGCTTCATCTCCTTTAATAGATCAACATGCATCATTACTAGGCCCTCCTTCTTTAGGGCTCGACTAAGCTGAGCTTGCATGGTCTTAACTTGCTCAGAGGAGATGAGACTCAATCTCACTCTCCTTCCCTCATGCTCAAAAGTGCAAGTATTCCTCTTCCCATCATAGTTCACATGTCGATCAAACATCTATGGTCTATGGTAAGGAATATGTGAGGCACTCATGGGCAATACATCATAGAGAACCTCATCTTGATACTTTCCAATGCATATTGGCACTACTACTTGCTTGGTCACCTATAAGGCTCCCTTTATCATTAAGCCAATGTAGCTTATAAGGTTTGGGGTGAGATATGGTCAACAACTTCAATTGTTGAACCATAAATGCTGATGCTACGTTAATATAGTTACCGTTCTCAATAATAAGAGCATATAATGTCTCATTAACCTTATTACCAATGTGAAACAAGTTCCTATGTTGCTCATCCTCGAGGTTAGACTCATCCTCATCACTTGCCTTAATACCATGGTTACTAGCATGAAATTACCTTCTTCATTATAAATAACTTCCTCTTTCTCAGATAGGTTGGTTTGCCTAGACTCATTATGTTTTTCGACTTCTTCGTTAGAGCTTTTGACCTTAATGATAAGCATTTCTCCTTTCATTATCATTGTTCTTTGGTTTAAGCACTAAGTTGCCATATATTCGAAGCCTTTGCACTTGAAGCAATTGATCTTACTCAGCTTTCTTCCTAAGTTCTATCCTCTCTCAAATTTCCTTAAGACTTCTTTTTCTTCTACTTGGTTAATTGAAATAGGTTGGACTTCATTAGTCCTTCTTAGTTCCGATTGCACAGGTTTGCTTAAAATAGGTTAGCTTAAAGGAGCTTGACTAATAGGAGCTTGACTAATAGGAGCTTCATATCTGCTCATTCAGTACCTCTTTATCCTTTGGGTAGTATGAATAGATTCATCTAAGGTGCTAGTGTCCCTTGTCTCTAAGATGTCCCTAATCTCATAATTCAGGCTATTGATGAATTTAGAGATAGTTTGCTCTTTGGGCTCTACAATTTCACAGTGAATCATTAGCATTTGAAATTCTTTTATGTAAGCATCAACATTAGAACTGTCAAGACCTTAAAAGGGGTCTAGTAAGATTGTTTGAAAATTTCCATGTCGTGTATGCACCCATGATATGGAAACCGCCTTACAAGTTAAATAATGCAAGACTCTAAATGATAAATTACTAAGATTACTGATTTTTAAGTAATTAATTTATTATAACATATAAATATAAATAACTATGGATATTCAATATTCTACAGTTCCTCAAAACCGTAGAGAATTGGTATCCCCTACCAAATAATAAGACAAGATATACCAACTTTATAAAATTATAATAAAATTTAATTATATGGAATTTTAACATATAAATATTTTCTACAAAGGATGTTTTGTATCACCTATAAAGATCTCAGCTAATTCTAATACTAACATACTTATCCTCACCTTGCACTTGGTACTCAAGACTTATTCTAATTCCAATGTAAGTAAACTTGCAAAAGGAACTAAGGGGAAATGAGTATAAAATAACTTAGTGAGTTCGTTCCTCACCACTACTGTTCAAGCAAGTTATCACACATTATTAATACACATGCAAGCTATCTACATACAAAATGAATGCAAGTGCAATGAATGTAAGTAATATATCCATAGCAGTCTAGAACTATAGAAGGTGTAAAATTACGACGTCTATACTTCGATTATCTCCTATACTAAACCGCATAGGGTACCTTAGCTTATCTGCATGAGGCTGCCTAAGGGCATTACCCCTCTAGGCGATACTCGACTATTACCCTAGTTGAGAAAAGAGTTTTAATTCAAACAGGTAGATCCCAAACTAGAACTATCTACCATCTAAGGCCCCTCCAGGCACAAACATGCGAGTCTTCTCGTAATCAAAATTATCTAAGGCCTTACAAGCACAATAAAGTGAGTCCTTTCACTATTAATTAAATATCCCATACTAGCCTTACCTTAACAATAAAATATCATTTCCAACACTGCGAACCCTTATCAAAATCATTCAAAATATGTTAAGCTTAGAAAAGCTTTTTCCAAAAATATCCTTTTCAAAATTTTGCAAAGCTAGCACTCTCCATCCATATATTTATTAAGTCATAAACATGTAGTGAATAAGACTGAATATTTTGATCAGATATTTATATTTATCAATTTTAAAAAAGTGATCACATAGATTATGGCATTTAAGTAAAACAGTCATTCAAACATACAAGCAACAACAAGCAGCAAAGCATCATACAAGTAATACGCACAAACAAGTAGCAGGTCATTAGAACTCCCTCACTTAAATTATTGCTCATTCTCCAAGCCTTTGGGGTTTCTAGAAATTGATAACAAAACGTCTAAAAAATAATAAAACTTATAAGTATCCTGAGAAATAGATTCCTTAGTTAACTAAAAGTCTATTATAGTTTGTCTAGTTTCCCAATATGACCCAAGTATGGCGTATACAGGGTTTGTCATACTTTAGTGGGATCAATTGTAACTATATTCGTATATTTGTAAGTTGTGGTACTTTATGTATTTAATTACTTATTTCTTCTCATTATCAATTTATAAGGTCTATTCTATTACTTAGTTATCTTATTTATTCCATTCAGTTTCATCTTACATCTTTAGTCGTGTATAGCTTTTTAATCTTAACTCCAATTTTTACAATCTTAGTCTTTTGTTATTGTTTTTGGACGTACGTTTACACGATAAGGTTCGTTTTAGATGTTAAGACTCGTGTTTTATGATATGGACTAAATTTATTGAAATTTAATTGTTGAAGCTTCAATATTCTTATTTTCTATTTTTATATCTTATTTTAGTACTTAATGATTTAATTAACCCTTAGATTCTTATATTTAGATGATTTTACATTATTATTACTATTATATGTACCTAGATAAGGCTAACTCAAATTGAGATGTGTGTTATGGGCTTAAAGTAGGTTTGGCCCATATATGTATACATTTGTACATATTGTATATTTTATTATTTTACCATACTATCTTTTAGTAATTTAAGTAATTATGTTGTAATTTACTTCTGTATAACTTTTATACTTATGTACTTGTATATTCTATACATATATTATGTGTTTATATACTTTTAATACACTTGTATGTATACTAGTATACTTGTACATATACTTGTACTTATACCCGTACATATATCTATATATATATATATGGTTACATACGTATTTTTATACTTATTTTCGTATGCCTTGTATATTCCCTTAAGAAATTTTTACAAAATCCATATTTTTGCACTTTATGGGCTTATTTAGTAAAGTATAAGTATGTATAATTAGTATAAACCTCTTTTTAGATTATGTACATAAAGGATACTTATGTATAAAAGTGTCTATACATGTGTTCATCAAGTGTATTCTTATATACACATGCTTAAGCATATGTATATGTGTCCTTCTTCCATTTACTAAGGATTTCCTATACTTGTGCTAAGTATTTCACCAAACCTTTACACAAACACTTCATATGCATTCGCTTGTTGGAGGTACATAGGTATTTCTACATGTACACTTAAGTATTTCTACACTTCTAAACATGGTATAAGGATTCCAGTCTTCCACAACACATGTATACATATTACATAAGCTTTCTACACCAACATAAGATTGATGCTAACTAACTATTAAATTAGATGATCAAATGAAGTCATACCTTTCTCTCCTTTGTAATTTGAAAATGAAAGTAAGTAGATATGATAGATTGATGTGTGGTGGCAGTTGAAATTGTGAAAGTGAAAATTTGAAAAAGTTGAAGATGACAAAACAAAAGGGGAGTTCGCGATTTGAAATGGAAGGGGAAAAGGGGTTTATGTTGTCTTAATTTGTGTTCTATACATGAAATAAGTGGGGTCTAGATTCATCCATGAAGTGGATGGTAAGGATAAGAAAAAGAAAGAAAATTACATGTGATAATTGAATGAAAAAATCAAGAAAGTGAAAGAAAACTCTAGATGACAATGACATTTGTTGACTTTGGTCAACTCTTTGAAATTAAGTGAAATTTGTGTGTACATAATGGGGTAATTAAGGAAAATTTAGGAGAAAAATTAAGGAATTGAAGGGAAATGTAGAGTTTATTGAAATAATTATTAAAAATAGTTAATAAGATCTTTCTCTAAATGTTTATATCTTATATACATCATTTGGTAAGCTACTTAATGTAACTATCATGAAAAATGTTATTTAGGGTGCTAATACTTACTATATGTAATATAAGCATCAACTAAACAATTAACTCCTTATAATACTAACTTAGTTATATAATTAGAAGATGGATGTGATCTATAATGTAATATCTTAGTTTCTAGTAGATTACTTTAGTTTTTAGTAGATTACTTTAGTTTTATATATATTTATGAATGATTAAAAGTTATCTTTGATCTTTTACTAGTGATTTGGTAAGATACTGAGGATATATTATCAACTAGGGTTTTAGGGTAAATTATGGTGAATTAGTACTTTCATATCTTTAAAGTTATAGTTTTAGGGTTTTATCACTTTTGAGCGTAATCTCTAGTGTTTATATACATTTAGAGTATAAAAGTTTTCTACGTAATTAAATATTCAGTTATTATCTTAGGGCTTTGATAAGATTTGAGGTCAACTTTTGCAGTTACATATACTTAAGGTTTTAAGATCTTCGTATGCGATTAGAGGTTCAATTGATAATTTAAGGTTTTTCATATTTGCTTTAGGTTTTGGATTGAGATTTTAGTCGGTTCTAAATTTCATTGGCTCTATTGACTTCAGGAAATCATCTACAGTATGGGGGCTTGATTCTATACTTAGATGACTAGATTTGCAAGGTTTACAGGAACCTTCTTGTCTCAACTCTTGTAATCTCTTGAATGTATCCTATAGATAACAGCTCAGTACAAATCTTCTTCTCATCACTCTCTTCATCTCTTCCCAATCTTTAACCTCTCTCTCTCCTTCTCTTCACTAGGTAGCTTACAAATTCTTCTACTACAGAGTAACATATCCCATAAATTTGAGCACAACAAATCTAACCTTGGCATTTTTAGGAACTTCGTGACACTTAAACGGCTTCTCAATTTTGTTTACCTAATCTAGGTAATCCTTAACATCACTACCATTAGAGGAGCTCAGAATTTGTGGTTTTAAGCTTTTTACCCTTGGAGCTCAGATATTTCTTTCTTCCACCTCATAGTATTCCTCCTCTTTGTCTCCCAACTCTTCTTCCATTTCTTCTATTTCATCCATTGCAAGTCTTCGTCAAGAAAGTCTTTCCACTCCTTTAGCTCGATGAGGTCAAACTAGGTAATTAACTCGACTAGGGTGGCCATTTCTTTACTTGGGTAAGGCTTCTGTACAACCCCTATTCAGGTTATTTCTAAATGGTTGCCTGTTGCTTTACATGGTAATAACCAAGCTCTCGACTAGGTCAATGGGCCTATCAATTTTCTCATTAACTGACCTTATGGTGTAGCTCCCTTGATGTCCATGGCCAACATAAGCACTACTCTCAACATCTCAAATAGTCTTACGAACACTAGAACCCAACATTCTTACACCATCACTTTCAATCAAAGAAACTTCTAAACTATACAAAACCTTCTTTGAAACCTAACTTTGAACTATAACTAGGCAATACCATCTCCAACTTTGACCAAACGTTACTAACAACACTTAACATGGTTGCAAGATAACAAAAAAACATATACTCTAGTTTTGCGAGTATGGATACAAGGGAAAATAAAGCACTTGCTATGTATATTTCTAAAACACTACTCTAGTACCCACTTCTCTTTATAGACGAAGTATTGAGCAGGAGTTCTTATGCACCAACGATTGATATGACATACCAATGCCTTACATGAGCTCAAGTTACACTTGATATGAAGGACAAATGTGATAAGAGGTTACTTGTTACTAGTCCACGCTTACAATGGGCTAGATAAGAGTGAGAAGGGTAAGTAAAACACTTAGCTCAAAGGGGAAAAATGTCTAAATATTGAAGATACTAATTTACAGCTATTACATTTGAGGGATATTTATATGCCCTAATTAGGGTAAGTCCTAAGTTCTTATAATTTACTAAAAAGATCCTATATTAAAATTGGAAAACAAATATATCGCAAGGGTAAAGTAGTAACAGTAAAAAAGAGAATATTCTATGCAAGGATAGTACGAATCTTAAAGGGTTGGACACATGTCTACCACTCGATTTGGTGGTCTAAACGAGTGTTGGATGCGGGGTAGAGCTAAGTTGACTAAGTCAACATCAAATCGACAGCTTGGGAATTTAACGAGTGCTTGTCTGGATTGTTAGAATTTATGAGCTTAATTGTAGTAAGTCGGCTTGGCATTAGGCTAGTGTAAGCTTGGATGTTTGATAGATCAAGATCATAGGAGCTCGAAACTCCGTACAGATGGGAGTTGTGAACTTCTAAGGGAACTTCCTCCTGAGAGATTGTGATCAAGTTAGAGGAGCTTGAGACACATATCAGGTTAACTCAGAGGAACTCCTCTTCTTTTAAGGTTAGGTCCTTCTATACAGGTTGACATACTAGAGCAATAAGCCTTTGAGTTCAAGACCACACAATTGGCCCTTGATTCCTATCAAACCTTCTCATCCATCTTAGGTTTCCTTAAGTTCCATTCTTTTGGAAGTTTAGATAAAAAATGTTCATACCTTAAAACCAAGTACTTAGTATCGTAGCTTTTGATTCCATTAGGAGCCAATTCATCAAACGAAATGTCATTGTATAGATAGATGGCTTGCTTGTTATCTTCTCCCTAATCAGGATACATATCCTTTAGAAGAGCTTCAATCTAATCAAGTTTCTCATACTTGTTAATTACACTACTAGAACTTGAAGCCAAGCCACTTTGACCACTACAGGATGTTGATTCTATCATTTCATTAGGAGGGGGAAGGGTGGGGGGGTGGGGTGTAACGGCAATGAGTAGGGGGTTAGCTTAAGAGGAAGGAAGGAGAGCTAACTATCTTAGTTCTTTCCATACTTATGTTCTTGAGGAATTTCTAGAAATTCGACGCAAAAATTTGAGCTTAAAGGGAGACAGGAGATTTATAATATTTAACTGAGTAAGTATGTGTAGGAATTACAGAAATGTGAAAGGAAAGAGATACGAAAAGGTTTAGGGTTTTTAGAAGGAAGATAAATAGTAGTTTTCGGGAAAGCAAATCGATTTGATTTAGATTAAGCTCGATCAAGGACATGTGTAACATGCAACTATCTCATTAACAATTTTTGAATCTGTAGAAGAAATGACTACAGATAATATAGTTGTCACACTCGTTTTGAAGATAGATAATAGTGCCACAACTCTTCACCAAGAAGCTTTGCTTCCATTGAAGATAGTTCCATATGGCACAATGCCTAGATCGATGAAGTGATTTATCAAAGTTAGGAAGTTAGGTTATTTAAATTCATAGCACAAGTTCAACTACTATGTGGGCACTTGCTTGTTTAGCCTATATGCTTTCTTGGCTAAAGTATTACTCCCATGCTTGATATGTTAACCTTAGAGTTAGGGGGAAATGTTGATAGTAGATTTTCATTCCCTCAATCAAATGCTCAACTACATGCCGACCTATCTCAAGTGAATTGAAAATTGGCTAATGACTCATGCCTTTAGCTATTTCCCAATATAGCTAACCACTTAGTCACCACTTCACTGTCGACCTCTTGCTATAACTTCCATAACTTGATGCTTATTCTTTGATCAATTTCATTGAAGGCTCAATTGTTAAGGCCTAGTCCATAGAGATTTAAATATTCAAACGTGAGAGAGAAACAATTTAGTAGTCGACCTAACAAGAACTACCCAATTTCCTACTTCTCTCCATGATTTGCATACAACCAAATTTATGAAACACTATGTTTCATTGGTAGTTCAACTATTAGCCACTTTAGTTATTAGATAGAGGCCTATAAAAATGGAAACACAACCACCATAAGAACTCTTTACACACTCTCCACAATCAACTTTACACTCTCAAACATACTCTCTTAAATAGTACACTAACTTAGGTATCGGAATAATTTTGCCAGACTAGCCTTGACATCTTAAAAAGCATGACTTTTGCTCTTTTGCAAATCCCTAAACACCAATCTAGATTTCAATAACAATAGGAATGATGTGACAAGAATACCAATATGAATGGAAAATCAATGCAAGTAAGATGATTGAAGACTTTATGGTGGGAAACAAGGTAAAAGGAGATGCCCTAAGTAACTGGAAGATTATGAAGATTAATAGGAGAATATGCAAATAATATAAGATCTATTTATTTTGGGAAACAAATAACAGACTTAGGAAAGATATTAAATGGGATAGATGCTTAAATACAAAAAGGATAAACCTCAAGAGTAAAAGAAATTATTTTATCGAGGTCCAAAGAAGCAACATATACTGAAGGAAAACATTATAGAAGTATTAGGTAAGGGAAACTTATAATGGATTAAAGAAAAACCTAAGTGAATTAGTTTGTTGGAATAATCTTAAATAAATGTTGGAATGGAGAAGTTTGTTTATTGGAGTCAAGAGAAAACTAATTGCAAGTGTATAACTCTAGGAGAGGAAGTATGGATTTGATTAAAGATGTAAACAAACTGAAGTAGGTGACTTTAAATAGGTAAAACAAAGTATAAGCTATAGAATATTAAGCGTTAATCTTAAGTACAAGCAAAAAATTTAATAACATAATAGAAAGAGTAAAGATGACTAGAAAGCAAGTAGGAACTAAGATTGTAGAGCTCTAAAGGTGGATGGAAATGGAACTTAAGAGGACAAGTCACCATGTAAAACCAATAGTAATAGAGTAATCAAAATTAGCGGTGTGAGAGTTGAGAAACTTTCAAGGATAAAAGTTCTTTAAAGTGAGGTGTATGTAAAACCTCGAATAAATAATGAAAAGGAAGCATATAAGTTGGAGCATTAAAAAGTAATAAGAAAATAAGTTAAAGGGATGAGAATAACCTTAGCTCATTTTCATACTTCTATTGAACCCCCTTCTCAAATAAGGGAGATTCTTTAGCACAAATCACAAAAACGAGATAAGAAATGTTTTTATACTAAATAGTTAGTAAATTGATTCTAACAACAGCTTTTTATCATAAGTTGAGGAGCGTATCAAAAATCACTGGTAATGTAAGTGTTAAATGCAAAACCTTAAATCGGTAAGGAGTGCCAATTCCTTGATGAGAAGAAAGAATCATTTTTGGTTTATGAATAGGAATATGTTTGTTTGATATTTTTTCTTTAGAGTTTATGTGTAAAGTATGAAGGTTGGGAATCATAAGGTCAGAACGATCGAGGTACATTCGTTTCTTATTGATTAAACTTACATTATTGACACACTTGAGTGTTCCATTGCTAGGAAATCGATAAAGGATTAAAGTAAGTAGAGATTCAAAAGTATAGAATGATGGAGTGGAAGTTGATATTAGATTGACAAAACAAAGTGAAATCGAAAGAAAACAAAGGAGGGGAGTAGGGCGGTGGAACGAAAGAAGTGTTCAGCATGTACATGGTATACACACTGAGTACATGAATATAGGGGGTACACCACATGCACTTAAAGTACATGCCATGTACATGGAAGGAGTAGTGCATATAAAATTTATGTATATGTTGTTTATTTGGTTAGGCATATGGTGTAAAATACACATGGTTTTTTCTTTTTATTTCCATATCCTTCATTTTGTATGTTTATAAATTAAATTAAGGGGAAATTGTAAATAACTTTCCTAAACTTTAACCAAGGTGTGGATTAACCCTCTAAACTTTTAAAGTGTACTTTAAGACTCACTAAACTTTAACAAATCGGCATCATAAAGGACAATTCCTTTTTTAATTCAAAAAAGTCACACTATTATCAAAGTTTAGGAGATTTTAAAGCACAATTTGATAAGTTTAGATGGTATTTGTGTATTAAAATCAAAGTTTAAAAGGGTTATTTTCAACAAATAGGGGTTATTTACCAATTTATTAAAGTTTAGAGAGTTTTAAAACATATTTTGAAAGTTTAGGGAGGTTATTTGCATTTTCCTTAAACTAATTATCCTTATTCTCATTTCTTAAATATTATTAAGCTAATGAATAAATAAATATGGGACTAATTTGATGGTTAAGTACATTGAATGATAGTTTACTACTTCCTTAATGGACACTAGTTAATGATTTCTAACTTAGCGACTTATCTAACTTACAAGTATAAATTAAGATACAATTACATAGAAATAAGAAGCAGAGCATAGAATTTGAGAATGGGATTCTAAAAGACTATTTATTTTGTATGAACACTTCAGGTGTAGAAGTTGGTATGAACTTAGTCGTAATAGAACCCTTCATTGTGGATCGAGGTATATGCTACCCTTGTTTATTGTTTATGCTTATGTATTTTAGTTGTAAATAAAAATGGACTAATGAATATCTAGAATAATATTTCTTATGCTTCGTTAGACTCAACGAGTCACTATACCAGTATCCCTGATGTCACACCTTGATGATCCATGGGCAACATTCTTGGTGGAGTTACCCTTGGAAATAATCTAAGGTAGATTATGTTGGTGTTTAGAAACCATATGGGGAGTCATAAGATGCTTTAAGTTTGGGTTAGTTGCCAATGACCTTAAACTGTTTTGGTTGTTAGCTAATTAATAAGTTAATAAATGAACGTATTATTATTACATTAATGCATGTGAAATTGTATATGTAATGCATGACATGTGTATGTATTTGTCGGCTCAACAAACTAAGGCTTTGGCTCATCCCTTATTACTTTTTAGACATAGGTGCTTAAGTTGAAATTACATAAATTATTGAATTTGAAGACTATCACTAAGACTACCAAGATGGGGGAATGGCGATTAATATTATAATCATGAGGATGACCTTTGAGTTTAGACAGTTAAAATTTAATTTATGTTAAGAATTTCTTGTTTAGGAATTTAAAAAATTTATTTTGATGTTATTTTGGATTTATTTAGAGAATTAGTTTTATGATATTATTTAGAGACTTGGAATTTTGGAAGATTTTAGTTAAATGTTTGTACCTGACAATCATTAGATGCTAGGCACACATTGCAATTTGTGACTTCATAAGCCTTAGGTATTACAAAAGTAGGTAAAGATCAAAACTTTAACAGCTAATCTACTCAAAATTAACAAAAATTACACTAAACTATCAACTATAGTTAACAACCACAACTACACTAGTACCTATTCTTGGAGTCCATAGTTTATCTAATATTAGTTCAACTGCCTTCTCCTTAAAAGACTGATATGTACATTAGTAACTTCAAAACACAAATTTATAAATGAAAGCTTTTTGAAATCGTGTCACCCTTAATCAACCAATATGCTAGAATTGTTTGCAATAATAAAACTATGAGTATCTACTAAGTCATTTCCTTAAGGAAAAGGGCTTGACTAAGTACCAGATGTAACTTACTACTCAAATCTAGGTGACTTGAATAAACTTGTTAGGGAATTCTTAAAAGAAATTAAATACTAGAACAAAAATTAACTAATGCAATTTAATAAAAGCGTGGGCTTGTGATATTTTTTTGGTGTATTGATGGAATTCTCATGAGCTCAATTTTGGGTAAGACATCTTACTCAACTATATATAGTGACAAATCTCCTTTCGATTTCATTTTCCTATATGATTAAATAAACACTTGGTTTCTATCATAAGCTAATTGTTCTGGTCTTAGATATTAAAAGATCAATCTCCTCTTAGTCTCATAACCATTCTAATATCTAGAACCACATAAAGAAATGTGAATTAAATGGAATCTCTACACCCAATCTCTTTTTGGTCTCATGGTTGTAAAAGCCCATTCATTAATACTCTAAAAACCCATTGAAAAATGTAGGAAATGTCCATAACTAATCTCCTCTCGGTCTTAAAGTCATAAAGACCAATTTAAATCTTAAGGGGTTCTTGTGACTAATTTCCTCTCAACCTCATAATCACAAAAAAAAAAAAAATATTAAGAAAGTTATTTATAGCTCTTTGAAAAGCATGAAATGGAGTATTAAACACCAAATTCCCACTTAAAGACCATACCTACATAGAAATTACATTATAACACCATCTAAACTTTTTACATCATCACAAACCCACAAGAAATCACTTAGCCACCCCTTATATCAACAGTAATAACAACATTAAATGCACAAATAACATTAAACATCATGAATGAGCAAAGATTGGTAAAACCTAAATGATGAACTAGGAATTACTCAAAGAGATTGATACCAAATCAGGATAAAGAACAACTAAGATACTTAAAACATAGAGAAATGAGGTGCAACTCTAACCTAAAACCCTAATTAAAATGGATGTCTCCTTAAAAATGAAGGAGAGGAATATATTTATAATTTTTTGCTATTGATTGATCAGTAACTAAGTTTACCAATTAAACAGTAGATGTCTGTCGGCTCCACATTATTAAGCATTCAGCGATGCAGGGCATTTTGTTCTAAAACCTTAGTGCTTAGAAAAACCCTAGTCTGAGGTATGTACTATAGATTGATTAGAAGAGGAAGCACCAATTGATCATTTTAGTTAAATTCATTTTGTGACATTCTATTAGAGTCCAATCATCTTTCTTGATTGATCAATGGATAGGCTAGTACACCCTTAACACTCCAATGCACACATACTAAGCTATTGAGGATAAGTAAGCTAATTTTCCACAAGCCATCTTGATTTGGCTCCCTAATAGAGTAGTGGGGGCTACCAAGTGCATGGTAGCTTCCATGAACTTGTACACAAGTAATGAGTTTAGTACAATTTCATCAAAGTTTAATTTTTTCATAGATTTTGTACATTTAACCCAAGTTGATTCATTTTGTGCATAAACTTCATTTTTACATAAAATTAGTGAATTTTTGCTTAAGTTTATGCATAAGTGCGGTTCTTAAGTAGTATAAAATAATGTATTTTAAACCATGATCACTACTCATGAGATACCATGATTCATCAAGTTCCTAAGGTCATGCTATGATACCACCCTATAACCATGGTTGTTAAAATTACAAGTCAATGATACAATTCTATGAGTTTATGATCTTATGATACCTTTCTAATTAAGATGGATATAAAATTGTTTATGTATAGACTTTTAGTAAAATTATGAATTTTAACATACGATTATATAAACTTACAACTTATTAGTTTTATACGATTTTACCAATTCTATATATTTAAATAAATAGCAAAATTACGATTTTGACAACCATGCCTGTAACGCATTGCCTTATAGGTGTCCAAATATCCTGTACATTTAAAAAACTTGGTATCTAAAAGAGAGACATGATGATATGAATTTGGCATATATTTTCTATGTTAATTTTGCACTAATTTAGACTTTATTCTTGTGAATTTTATGATATTTTGAGTTAAATTTATTTATTTATTGTTTTTAGGGATTTTGGGAACATTTCATGAAGTTTTGAAGGATTTTATGCAATTTCAAGCCTAATTGATGCAAAAGCACGGATTAAAGAGTGAAACGAAGGATTTCTAATCAAGGAACGAAGCCTAGAAGAGATCACGGTTAAGGACCATCTTCATAGTCCTTACTCGTCATCTTCTCATTATGAATTTCTTTTGAAAACTGAAGTTTTCATACGAAAAGCAAGAATACACCCAAGCTTCACTACCATGTACTTCAGGCGTGGAGTTGTAGTAATTTCCAATTCTTCAATTTTTGTTAGGTTTCCTTTGTAATCCTATGTCCACTTCTTATATATAAACAGTTTATAGCTTTTAGAATTACAAGGGGACTTCTCCATTCTTCTTCTCTTTTATTTTATTATGTTCTTCTTCTAACACTTAGTAAATTGTTATTAAATCCTATATTCAAAAAGTGATTTTATTTATGAAATTCAATCTATGATTTTGCTTATTATGATCTAATTACACCGTTCTTATTATCATTAGATTAATATTTACCTAGATTATTAGATTAATGTTTAAGTTTGCTGTGGACACACAAGTCCTGTAGTGAATAAACAAATGTAATTAGAAGGGATTGAGTACACTAAGAGATTAAGTATTGAATCTTTCCAAATTAAGGCAACCTAATAATGGGATCCAAGTGCTTAATACAATCTTACGACGCTTTATTTAGAAGTGATTCGAGTAGAGAGGGTTTTAAGATTAGAAATTAGCTAAAGATGTGAGCTTAACTAATTTAGAATTTGATTTCAGTAGGAATAGGATTGGGAATCTCTGAATTTAGATTGAACAATCCCCTAAAACTAAGTAGTAAATAACAATAAGGATTTACTAAGAAAAATGTTATTTCTTAATTAATTATGTTATTAAATTGTTTAACTATTTTGTTATTCTATTATTAGTTAATTGTTTAATTTAGTTTCCTTACTTTTAGTTTAATCTTTTATCTTATTGCAATCTTTACCTTCTATCTTTAGTTTATTCTATTAAATCTTTTATTGTTAGAAGTTGGGTAAATGAATAATTTAAGGGTATCATTGCTAAAAATAATTAGTTATACTCAAATAATTGGTCCTCGTGGGATTGGCACTCGGACTCAACATCAATTTTATCTATATTATAACTTAACTAAGTTCACTTGTCTATCAAAGCGATATATGTCCTAACCAAGTCTTTGGTATTGTTGCTGGGGAGCCAAAAATAGAGTAATCTAATTAGAGAAATTAGCAAAACCTTAGATTCATTGATTACCTTAACATAATCGAAATATTTCTTTTCCTTAGTTATTTTGATATCATTCTCTTTTTTTATCTTATTGCTAACTTCTAAATCTGTTCAACTTATGATAAGAAGTAGCAATAGAAATTTGGTAAACTTTGATCCAAAAATTGAGAGAACAATGCCACATCTTCGTAGAAGAAATCGCAACACCGTGAATCAAAGCTTGCCACTCAAATTAAAGGAAGAGTTGGAAATTTTAAACATTGAGCAAGAAAACGTGGCCTTAAACAGCAAAAAAAAAAAAAAAGAAAAAAAGAAAAAAAAGAAAAAACAACAACAACAATAACAATAATGATGATACTAACAAGATGCTCATGGAGTTTGAAAGCGAATGGTGACTAGAGTTGAATCCAATATTGCGAGACCAGCAATTCAAATAAATTTCTAAATTCAACCTAATGTCATACAAATGGTCTAACAATTAATCCAATTCGACAAATTGGCTAATGAGGACCCCAACAACTATATCTCAAACTTCTTAGAAATTTGCGACACATTTAAGATCAATGCTATCTCAGATGATACGATAAGGTTAACGTTATTTCCATTTTCTTTGTGAGGTAAGGCTAAACTATAGCTAAACTCTTTACCTAGAGGCTCAATCACTACATGAGAATTACTAGTAGAAAAATTCTTAGGAAAATATTTCCCGCCCATTAGGATGGTAAAAATTCAAAATAACATTTATGCTTTTATTCAATTTGATGATGAGACTTTTTATGACACTTGGGAGAGATTTAAGGAATTTTTAGGATGGTGTCCACATAGTGGACTACCTCATTGGATGCAAATCCAAACGTTTTACAATAGACTTAACTATTTCACACATAAAACAATTGATGTGGCAACTGGAGGCACTTTGAGTGCTAAGACACCACATAAGGCTCAAAAGCTAATCGAAGGCACGAAAATGAATAATTCACAGTTGGATAATGTAAGGTCTAAAGTAAAATCATTTGGAAAATATGAAGTGGATTCTATAACAACATTAATTGCTTAAGTTGAAAATTTAAGTAAAAAGATTAGTAGATTAATGAAACTAATTAATTTGATGCAAGATGAAGTTTTTCTTAGGGAAGCCAACAGTAGTAGTAGAACCACAATATGCAATAACAAAATAGGTCCCCTAATGTTGAGGAGTTGTTGAATCTATTTATTTAGAGTTCAGACATAAGATTCTAAGCTAATGAAGCCATACTAAGGAACATGGAAGCATTATTAAGGAGTTTAGAGAAACAATTAGGCTAATTGGTGAGATCGATCACTAAAAACTTACATGGAAGCTTGCTAGGAAACATTAATTAAATCTTAAACCAATGGGTTTGGAAGCAAACTAGGGAAGAAGTGTCAACTATCGAGCTAACAACATAAAACAAAAGCACTCCTTAGGAGGTAGCGCAAGTTTGATCAATTTTTATTTTTAGTGTTTTAGTTTATGTTATTTATATTTCAATAAGCTAATTCAAGTTTTCAATTTTGAGTTAGTTTCTATCCTACTTTTAATTATCTTTTCATTAAAGTAGTATTCCAATTTAGTTAGGTAATATTAGTTATTGA
Organism: Lumnitzera littorea; assembly: GCA_024138015.1. NCBI lineage: Eukaryota > Viridiplantae > Streptophyta > Magnoliopsida > Myrtales > Combretaceae > Lumnitzera > Lumnitzera littorea. The sequence goes on along the minus strand of JAMXBB010000004.1, from coordinate 96,873,345 downwards.
ATTCGTCATTCAATTAGATTGTCATTTAGTTGAATTTTTGTGCTTTATTGAATACTGCTATTATCATGACCCTAAAGGGGGCCTAGTAGGATTACCTAAAATTTCCATAACATGTGTGCACCCATGATATGAAAATCGCCTTGCAAGTCAGAGATTGCAAATCTCTAAATGATTAATCACTAAGGTTACTAATTTTTAAGTAAATAATTTACTGTAAAATACAAATATAAATAATTATGGGTGTCTGATATCCCACAGTTCCTCAGAACCATAGAGAATCAGAATCCCCTACCAAATAATAAGATAGGATATACCAATATTACAAAAAAAAAAATGCAAGAAAAATTAAATTATCAATAAAGGTTGTTTATGTATCATCTAAAGAGCACTCAGCTATTCCTAATATACTAAGATACATATCTTTATCTCACACTTAGCACTCGAGACTTATCCAAATCCCAATATAAGTAATCCTGCAAAAGAAACTATGAGGGAGTGAGCATATAGCAGCTCAGTGCGTTCGTTCCTCATCACCACCGTTCAAGCAAGTTATCACACATTATTATCACACATGTAAGCAAGCTATCTACATACAAAATGAATGCAGGTGCGATGAATGCAAGCTACATATCCATAGAAGTCCGGAACTATGGAAGGTATAGAATTACGTCATCTACACTTTGATTATCCCCTATACTTACCCGTACAGGGCACCTTAGCTTACCCGCATGAGGTTACCTAGGGGCTTCACCCCACTAGGTGGCACTCGACTATTACCCTAGCCGAGAAAAGATTTCAATTCAAATAGGGAGATTCCATTCTAGGACTATCTACCCTCTAAGGCCCCTCAGGCACAAACTTGCGAGTCCATCTAGCAAGCCAAAATTAACCAAGGCCTTATAGGCACAATAAAGCGAGTCCTCTCGCTATCAAGTAGAGAACCTATGTTAACTTTGCCTTAACGATAACATATCATTTCTGGCACTGCGACCCTTATCAAAATTGTACAAAATACGTTTAAGATTAGGAAAACTTTTTCCAAAAATACCCTTTTCAACATTTTGCAAAGCTAGCACTCTCCATCCATACATTTACTGAGTCATAGACATGCAACGAATAGATTCGGTTATTTAGATTAGATATTTATATTTATCAATTTAAAAAAAAAGTGATCACACAGATGATGGCATACAAGCAAAACAGTTATTCAAACATACAAGCAACAGCAAATAGCAAAACACCATACAGATAACACGCACAAGCAAGTAACAAGTCATTAGAACTCCCTCACTTGGATTATCACTCATTCTCCAAACTTTTGAGGTTTCTAGAACTCGATATTGAACACTGAAAATATAATAATACTTATAAGTATTCTGTAAAGTTAGACTCCCTAGTTAACTAAAAGTCTATTGTAGTTTATCTAATTTCCCCTAATATAACTCAAGTATAATATATATAGGGTTTATCATACTCAATGGGGTTAATAGTAACTATTTTCTCATATTTATAAGTTATGAGTCTTCCTTTATATATTTTGGAATTTTTTCGTTTTAACTTGGATCGTTATGAACTTATAGTCCATTTTGATCGTTTTTGAGCGTATTTTCTCGTAACAAGGTCTGTTTTAGATGTTGTGACTCGTAACGTAAATTATGATATAAAAATATCACAAAAATTATTATTTAAGTTTAAAAATGATAAAATATTGATTTTCTCTTTTTCTTAACATATTTATGATTTAATAATTATTTAAATCATATATTCAATATTTTTATTATTTTGATTGTATTTTTCTATTTTTGAGATTTTTAACTTTATTATGATTATTATTATTATTATTACCTTTATTATTTTTACTATTCTCATTTTCTTATTTATTATTTCTCTTATGTACCT